>JAOTAY010000008.1:403117-420349 GCA_025629805.1 Erythroxylum baracoense | reverse complement strand
CATGTCCAAAAATAATCAAAGGGTATTTAATATGATAGTAAAATCAAAAGAGAATTTTTGGAAAAATAAGAAAAATCTAAGGGTAGGAGCGTCTGTTGACATCGGGAGACAGGGACGATTTGTTTTGTCCTTCGATTTTCAAAGGGACAAAATTTGTTGTCCCTGTCTACCGGAGACGGGGGACAAAAATTGAAGAGACAGTAACCAAATACTCAAGAGGCAGAGGATTAAGTTGTTTTGTCAACTGTCCCCACTCACGAAGACAGTAACCGAACACGGCGTAAGTACACAGTAACAGACAATAACCAAAAGTACTCAACTCATTGACATGTGTCCTTGTCCGAAAGAAGGTCGCAGACGGCGCACCGACAAACCACAACCCACTACCCATGTGTTTAAAAGCGGTGGTTGGATTCGCGGTGACGGGCTTATGGGAATGGGGAATCTGATGGGGTCCACTCCGTCTTAATGAATATAACACGATGGATTTGTTTGTACGGCGCGTTTTTGTCACTCGTTCACAAAACTTGTGATTGGAAGGTGGAAAAAGTGCGAAACTTGTAGATTTAATATTTTGCGACAGGTCATAATCGTCGTTAAATCAAGCAAAAGAGTTATAGCTGATGTAGCACATGTTTATTTTCTTGGTTAATGTTTAACAAGTCACTCGGAAGTTTCCAATTTCATTATTAAACAGTTAATAAATAGGGGAAGAGGACACCGAACCACACAACAACTTGGGAGTCTCTGCCTCTTTAATTTTCCGACCTTATAGTCTCTTTATCTCTCAGTCGGTCTCTTTGTCCGAGGAGAATCAGGAGATGGGGTGATGGTGATAGAGAGAGCACCATAAATCAATTTTGATTTATGTACATAATACATTTATTACCACCCTCTTTTTCTCGGATTTTTCTCGTTTTCTTATCAAAGTTGAAGTTTTTGCTTCCCGGGGGTGAATTGGATGTTGATGTTTCTTCGATCAGGTACGTTTCTTTAATCTTCTTCTTTTCTTTCTGTAAAAGTTAAAGATTGGAAGTGTTTAAAATTGTCACGAAATATTTTGTTTTGAAGAGTTTGAAGTAAAAAACATTACTCTTGATTGTAACTGAGATCAGAGTTCTCGTTGGTTTCGATGCTATATGCAAATTTAAGAACTTTCCTTTTCTTTTTCAGTTTATCTGGTTGTCTTTTATTGTTAAGTGTTCAGAGTTATGATTTTTAGTTGTTGCAGGACTAATCTGTCAATTGTGAGTGAAACCAATTCTTATACCTGTTAATTGGATTTGGATAATAAGCTTTGGGTTGGAAAGAAAAATGAGAAGAAGTGTTAGATGCATGCGCCAGTTTCTGTCGGCGGTTCAGGTTCAGGAATACAACCACTCGTTTGGTTTCATTAGAAGTCAAAGGAATCGGGTAAATCCCAGTTGTGGTTCTGCTTATGGACACTCCAGATATGGAGTTGATGGTAGAATTCTATGTCCAGAGTTCTTTATCTCTAGAGTTCTGTCAATCGATGCGGCCAAAATTTCAACTTCAGGTTGGATTCCATCTGGCTCAAGCTTGTTTTTATCTCTTTCCTTGATGCCCGCCCAATATCAAGAGAGAAGGAGATTGGAAATTGTGATTGTTGTTCTTTTACGTTGAGCAGATGTGACTAGAGGAGGGCCGCTGGTGGAGTATCAAAGAAGGATAGCTGCGGGTGAGCTTGTGGCTGGTGATAGCTGCCAGGTATTGGATTTTGTTTTATGAACATTTTCTCCGAGAACTTTCATTCCTTTTGTGTTTGTTAATACGTCAAGTGGAAAATGTGAGCCAGGTTTAACATTAACCGTGTCTGTTTCTCAAGTAAAATGGTCAAGTCTGTCCTTGCACCTGTATGCTTTGTGAGGAAGAGAAAGTTTGCTATGGATGTCGACACATTTTGTTTTATAGCAATTTGATGAATTTAATGGCAGGCTTATAAGTTTTTGATTTGAAATATGGTAACTGCTTTTTCTGTTAAGATGAAAATTCCATGCTTGTTGATGTTTTAATTATTAGTTTTTAGTCGAAGGATATACTGATTATAATTTAAGCAGGTAGGCACTTTAAGAGAACTTCAGAGACTCTACGATGAGATTGTGGATTCAGCCGATGCCTGCAAGTTGGATCGTTATTCAACTTCAGAAAAATCCGGGAGGTAGACTCTTCGAATTTGTTTCATTTAATATTATGCCCTTGTATGGAACTCAAATTCTTCCCTTCATCTCATCAGGATTGTCTTTGCTTTGGAAATTGTTCTTTTCCATCTTTTTCTGGGTTTACCTCCATATATCAAATTTATTTACTGGTTTCCGGTTTGTTATGTTCAGGAGTAGGTGGTTGTGGTCTCGGTTCATCCCACAGTCTTCATATTCACCCGTTAAAGGGCTTTATCTATATGGTGGAGTGGGCACAGGAAAAACAATGCTTATGGATTTGTTCTTTGAGCAATTGTGAGCTCCATATCTTAATTTGTTTTACAAGTAACTTTATTTCCTTGTTCCTTTTTTTTTGGAAATATTTCCTTGTTAGTTTACACAAGCATTTAAGTGTAGAATGATCTAAAATCATTAACCTAATATAGAAGAGCTTAAGTTTATTATTATCTTGGTCATTTTGAAGAAAGCCACGTGGATATTTATTGCCAATTTTATCTTGTGCTATTCAATTTATAGGCCTGAAAATTGGAGGAAAAAGAGGATCCATTTCCATGATTTCATGCTAAACGTCCATAGTCGGTTGCAAGTAAGAATTCTCACATGGATATCTCAGGTTTTATTTATACTTCCCCACCATCTCCGTCTTCTTTTTTGTATTCGACATTCATCTTTCCTCATATCTGTAAAAATGATTAAACAACCTTATCTTTTTGGCTTGCATGCATCATTCTTACACACACTTTAAAACTCAATTTCTGATTGTCGGATATAGTGCTAATTCAGTTTTTGTACAGTATTTTATAGATCTTCTGTTTACATTGTAGTTGACCAATCTATGTAGACGTGGTAGTCAAATTGATGACTTTATGTTAACTGGTAAATACTTGCAGAGACATAAGGGCGTCTCAGATCCCCTTGAAGTCGTTGCAGCAGAGATATCAGATGAAGCCATCTTACTATGTCTTGATGAATTCATGGTATATAAATTGAAAACTGTTGCATTTATTGAAGATTTCAATTCTTTAAAGGCTTTGATGCTATGTAACTATTGTAGGTTACTGATGTTGCTGATGCATTGATTTTGAACCGACTTTTTAGACATCTATTTAGCAATGGCGTTGTAAGTCTTCTTTGTCCATTCCCATTTATTAATATTCTGAAAAAATGATTTATAGTTGAAAATTGATAGTAAATTTAGAACTCATATGTTTATGCATGATGGAGCCAAGTCCAGATTCTCGTGTCGACATCAAATCGTGCTCCAGATAATCTCTACGAAGGTGGGTTGCAGAGGGATCTTTTCCTGCCCTTCATTGCAACTCTGAAGGTATGCCATGCTTGCCGTTGTGTTTGGAGAGAATAAAGTAGCTAAAGTATGCTGACAGCTAGCATACTTGTCCAATCAGAGAGTTATCTGCAGCAATGACATCTATATATATTTTTCATTTTTCAGGAACGGTGTGTGATTCATGAAATTGGTTCGTTAGTGGATTATCGGAAATTGACTTCAGTATGAATTCAAATCTTCATTTTTCAAAACAACAAAATTCCTTGACAATTCGTGACATTGCTGATTATACTCAAATTCAGGCAGAGCAAGGTTTCTACTTTGTTGGAAAAGATTCATCTGACATTCTTAAGCAAAAGTTTCAACAGTTGACTGGAGAACAAACTGCAGTTCCACAGCAAGTGGAAGTAGTAATGGGTAGAACTTTGCAGGTGTGTGTAAATTAGTTGTTTTTTTAATTTTTATATGTGCATAACAGCTTATTTTGGATCATATTAACCTTGCTTTTTTTGCAACCTGGTTAGGTGCCCCTAGGTGCTAATGGATGTGCTTATTTTTCTTTTGAGGAACTATGTGACAAACCTCTTGGAGCAGCAGATTATTTTGGACTGTTTAGTGAGTTTTTCTAGCTGGGTAGATTTTAGTTTGCTTTGCTTATGATTGTAGCCAGTAGTTGACATCTGGCGGTATAAAACCATTTCAGCACTGCAATGGGAGAAAAGTAGATTGGACATTGATTCAGTTAATATAACGTACAAAGCCCCTGGAAAAATAGCAAGAACCTGCATAGAAAAGCCTTTTCTTCTGTTTTTCCTCTTGAACATCTAGTACTAGATACTTTGATCTCTGTCCAAAATTTTTTTTCCTAAATATCAAATATTCAAATGTCTGAATTGTTTACCTTGGATCATATCTCACAAGTATCCTGAAGTTATTTCTTTTACAAATGGGAGTCATTTTGATTTTTACACCCTTTTTTTGCAGATAAATTTCATACCTTAGCATTGGAAGGTGTCCCAATTTTCGGACTCCACAACAGAACAGCAGCATACCGATTTGTCACCTTAATCGACGTATGCCAAAATGTTAACTTCTTGTTTTAATTTGCTTTTTGAATACATAAACAAGTCTTGCACATTTTGATTTCCTACTACTTTATTTCTTCATATATGTCGAAAATGGCTGCTTCTTCATATTTGGTCTTTTAAGTTATCATAGAGTTGAGGGTTTTAATTTTTGAAAGACAGAGATCTGATATGATATAAAATCTTTTTGCAAACTTATTCGATGCATCTTTTTTTATCCGTGGACCCAATGATACAGTCTTGAATTCTCTTCCTTTTTCACAAATGGAGTTATTCAAGAAGTACCATTTTCTTCTTACTGTTGCTATTATTTCAGGTGATGTATGAAAACCATTCCAGACTGTTGTGTTCTGCTGAGGGAAGTCCAGTAGAGCTTTTCGAAAAGATAGTGACGGTTTCTGATGCCCGGCACATGGCACCCAGGACTTCTGCGAGATCAAGGAGAAATGACGAGTCTGATCTTTGCGTAGACAATGAATTAGGATTTGCAAAAGATCGTACAATTAGTAGGTAATCTAGATTTACATTTCAGTTACATATTGTTTACATAACAGACTCCGTATGCTGATCGTCCATTGTTGTACTTTCCGATTGTTAAACGATTACTGATGCAGATTAACAGAGATGAATAGCAAAGAATACTTGGAACATCATGCGGCAATGTTAACTCAGGCTTGCGATGCCGAAACTGTAAAAGTGTGATGCAGAAAAGATCATCAATCTTCAACCAAACAAGTAATAATTGCTGTTTCTGTCATTTTTGGGCCAAGTCCCTAGGTTCAGCTTACATAACATATTTATAATCCAAAAACAAACTTTAAATGTAATTTATTATTCTGCTTGCTAGATATAATAAAAAACATAAGATGCAACATCTTCATTGCAGAACTGCTCCTTTTTCTCAGACCTGTAGATGCGTAATAGACCAGAAGCCAACCATTATAACATCATGTTATTTTCATTTGGGTTGCTAGATGATGGAAGGTCTTCTTCTTTAGCTGTCTGTGCACTATATCTTTTCTTCTTAATGAAATGGTTTTCAGTCATTTGGTTGGAATCTATGTTATGATAATGCAAACTCAGACGTCTGCAAATCTTATGTTATTGTTCAGAGCAAATAGCTCTCATATGTTTCTTGGTGTGTATTTGACAAATAATTGAAAAGATGACAAGAGTAAGGAAATTACAAAGTTAGACAAGAAGACACACGATCGTTTATTATCCCATCTTCTGATCTGCACCATGATTAGTCTGACTCTGACCAAATTTGTGTTTAAACCCCTACATTTGAATTCCCTAAAAACCTTTCCTAGTCTAGTTCTGGGATTTTTCCCTTTTATTGAAGCAGGTGATTAAGTTTGTGAGGGGTTGATCTTGTTCCCTGCAGCATCAGGATTTAGCAGATGGGTCACAGTCAAAGTGTTATTTTAACAGATAATTCCAAAAATGTGTTGAACCGTTTGCAAAAATTTTGCCCCCTGATGTTTTCGAGAGCAAACTCCATGAAAACCGTTTCCTTAAATTAAGCATCAAGGCTGAAGACAAGAAGGACGCTGCTTTTATAAGCCCCCTTTGATCGTCGCATGCAATAATCGAAAGTTCTTACAACCTACGTGCATGAATGTGCACATGCAAAGGCATCTTTTTGTTCGGAAATCATCAGAACTGATTCTAAACAACTTTTGCCTGAAGGAATCAGATTTAACAAGCTTTTTTTAACGCTTTATTAAGGCCTGTATGTTTCTGGCAAGCCAATCAAAAGCAGAGCCATTTGTTTTCCCAGTGACACAAATGTTCCAATCCCTGTCGAGTAGTTCGTTACAAGCATTACAAGTCCGTTATTTGGGACCAGACATTCTCCTTTCACATGTAACTTAACTACGTCAGTCATCATGAGACCACCCACTTAGCTGCCTCTCACTTATCCACATCGATAATCAGACAGGTGATCTATTTAAAGGTTGACGTTATCCTGATCTTCATTAGTTTATTGCATATAGGAAATGAACGCACGAGAGAATAGTTCGAGTTAAGACAAATATATCCGACGCCGAGACACCAACACAAGTGCCTTATGTTGGTCGTCAGTTAGCAAGCAACAATTATTTTTGCTTATATCAAAATCTGAGACTCTCTGTAAGATGTTTTTCCTTCGGAATTTCTTATGCGAAAATGGTTTCCAAACTGGATATATAGCTAGATCCACGGTTCTTTGCTGGCATGTATAAGCACAAGTTCGTAGCTACTTAAGCTTTGCCCTCCAGCAGACATTGTCCTTTTCTCTCCATTACCACCATCTGTCTGCGGGCGGCCATACTTCAAAGGGCAGGTAATCACTTATCAGATAAGCAGATGTCAGAATGGTATACGATCCATTCTTGAGCCCCAGCCAACAAACTTTTGGGTTGAATGGTTTCTTAACAACATGTTGACATCAAATTTGTTTTAGATTTAAGTAAGGATTGAGACAATGAACTAGTTCTCTTCATCTGGGATTCAAATTGATGAAAGCTGTGTTATTCTTTGATATTTGAAAATTTGGTTGATTCAGCATTCATTGGTGATTGCAGGAAACACGTACATGTTCTTGGAACAGAATGGCAGCTGGAGTTAACGCTCCCCAGACCTTGAGAAAAGCCATAGATGCTTTTAAGGACTCAACAAAAGTTGGATTAGCAAAAGTAAACAGCGAATACAAGGTGATCTTGGAACTTACTATTCCTTTGTATTTTGACTTCTGTCTGATTCTTTTCATTGTCTGCTTTTCCTGCTTGTTGTTTTGTTAGTTTTGCAATTAGTAATTAATAGTTATTTGCTTCAGGGTCTTGATATTGCCATTGTTAAGGCCACAAAACATAATGAAGCTGTGCCAAAGGAGAAACATATCAGAAGTGAGTAAAAGCATGGTTTGGTCCTCTATCTCTCTCTTTATTTCTTGGATGTTTAACATGGTCCCTGCAGTTTTATACATAACATAACCTTTCTTGCCGTGTAATCAGAAATCTTCCGGGCACTTTCGGCTTCAAGTTCTCACATGGATGTTGTCTACTGCATACGTCGCGTTATCAAACATCTGAAGAAGACGCACAAGTGGACAGTATATAGACACACTGATCTTGTTCTGTCAATTTCTTCCCGTGTTCTGTCATACCATAACTTTTAGAGCTTGAAAATCCATAGTTGTTCAAGGTTATATATACTTTGTTTTGGACTATGTTGCTAACTTATGTAAGCGACCAAAAAGAAAGCACACCATTGATTTTACATTTTCATGTTCCGATGGTCATAGAGATTTCAGTCTTACCATTCCTCTAAACCTTCTATAATTCACAAAATGAAATATTTTATATTGTGATTATTCCAGGTTGCATTAAAGGCGTTGGCAATTATACACCATGCTTTGACAGAAATTGATTCTACAATCCATGGAGAGCTATTGAACTTCAGTCGGGGTAGAGCTCTTGTGTTGAATCTATATCATTTCACGGATGATTCAAGTACAAATGGTATTTCTTACATTATCTGAACTTTGCCTATTTCCTTAATGTTGGAGCGTGAGAAATTAGCTGACGAATTGGTGTTTTCTTGTCGAACTGTCAAGCAAGGGACTGATTTGCAGCTATGCTTGTTATCTTCAAGAGCATCTTGAATGTATCCGAATCTTGAAATATGATGTTGAGAAAGATTACCTGGTATGTCTTGTAAAGATAAATACTTTTTGTATGTTAATTGTCAGTTACACTCAGCATTTCAGTCACTCATAATGTATTTAACCAAACAGAACCAATAACTTCGTAAAGATATCGATTGCAAACTAAGTGTATTCACATCTGATAATGCAGCAGCTTAACTTGTTCTTGATAAAGAGTTCACCTCTATTCTTAAACTATATAAGCACATGACAATGTTTTTACCTCATAAGGATTTTTCCGGCAGGCCATCGGAAAACTTGAGACACCGGATTTGCTGAGGCACTTAGAAGCCCTGCAGGAGCTACTTATTCGCATTCTTGTCTGCAAGGGATGCATCCAATCAACATTGTTTGAACAAGACTATGCAGAAGGTGAATTGATATCATTGTTGGCCTCACCAATAGCTTTAAGCTTTTATATCAGAACCACAAACAATCATTCGTAGTAACATTGATGATATACTTCTGCAGCCAGAGGGGGCAGCTCTTCAGCCTCACTTAATCCATAATGCCCTTTCAATTGTAAGGAACTATCCAAATTCATTGGTACAAATATCATTCATATAATCTGGTCTTGATTGTCCAAGCCCCTTTCCATGAGATTTCTCTTGTAGGTTGCAGCTGAAAGTGTAAATCTCTATGCGGAAATTGCAGTTGGAATTCACGTCATGGTGGACAAGGTGCGGTTTTGCTTTAGTAATGGTAGCTTATGTGCCTTGTAATTATGAATGTTCAAAAAAATTACTGAAAGTGAATTCATTTTTTCATTAGTACTTTGAGATGCAGCGCGAAGATGCTATGAGAGCACTTGAAATTTACAGGAAGTCAGGGAATCAGGTAATCTGCTGTGTTATTCATCGCTTTCATTTGCTTCTTTTCAGATTTTAAATCCAAATTGATTATCTCCGTTTGCAAACTTTTGTTCTCGTGTAGGCAAGAAGACTACTAGACCAGTTTTTTGATCTATGTAGGAACCTTAGTTTTGGTGAGGGGCAGAATTTTGTCTGTATTGATCAGGTAGTAACTTGTTAAAAGACCTCAAGTCTTGCTCATGCCCTCAAACGTATATGAAGCTTTGCTGATATGTCTTTGTTTTATAACTGCAGCCCCCAGAATATTTCCTGTCTGCAATGGAAGATTATGTGAACGACACTCTGAAGGTCTTAATGGTACCAATTTTCACTTACTTCCAATCCTTACAACTGTTGTTTGATTCCCCTGTGAACATCTTGTGTAGTCTTGTAATATATATCCTGCAAGATTGCAATTAACGTCCTGCCTTCTCATGTGTTGTCAGATAAATGACAACAAAAGTCCTACGCAGGAAGCTGTACCTACCCAAGAAGATTCTTCACTAATTGATGATGATAAGGAGGATGAAATTGAATGGAAATCAAACCCGTATGGGACATCAGCAGAAGCATCAGAGAATCAACAGAACTGGATTTCATTGACAGTGGAAGTTGCTGATCTTTTGGTCAGGACTTACTTTGCAACAATGTTCTCAAGTTCTACTATAGTGCTTCATGAGTTCTTACCCATAAGAGTTTTATCTTACCTTGGTTACCTTTATCATTCTGCCAGACTTGGGAGGACTTCACGCAAGAGGCACCCGAAAAGAATGAGAACGATCACCTCGGACTTGCAATTGTCACAGATGGTGAGCTAGTATTATGTTAATTTAAATGTTCTAGCATCTAACCTTACATTCTGAAAACTTCATCAATATAGCACCTCAAAGTGCAAGCTGGGAGCTTGAGCTTGTGACAGCTCCAACCTCCAGGGGAGCTGCATTGGTAGAAACTAAATTGGTTACTATTAGAAGTTAGTCAACAGGACTATCAAGCCTAACATAGCTTTAAGTCGAATTCAGGGCAGATAATTCAGTTTTGATGTGCTATAAACATATGAATCTTCTGATGCAGGTTGGTGGACTGTACAAAATGGCACTGGATCACTTGTACAATGATGCATTTTCTGGGAAAATAAGTAATGGGACTCAACTCGCCGGACAAGTTCCATCTAATCCTTTCAAAGAATGACTTTTATTCCTCCGATCCATTTTTTGAAAATGAGTTCTACAACTATGAACCCTTTCATGCCACCAGTACCGTGTCCCCTTCAAATGACACTCAAATAGTACCTGTAGTCCAAAAACAAGCCTTCTTAACAATGGAGAATGAGCACGGCCAAAAGCCAATGCTACAGCCTATGATGCAACTAATCCTTTTGGCAATTCCTATCTCGATCCAAGTTTGTCATCCAAAACCGTCCCGCCTCAAAGTTCGTGCACAAGTTTTATCTAGGTTGGTCACAGGTTCAATGGGTAAGAACAAAAAAACCTTTTGCTAGTGTTCTAGAACATTAACTTGTAAGATCAGGTTTGAGGTTTCTTTTTGATTCACACTCTTGGAGTGATTGATAGTTTTTTTATTCACACTCTTGAAGTGATTGATAGTTTAGTTATATTGATTCTAAATCATGTCCACGAGGTGCATTTGAAGGATCAAGATGTTCATGGTCGCCTGGAAAATTTGTGAAAACTTATCCGTTAGAAATTGTAAGAATTTTGTAAAAGTATTTGATTTGTTCCGAATCAAGAAGATTCAAGAAAATCCGGGTGAAAGTGCTATGATGCAACAAAAGACTCAAAGAACTCTTTCAACTTTCCAAGTTTGCTCCTTTGATGGGAATAATATATCTCGTCTCCTTTTTATAATGTAGACATATAGACCAAGAATTGAAATCAATCCCAAGACAATAAATGAAAAAAGCTGAAAATAATACCCAAGAGTTGATATGAAATTCTCGATTTTGAAAGGACAAAATGAATGACCAATCAATATATATTTCTTAACTTGAAGAAATATCAAGGGACATATTCTTCGAAAAAGAAAAAAACTTTGGTACAGAAAACGTTGTATAGTCCAAACTTATTGGAATTAGTCTCAAAAGACCAGGGAAATCTTACTCCCACAAAAAAAAAAAAAGGGAAAAACTTTGGATAGGGAAGGTCAAAGTTAAAAAAGGAGGAAGTAGAAGAAGAAGGACAATTCTGATACCAACAGAGAGTGAAAGACAAGCGTGAAATTCTTTCTCAGAAGATCGAACAGACAAATATCCTCTGAACATAAAAAACTAGCGTGACCCTGCAAAAGCAGTCCAAAGAAAATGACACTTAGAGTTCATAATTGCAGAACTTGACAATGCCTCTCACCAGTCAAACTAGAGTTCATAATTGCAGAACTTGACAATGCCTCTCACCAGTCAAAACCCGTCAATATCGCACTGTTCAGTGTGCAGGATTCTGTCTCATACTTGGTGGCATAGTAATAATAGTATCAGTCAGGTGAGGCTCTATCACCTTCATATTCACATTTCACAGGTCCCACTTTGCACACCTCTTCAAATCCATGCTCTCTCATTTGGATAAGTACAAACTTTAGTAATTTGGATTTAGAATGACAAAAGAATGTGCTATATACATTGCAGTTCCTTGGGGAAAAAGATGGATGGCTGATTAACATTACAAACACCAACTGACCTATGCATATACTTTCTTAAACAAAGTTACTTTTGACAGGTAAAGGAAACTTTTTTTGATAAAATATGCAATCATTCCCATGTTGGTTCAAGACCTCTACTTCTGTTGTTGTTTCTGGGTTTTCTTTTTCATCTTGGACCAGAGAGTTCCATGGCATACGTATCCAAGGAATGCTCATCATCATCCTCATCCATTGTTGTGCCGAAAATGCTGCTGGAGCGATCATGAATTCTGTCATCATGCTTTGATGCAGTGGTAGGGGGAAAGCTGATTTTATTATTAGTGTGATGGATGCTCAATGTGGTGTTAAGATGGTTATGTGAAGCAGCCCATTTCTCAGCCAAGCCGTCTCCTTCCAGCATTCGGACCACTTCTGACATCCTGGGACGGTGGGCTGGAAAGTATTGAGTGCATAGAAGGGCTACTTGCAGCATCTCCCCCACGTCAATTCTGTCGTAATTGTTTCCCAACTCTCTGTCCACCAATTCTTCAACTTTCTTTTCCTGCTGTATCTTCTTCACCTGTAACCAGTGCCAGGCAAATTGTGTACATAGATAAATTTGCAATCAAGTGTTAATAGAGGCACATTCTCGAATTGAAAAGGCAAAAGCTCATCATGAAGCGAAGAAACACTAACATGTTACATTTAGAAATAAGGTAGTCAATGTTGGGACTATAATATCAACACCAAAATGTCATATTATTAATGTATGGAAATATAAGAATTCTTAACTATGGTTCTCAAGTTCTTACCTTTTGCCGGAAAAATGGATCGCATACATAGTTAAGCGGCAGAATGATACTTACCCATTCCAAAGTTGCTCCTTTTTGATGATTAGTTTTTCCAAACTCCAAAGCTCTCATTCCAGTTATAAGTTCTATCAGCAGAATGCCAAACCCAAAGACATCAGTTTTCTCAGATGACTGGCCTGTGGAGAGGTACTCCGGCGGTATGTGTCCAACGGTGCCACGGACTGCAGTGGTGACGTGGGAATCGGCATGGTCAAGAAGCTTTGCAAGACCAAAATCACCAACCACGGCCTCACAAAACTCATCAAGGAGCACATTAGCAGCCTTTACATCTCTGTGGATTATTTTTGGGTCGCATTGCTCGTGAAGATATAGAAGACCCCTGGCAGCTCCAATGGCTATCCTCTTCCTTGTGTTCCAGTCCAGTGCAGGCTTAGCTGATGTTAATAATACAGGAAATACTGCTATCATCAATAAAATGCACCAACGAACCCTGTCCTTTTTTTCACTTTCATGCTTGTTTTTCTTTATCAGGAAAGCGTTAAGAATTTGTATTATGTTCTCTACAAATTATCAATAGAATGAATTCATCATTAACTTCCTAAAACATACAGCATAAGACAAACTTAAAGAACCGCAACCACCACAAAGTCAGTTAGGCCTAGAACTAAAATGTTCAAAATTACATACATTCGAGGAATCAGAAGTCAAATCTATTAACTGTAATTCAGTACTCAGTCAAGTACCATGACATGGCATGTATGACAACACTTGAATTCTGGTTACTGGAAGAATTTAAATTTGTAGCAAACAAAGCATGTACCAACCTCTAAGTCTTGATGCCACACTACCATTAGACATGTACGGATACACCAACAGCCTCTCGCTACAGGTAGCACAGTATCCTGTCAACCGTAATAAATTCCTGTGCACAGCAAGACTAATCATTTCCAACTCTGTCCTGAATTGTGATTCTCCAGCAGTTCCAGCTACATCCTTTAAACGCTTCACAGCCACCATAGTCCCATCTCCTAGCTTTCCCTTGTATACATTGCCAAAACCTCCTGCACCAAGTATGTTCTTTGAGCTGAAATTGTCTGTAGCAACTTGGAGCTCCCTGAAGGTGAAGTTCCTGAGGTTTCCTAAGCTTATTAGCCCCTCTTCCTTTTTATCTGCAATAAAATACCATGACCCTCGAGAATTACCAACTTTTCCTTTTTTTTTTTTTTGCATTGAAAAGGCTTAAGTTATAATGATACCGACCACTAATGTTAAGTACAATTTGACTTCTCTGTTTCTTTTTGTGCCATATGAGACCGATGGCTGAGAGCAAGAGCAGAAGAAAGGTGAAGCCAACCCCAAGTGCAATTGCTAATTGCCTGGACTTGTGGTTACCTAAATTACGAAGATGTTAAACAGAAAGGAACATCATTTGAGAGATAAAGCGAAGTGAAAGAGCCTGACAATAGAAGTGTACCAGGTGATGAGTTAAAAGAGAAGGAAAGAGGACCACCAGTGATTGTTCCAAAGCAACGTTCCTTGGAATTGCTTTCACAAATCAGTGGATTACCCACAACACTGCATTCACAACAGCTTAACATTACCATTTGACCAACTTAGATACTAAAATATAGAAAGAGACGTCTCTGTTGTGTAAGGAAAACACTTGAATGTTCTTGCAGGAAACTTGGGCAGTAGTCCACTGAGATTGTTGTAAGACAATTCTCTGAAACATCAGACCAGAGCAATGTTCAGAAACAAAAACTCATCAGTAAGACATTAAGCAATCATATTTAAGTCAGGGGGAAAAAATGATAAAGATCTTTAGTTGTTGCAATTTGTTTCAGTTTCCAAGGAACTGAAACTAAAACCTCCAATCCTGAAGTAGGTCTAAAGGAGAAAACCATACTCACAAGAAAGTAAGCTCTGGGATTTTGGCCAACGACACAGGAAAAGGGCCCGACAAACTATTGTTGTTCAGCCTCCTGCTCTCATTACATGACAAAACCAAAAAACCAACTTCACTATGTAAGATCACTTTAAGAATGATATCAGATCAACATTAATTAAAGATTGTAAAAGAGACAAAACCATTTGGATTCTAGTAATGAATATAAAATTAGTTGCATATAACTAATCCACATGTACAACTCTTATATTTCTGAAGTATTTTTTGTTTCCATTGTCTCGCTACTTTTGCAAATAAAGTGAACGTTTCTGTTTCTTTTTCTTTTCCCAACTTTAACCGCAACCAAACAGATTTGAAGAGCATAGAAAACGTCACAAGACACTTACAGGTACTGGAGACTCCTCAATTGACCGAAGGACGGTGGAACAGCTCCAGAGAATCGATTGTTAGAAAGATCCAAAGTCTGAAGTTTTGAAAGCGTACCAAGTTCTGGTGGCAACTCCCCAGAAATCTTATTGTTCTGCAACATCCTGTACGTGCACAACCACAAAACTTGAAATATGAAAAGATTGTGTCAACCTGTCTAGATATGGAGGCTTCATGCTATATGTTACTCAGGAACAAAGCTATCCCCTTTCCTTCTTTTTGTTGAAGATATGGTGTTCTGAAAACGAAAACTTTCAAAATTTTAACTAAAGGAAAACTTAACGACTTAGACTTTTGTCTGCTTTCTTTGATTGTTCCTTTTGTAAGTAATCAAACGGAAGGCAGCAAAAGAAATAATTCATGGGAGATGGGTCCATCAAATGTGGCAAGAAGAATCAAAAGACAACTTGATTCTTACACTTGTCGAAGATTTGTGAGATTTCCTATGGTCCTAGATAGAGTTCCAGAGAGATATTGGCTGGGAGCCCCCCTGCAAAACCCAGAAAAGATCGTAGTCTTGTTCAAACAAAGTTCAAATCTTTATAACCAAAAAAAGGAAAAGCAGACCTAAAAAAGAAACAACCTTGAACTGAGAAATAAATACTCACAAGCCAATAACAAGATTTTCAAGCGAGCAAGTGACCATAGCCCAGCTACAAGGGTCTACAGAGTCTTCATCCCAATTGTTTAAAACACCATGTGGATCATGCAATGCTCCTTTAATACTTATCAGAGCCTCCACTGCATCAAAATCTCCACCGGATGTTAGAATTATGATAAAGCACAATAACTTCATCTATATTTCCTTCTAAATGGCTTGTTGTGAAGATCTTACCTTCGTGGTTGCGAGGCTCGTAAGAAAGCGTTTGTGTAGCTAAACAGAGGAAGATGGCAACAACAACAAACAGCTGAAAAGCCATGGCTAGTTCATGATCCTACACGAGCTCAAGTTTTTGCGAAGTTATCATAAGAAACAAGTTATAATGTCTCTCTTCTCTATGGAAACAAAGGATAATATGTTATTCCTGCTCAAGTGTCCCTTTTGCACTTTCTCTTTGTTGGGAGCATCTGATCACTCTTTCTCTCTTTCTGTCTCGGCCTCACACCATCTTTTGCATCCCAAAACTCTTTTTTTTTTCCCTCTCTTGGGAAACTAAAGCAAACATATGTCTCTCTCCTCCGCTTCTCCTTTTCTTTCTTTTTTGCTTAACTTTCTCTCCTATCAACTCTCTCTTTTTCAGTTACCATCTTTTGCCAACTTTGGTTCACAATTCACTTCCTTTTCTCTCTCTGCGTGTTTGGTGTTTCGGAGAGAGAAAGTTGAGTAAGAGAATCAGATGTGTTGATACGGCTTGTCAGGTGTGAGAGAGTTTGGACACTTTGGAGTGCAGAAATTGAGATTGACGGTGGTGGGGCGAGTATGTGTGTAATTGGTTGGTTTATGGTAAAAGAAAACAAACAAAAGAAAATGTACCCTGCCCACGACTGATCACATCTGCAACCGAGTCTTCTTTTACTTGTTCTAGCCAAAACATGGAGGTGATTCAACTCCCCAGAATCAGTACCCTTTTGTGGGTCTCTTGATTTGAGAGGCACTCATGAGTTCTGAGATTTTGAACAGAAAACTAAAGAAAACAAACAACAATAAATAAATACAACTGCGAAAAAACTCGTGTCCTCCTGTAGCCTCTTCAGGCCTAATTGGCACAAGATGTGAACTATCTTCATTGCCATTTCCATTCTTAAAGGTCTCATCTTTTTCCTATTTCAGGTTAATCTTTTGAGAAAGTGGAATTGATTCTCCTTCCTCTTTTGTTAAGAATTATTCATTCGACTTTGACATGAACAGAAAGATTCAAAGATCTCAGCTTTCTATGATAATTATGAACCATGTTAATCCAAAACAGTTCCTCCGGCTTGGGAGAAGAGACGAGACTGTGAATTACCTTAATTACGACCTTATCGAACACTTCCAAATTCCTTAAACAACGTGAAAGAAAAATCTCCAATTCTCCAGCCGCCTAGCTAGTTAAGCTAGCTAGCTACGTCTTATCTGATTAGGACATAATCATTAATCATCTCTTAAAAGTTGACACGAACCGGTGATTTACAGTTCCTCACAGTGCTCAATCACATCTAATTGGTTTAAATTCATCTCAATGATGTTTCTTCGTGCGAGTGGTAAGTACCAGAAGATAATGTACGTAGGTATACTTTGTTGATACAACTTACACTTAAAAGGTATAATCGCTCGTGTTAGGCACCCTCATATTTCGGCGCAACAGAATAATAAATGGATAAATCACGGTTTAATCTAACTTCGATCGAGATCGAGAGAGAGAGAGAGAGAGAGAGAGCG
>JAOTAY010000008.1:372680-397178 GCA_025629805.1 Erythroxylum baracoense | reverse complement strand
CTTTGGGATTAGCGGCATGCCATGAGGATGTACATGCCCCCTTTTAGAGAACAAAATCATCCATGGAGACAATGTTAACGACATTGTCAGTCTCTCCATTAACTGACCCAGAGCCTCTTACCGAACCCGCTCCACCTCCCGGACAATTTTTCTTCACGTGCCCAGATTGTCCACACGTCTAGCATACTATATTTTTCTTCATGGAGTTCTTCTTACTATATCCAGCTACCACTATAGCTGAGTCTTTAGGAGGAATATTTCTTCCACTACCCAGTCTTCTCTCTTCTGAAAAGAGTTTTCCGGTAACTTCAAAAAGAACTATCTTTTCCTTACCATGAATCAAAATAGGTTTCATGTGTTCATAGGAAGGTGGAAGAGACCAGATGAGTATCAAAGCTTGATCCTCATCATCTATATGAACTCCAATTGCCTCTAGTTCAGAGACAATCCCATTGATAACAATTAAATGATCTGAAATTGTAGTACCTTTCCTCATCCGCAGTGTATGAAACTGCTCCTTTAGGTACACTCGATTTGAGACACCCTTTGTTTGATACAACTCCTCGAGCTTTTCCCAGAGCTCCTTTGCCATAGATATTCCATGCACATTCGCAAGACATTCTTGGCCAAACACAGTCGTATCCCACTTGCCGCTCTCAAATTCAGATCCTCCTATTCTTCATCGCTCATACTAGATTTGTCCGTACTAGCCATTTTGCCAGTGTCACTAATAGTAGTGCTGATATCAGGGATTTATCTGCCTTTCAATGCCTTGTATAACCCCGACCGAATCAAAATGTCCCTGACTTGTACTTGCCACAAGCCAAAATTGATTGTCCCGTCGAATTTCTCCACCTCAAACCTAATAGGATTCGAAATCTTATTTCCTAACATTTTTTCTGTGCTCTTCTGCCTTGATGAATTTTACCGTACAAATGAACAGTACATCAGGTAAGTTCCCAGGAAAGAGAGGTGGGTCACAACGGACACACTTAAATACCAAGTCTTTCCTTAGTCAGAACTTTCTTAAACACGTACTTCCACACTACCACACCAAAGCTTCACCACACCAAATGAACCTTTCTTAAGAAATTCTTTTCTGATGTGGAAGATCAATCAAAACTGCGACCACAGAGCATTCTCAAAATTTTCAAGAAAAATACACCTTGATTCTGATACCAATTGTTGGGAATTTAGACCTTCCAAACCCACACTCAAGGATATTTTATAGTCAAAAAGTAACAGAAAATAGAGAAATAATAAAAACACAAGAAATTTACGTGAAAACTCCCAAACCGGAGAAAAGACCACGGGCATCGAGAAGAAAATTCACTATGTGAAAAATTCTTACAATCACACAATTTTTTCTCTTACCCAATATCTTAATACACAAATACACCCACAAAGAAATACCCAAAACAAATCTTCCAGCTCTCACCTCAAGAGAAGAATTTAACTAGAGTCAAATTTGTCATACAAATCTTTGAGTTTGAATTGGTGCACCAACCAAAGAGGTAGCACCCTCCTTATATAGTCAAGAGCCTTGCTCCAATTATTTTCTCCAACTAATATGGGACAAACAAAGGAGCCAAACTCAATACTAATTAAGATAGAATAATTAATTTAAAAATTGCATCTGATAGTTTTAAATCATAATCCAGAAAACAAAATTACCTAAAAAAATCCGAAATTTAAATGCAAATGAAATTCAAGGAAATTTTGATAAAAGAATTTGGAGGAATGTTTCAGTACGGGCGGCTGTAGTAGTTTCCATGCCCTCGATCAACCAAAGTTACGTACGTGTCACAACCTCATCGAAGTGGGAACTCAAGAGACGAATGAATGCATACCAGATAACCCTAGCGCGGATTCCCACGCGCCCAAGTGACTCAGCGCACCGTCATGGTGAGCCCCACTTTCGCCAAATGGAAGGCGCATTCAGGAGTATTGCCAAAAACTGAGAGATTCGAAATTAATTCCATTGGCCCGTGATATAACGCCTGAAGCTGCGATCTGGTTTAGGTAAGATTAGTGAGTTGAGTTAATGAAGCCGCCTCGTGGACACACTCAATCAGTCACACCTAATAAAACTGTTTTCCTAAGGGCACTCCCAGGTAGTATTTTTGCTAATTCCACTCAGCTCTTCTGGTCTCCTTCTTTTGTTCGTTATAAATACCGACTCTCCGTTCTCTCCATCACACAAAAGCCTCTTCTTTGTCTATTCGCATATCTCTCTCTATCTTTGGCTCAACAACCTTACGTATTTGGTGCCCTTTTCGCTCTTTCAAACTTTTCTTTGTATTAGAAATTTCCAGGATTTTCTCTTGAAGAATCTGCGTAAAGATCCGATCTTTCTTGTTTTCAAATTTCCCCTGGTTAAGATTGAGTAAGAATCTGAATCTGGGTTTTGTTTTTCATCATTTGTTTGTTCATGGGATATGATGAAACCTGTCTGCTAGTTTCTTCTATCTTTTCTCGGTGCTTTTGGGACTATAAGGATCTTGCATGTATTGAATCTCTTTAAAGATGTATTTTTTTTTTCTGAATTGGCATGTTTATGCGTGTTCTAGAAAGGAGATCGGTTGATTTTCGCATCTGCTTACTGCTGTGTTGCAGAGAATTGTGAATGTTGTAATGGAGACGAAAGGTGGGAAGAAGAAATGTAGCAGTAGTAGTAATTGCCATCAGTACGAAGTCCCTCTCGGTTATAGCATTGAAGATGTTCGGCCAAACGGTGGCATCGAGAAGTTCCGATCTGCTGCCTACTCCAATGTAAATATCATCTTCTGATGGCTGGTTTCTTTCAGTTTTGTTTTCGTTTTCTTTGTAATGATTTTTGGCATTTGGTTGATGTTGTTGCAGTGCGTGAGGAAGCCATCCTGATATTTTTCTCGGAAGAAAATGACAACATCAGTAGAGTCTTAGGATTTCTCTATCTATTTCCCTTGTTTCTGCTTCTCATTTCCTAGCTCTGGATAAACCAAAAGCAAGACTCAAAATTTAGTGCTCAGAAGGCCAACCCGAACCAGAAAGCAAGCATTTTCAGTGATTAATAGTTTGAACTTGAAGCTTTCATAATTTTTCAACAATGACGATCGACACTGCACCACCTCCTTCCCCAATCGGCTTCGAAGGGTTTGAAAAGCGCCTCGAAATCACTTTCTCTGAGCCACCATTTTCGAACCCTGCCAATGGGCTCGACCTCCGTGCCTTAACTCGATCCCAGATCAACTCAATCCTCGAACCTGCTTTTTGCACCATAGTTGATCAACTTTCTAACTCTGAGTTTGACTCTTATGTCCTGTCTGAGTCGAGCCTCTTCATCTACCCACTAAAAATAATCCTTAAAACTTGTGGAACTACCAAACTGCTATGCTCCATCGTGCCACTTCTCGAGCTAGCTGATTCGCTCTCCCTCTCTGTCACCGACGTTAAGTACTCTCGAGGCAGCTTCATTTTTCCCGATTATCAACTTGCACCTCACCGAAACTTCGCTGAAGAAGTTTCCATCTTGAACAAATTCTTTGGCCATTTGAATGCTGCTGCACATGTCCTCGGCGATCCTAATCACCGTTGGCACATATACTCCGCGTCGAAAGAACCAAAACCGAAGATGGGAAATGACCAGATCGACGTTGTCACGCTTGAGATGTGCATGACCGGTCTGGACAGACAAAAAGCCGCCATCTTTTGCAAGAAATCGGAGGAACATTCGGCTAAGGAAATGACTATAAGTTCTGGGATATCTGAGATTTTCCCAACGCATGTGATTTGCGACTACAGCTTCGACCCATGTGGATACTCGATGAACGGGATCGAAGGTGCATCGTTATCCTCTGTGCACGTGACCCCAGAGGAAAGCTTTAGCTATGCTAGCTATGAGGCTATGGGATTCGACTTCACGGAGGTCAAACTGAAGACGATGGTGAAGAGGGCGTTGAAATGCTTTGGGCCAAAGGAATTCTCTGTGGCCGTCACGTGCCGAAGCGGCGGGGCCCAACTGTGGGCCGTAGAAACTCCTGACGTGATGGAATACACGTGTAAAAGTGTAGTGAAGCAGGAGCTGCCAGGTGGAGAGTGTCTGGTCTACAAGACATATCGTCAAGTGGAAAACAAAGGTTCGGATCATACGAAAATGGGTACGAGAACGGAACGGTTCTTGAAGGTGGAGGCGGATAAGGAAGATCTGGCGGATGGGTGGTGGTGGAGGTGGTGGTTGATAGCTGTGGTGGTGCCTTGGTGGTTCATTATCGTTTTCTTTTTGTTCAACGACGGCGCAGCCAACCAAAGTGTCAGTTTTCTTCAGTAGTGGATGCTGTTAGCTAAATAAACGAGTCTGCAATGGGGTGTCGTTTTGCGCCTTTCTATGTCGTTTAATGATCCTTTTTTCTGGGTTGGTTTGTTTTGTGTGGCTTAAGTCTTTCTCTGCAGTCAAAATGTAATTGAACTCTCTGTCTGCTCTTTAGAAATAAAGGTTGGCCTTGGTCATGGTCTTTGTATTTAATTTCACTCTTGGATAATTGAGAGGTATTAATCATTGAATTTAAGTGCTTTTTACCTGTTAAATTA
The DNA here is from genome assembly GCA_025629805.1 of Erythroxylum baracoense. Classification (NCBI taxonomy): domain Eukaryota; kingdom Viridiplantae; phylum Streptophyta; class Magnoliopsida; order Malpighiales; family Erythroxylaceae; genus Erythroxylum; species Erythroxylum baracoense. The sequence continues at coordinate 392,609 of JAOTAY010000008.1, read as the reverse complement.
CCTTATCTTGACACGAATTAAGATAAACCTTTTACATCGTAACCCATCAAAGATGAAGATGGGGTCCATTGATCACTGCAACAAAATCGTAAGCATGTTTATAACTAGGAACTCGGTGTATACTTTTTCTTCAAGAGAATAGACCAGAAAAGAAGAAGACAATCTATGCTGAGGTACTTTTGTCAAATTTTCCACTTTCGTGACATTGGCTTTCTTAAATCCAAATTTGCCTTCTTCCACATCTTTTGTGGGACAATTGTCAAGAAAAGTTTCCAAAGAAACGATGAGAAAACACGAGAATGAATGGTGAAAACTTATATAGTTGCTAAACCTATGGTAGCAACACAATGACTTAATACTCTTTGTTGATTGAGACTAGGCATTTTAAAAGTAGTCCAGGTGACTCAGCTATAGCCCGTCAGTTATTTTCAAAATAACGTCGTTTTGAATAATTTTTGTTTAAAAAAATACATGATGAGTAGGGTCGGCCTGACCTGTTTACTCGACAGGTGTATAGGAGGGCCGCACCCAATTTCAACCTGATCTATTGACATCCTTAATTGAAACTTTTAGATTGTGTTTAGTAACTCGTAATAAAGAGGTGAAAATAATCGTACAAGCTTTATTCATTGAGTAATTAATTTTATCTAACTTTTACTGGATTAATTATTTTTAAGAGGCACGTGAGTATACCTTGAAATTAAAAAATTAAAAATAAGGGATAAAAATATTATCAAAATATTATCAAGATATTGATACTATCATTAAAATTAAATGTGATCTTTTATATTAATTTTAGCAATTATTTATTTTATTTTATCAATACTTACATTCTTATCATAAATTATTTATCATTATTTAAAATTAACAATTTTATAAATCATTTAAAGTTTTAACTAATATTTATAAAATAAATATTTTTTAATTATTTATTTATAAAATAAATCTTATAATAATTCAATATGAAAAAAATGTCTGTTATCATTCTTAATATTTGATATTACAACAACAACAACAATTACCCTATAAAAATTTCCCTAAACGTAGGATTTGAGAGGTCCATTGTATATAGACTTACCCCTAAATTGTAGAAGTTATTTTTGAATGACCCATAAGAAGGATAAATAAATAATAAAAATACAGTACTAAAATAATAATAATAATAATAATAATAATAATAATAATAATAATACACAATTACTACAACAACAACAACAACAACAATAATAATAATAATAATAATAATAAATATTTAGTTCTTGTCTAAATGATCATGTTAAATTTAAGGAGAAAATGCTAATAGACCTGTCAAAATGACAGATATTTCTTTAAGAGGAATCCTTTATTTATATCTTAATATGTCAAAGTTTTTTATTGTAGAGCACGTACTCATTAAATTTAAGTTTTTATGATCTTCCCTCAATTTTTCTTAAGCTTTCCTTTTCTCCTCATACAAGCTCTAACTACAATCTTCTCACATCTTTGCACTGGAGTATTTTAGATGTCTTCTCTTAACATGTTCAAACCACTTAAAAGTATTTTAGATGTCTTCTCTTAACATGTTCAAACCACTTAAATCTTGTCTCGCCTTTAACTTATATCTCATCACTACATTCTTGACTCTAGTAAGGTTATCTTTTATATTTGATATTAAATATTATTTAATTTTATACCAAACACACGAAATCATTTATTTTATTCTTAATCCTAATCTTACTTTTTATTTTGATTTTGATTTCTTCGTTAATAATTATCATACGGGATGTCAAGAATAGTTACAGAAAACCATGGAATGCAAGTTGGTGCAATTTCTACCATTAACATCCCAACCATGGAGGCCTATTCCAAACAAAGCAAAGCAGAGTTTCTTAGTCCCAAGTTTTTGCAGAACTCAACAGTTTAGGTAATACAAGTGAAGTTGGCAATCAATCAAGTGGAGAATTAACTCAAATTAGCATCACAACCACAATCCCACTAACCACAAAGATTCAACAGGACTCTCAAACTTGCTACAATCATTAGTGAACAGGTGATTAAGTTCAGAAATTCCATTACTAATAACACTTTGCATCTGCTCTCAGGTCCTGTTCCTGCCACATAGTCCATGAAAAGCCCTTCAGAGATCAAACTGTATGTAGCTCAGAGATGCTCATAACCAAACGGATGAACACACCCAGATCTCAAGTGATCAGTGATTGGACATGTCCATGAACCATTTATTGTCACCGAGACCTGGAAACATTTTTAGTTTGTCTTTACCTTTGTTTTACTTTTGCTTGCTACATTTGAATACATAGAGACACAACTAAGAGCTGGCTATTACATCACATTATACATCATATTATTAGGCTACGAATCTGCAAGAAAACAGCCTAAACTGTAGGGGGCACTAGACCGGCAGTTTCAGCATTCACTGGACAAGAAATGATGCATTGTCATCTCATAAATCCAAACCCCAGAAGAGTCACACCTTCATAAAACTCCAACCACTCAAGAGACTTGCAAAAGGTAAACCATAACAGGAGTACAACAGGAGTATAAGGCCATGAGTTCGACAAATCATGGAAGAGGAAATTTATAAGAAGATATAGCTTCTTGGTTATATAACCTTTTCAAGTGGGAATGTACATGTGGACGATGATGACCTAACAAGTCCTGGGAGGGGATTTAAATCGAAACATTTACTGTAGGATCCCCACATTTCCCAAGAAAATGATACAATAAATAAGTAAAAGGGACAGAAGCGAAGACTGACAGTGATTTTGAATCGATAATGGAACTGTGTTGAAGCATTGAAGTCTGCATCGTTTTAAGGGGACCCCAAAAAGATTAAAGCTTCTACTCACCAAACTCCTTAACAGGGTAGGTGCTCCACATTATCTGCAATAGTGCCATTAAACTTTCACCACCTTTTCTCAATCATACAAGTGAAACTGGGATTTAATTAGTTTGCTTCGAATGGGGGTAAGGTACCAAAAACTGGCTTAGTATATCTAGTAAGATAAAGAAAAAATAAGAACGAAGAGCAAAAAGATGCCAGCTTCTGGTTGCACATGATGGACATTAAAATATCAAATTCCAAGTAGACCTTATCGGCCGATAAAAGCAAGCCACTAAAGGTGAAAGCCAAAAGTTAAAATGCTACTATTCTAACAATAAAGAGATTGAGCCGTCCAGCCAATATCACCACACCGATTCCAACGCCGTTTTACCGAAAGCTAAGGAAGTTGCAGGGAAGTAAGAAGAATAAGAGAGCTTTTTCTCAAGGATTTGACAGTTGCAGAAATGGGATTCTTAGTAAAACCAGCCCATCTCTCGCAAAAGCGAAATACCACCATTATTCCGGTGTCAAAGATCATCAAACATGCTTCAATTTTCCGAGTGATAACAGATACAGCTCCCACCATATTGCACCACCGCCACAAGCCTGCAGCTATAACTTGCAAAGTTACTATCATAAGAAAAATAACGATAAAAGAAGTGTCTGAAGTGCAAAGGGTCAAACTGGAAATGATGAAATAATCAAACAAAAGATTGAAAAAACATAAACGTGGGTAGTGTTGTGCTGTTTGTACGTGTTTTGTCTTCCACTTTCTTCTTCCCTCTACTGCTCGGAGAGTGGTCTTTGATGCTGCTTCTTGTCCGTCCTTGGAAAGACGAAATGAGAAGAGAAAATGACAATAATGGGGAGTGAATAGAGAAGCTGAGGACACGAGGGCTTGTTGCAGAATTTGGAGACTTTACCATGTAAATATATCCATCATCTAATGGCAACTGTGCGAGTCCCCGTCTAAACATAATAAGGCCAAGTAAATGTAGCACTAGTAGTAGAAGCAGCAGTGATAGGGGGAGAAGTAGGCAAGAAAATAAGAGGAATGGTGTGTTTTGTACGCATTTGGATTGGTTTTCGGGATTTTAGCGTTGAATTCTTCGCATTTAACACCAAAACAAATTTGCCTTTCACTTTACTTGCTCCAAAAGCCCTCCAGATTAGCTAGATTTGCGCAAGCAATGTCTGTCCTAACCTCTTTATCTTTTGTCTAAAACCCTGCCAAGTGCCAACTCTTGAAATCCCACTGTTACCCCTTCCTTCCTTCTACACTAATGCTTAGGGTTGAGTACAAATGCATTTGGTTTGGGGTTTCGAAACCAAGAAGAGGCCTGACTCTCATCTGACCAAACAAAAAGGCACTAGGGTCGAGGCTAATTTCCTCGAGACAGCCAACAAAACCCTACACAACAATGCTTCTTGGCCTAACATTCGTTGGTGGATTCTAGGCAGCCAAGCAGCTTATCTCTAGACACAACTTCCTTAAAAGAGTGAAGAAAAGAAGCATTAAATCCACAAAAGCTTCCAGGATCGAGATCAAGACCTTGTGATTTTGAACATCAAAATGATTTCAGGTTAAGAAAACCTGTGTAGGGGCATTTGGGTCATTTGATAACAGATAGGTAAAAGTACCCCGGATTTTACGTGTCCATGTTAACAGAAATATGGCATGTGATGTGAGTTACCCTTTATAGGTTGCTTCAGTTCTTACTTGCATGGGTAACCAAATTGTGGCTCATCACACCATTACATTCATATCTAGAAGGGTATAAGTGTAAAAAGATCACTCAAGCCCCATCCAAGTCCTAGAATCCTAAACACAAGGAAGCTTTGGAGTGACTTTTGACCATTTGATTTAACGAGAAGGGTTGATTAAAAAAGGTTTAAAAATCATAGAACATAGCTCACAAGACTTGAACACAACGCAACATGGGAATTTAGAGGAGGACGGTTGGATACGTGGACGGTGATGAGACTAGGCTGCATCATTGGCAATGCATGTTACTGGGGTAGAACGAATGCTTTTTACGATTATATCCAAACACAAGCTTGGTTCCACCAGAGTCGCATACACAATATATAATTTTAAGAACAACAAAGAGACAGAATGTCTGAGGAAAATGTCAGATTAGAAGAGAAAGAACTATGGAGTTTTCCAGGAAAGAGACAGAGTACCCTGAAGAGAAAGTAAGGCAGTTCTTGAATCAAGACAAGGATGTTACAGGAATCTCACCATCACACAACGTCCCTAAAGCTCTCTTTCTTCACCTGCAGGAAAACCAGCTAGAATCAAACCATCAGAAGATATGGAAAAAAGAAGAAAGAAATTCTCACGAGAAAACTGAAGGGAACATCCTGTAATTGGATTGGAGTTTCCTACCGCACAAAATCAAAAGCAAAGCACAAACAATGAAATGAAACATGGAAATAACCAAAGGATCAGTTTTTTTTATGGTTGTACTGACTACTGAGCATGCAAGAACTAATGCTGATCGAAAGCAACGTTTGAGTGGCTTGAGAAATCAGGAACAAGAATGATAGATATAAAAAAGGTTAAAAGCATGGAACTACTCATGTTTCAGTTCTGACCATCATCTGGAGAACAGAAGAAAAGAGAGTGGGAGCTAAGATATCAATCGTTTTCAATCCAGATCTTCATACATCATCAAAATATTTCTTTTGCGGACATCACTTACACCTTCACAGATACTGAATATATATATATATATATACACACACACACAAACATGCAGTACGTAGAAATATTTAGTTTACAAGCATCAGATAGTGAGCTTTTGAGAGAAAGAAAGGGACTATACAGCTATACTCGTGTACCTTTGGCTCACAATTTGGTGACTAAACCAAGAAAAAAAATTCTGTTCTAAAGATAGAGCAGAGAGTTCACAATTTTGTAGGACTAAAATGGGTTTTTCTCAGAGACACAGACGGAGAAGACAAGAAGCAAAAAATGGTAGGTATGGCTTCAGCGTTGTTTGTTGACGAAGAGAAAAGCAGAGACATGGCTTGGAAGACGGTGCAGAGAAGCCAAGATTAAAACTTCAAAATAATTTTGTCTTAAATAAGTTATCTTATCAGAAAAAAGGGGGTCTGCTGATCTGCTCCTCTTGACGGTCGCAATCCATCTTCTCAAATGTGAACCGAGACTTTTTGGCATCAGCATTTTTTCGCGCGCCTGTCTAAATATTAAAATTGGAAGTGTCAATTCTGAGCTTCTGTCGATAATAAATCCATAACAAAAGTAATGTTTGCATATATATATATATATATAATATCATAATCGAAATAAAAGATTTGAGTTTTTTCACGAGGTTCAATCTGTTAATTGATTATAAACTTATCTGGACCCATTTTCTTTTTTTTATTTCAACTATTGCATATTTTTATTATTTAAATTATAAATATTTTATATAATATTACTCATAATTATCATAAAAATTATTAAAATCGTAGTTAAATAATTGGATCCAGTATGAATACATGTAAATAATTGTTTTTATAAAAACCTCTAATATGTTTGACTCTATATATTTTTAATAGTCATATCATTACTCTCTCAAAATCGGAAGAACACCCAAAGTTAAAAAGTTCAGACAATTCGGATAAGTTAAAGTAAAATGCTGGCACCAAAGGCCACAATAGAGACAGTAGAGCCGAACTCTTCCGCCTAAATAACTCTATGGGCTAGCCCACCAAACCTGAATGGTCAGTCAAGTAGCCGTGCTTTTCTGACTCCAACAAACGCAGAAAAGGGGAAAGAGTGAGGACTAAGGAAAGAGGCAAAAACAAAAGTTGGGCCAAAGTGAAAAGATGATTTTGGCATCATGAGACCAAGTTCTCATGCAAATTAAATTGGAATAATAGGTAACGCGTCTTTCGTAAATGACTGATCAGAATAAGAGGTATTTAGTTGTTTGATTACGTTAAATCGCTCGTAATTATATCCAATAATCAGTTAATTGAATTAACATATTGAACTCAATTTATTATTTTTGAGAATACTCATATAAGAAACGTTTTACCCTATGAGTGAGAAATTAAGAAATGGAAAAATAATTGTATCTAAAAGTTATTACAAATTACTCAAACTGTCATCTTTTATTATTGCTTTCTTTTCACCGAATATTAACTTGATTAATATAAAAAAAAGTAGTAATAATAATAATAATTTTTTAAAAATTATTATTATTATTATTATATTTTGTTCTATGTTTTTTATTGGAGTTACACTTAATTTTTGTAAAATTAATTATTTAAAATCCTATGAGAATATTAAAAAATAATAAGATATAATACTCATGTTCTTATAAATTTTTTAAATTCAAGCATCCGTAAGTCATTTTACATATAAACAATTAATATTAAACAACTAATTTTACCAAACATGTTTAAATAAATAGCTAATGTAGGGATGTCAAAAAGAGCCAGATCTGTCAAGTTCGACTTGATTTTGGCCCGGCCTGACCTACAAGCTACAATCCGACCACAACTTTAAAAACGACATCATTTTGTCAAAAACAACAACATTTTTTAAGTTTTTCTTAAAAAATATATATGGTGGGATAACTTTAAGTTAATAATATTTGTTGGTCAAATTAACTGTCACTGTCAATTAACTGTTGATAAAATTAAATAATAGCTAATGAAATTCACCGACTATGAAACACGCCAAGCTCTCCTAGCAGGGTTGCCACATTAAGCTCGATTTAATATATAATTAAAGAATTACATTTAAATTTCCTTTTTAAGTCCAAATTTTATCTGAATTAATTCGTTTCTTGTTAAATCTAATTTGATCCTAATTAGAATTAATTCAATAAAATTATTATTTTAATATAATTAATTTTTATTTATAAATTTAAATAATATTATTTAAATTGATTGTACAAAAATAATACGTTTATTTTAAATTGCAAATCAAAAAAAGGACTAAACCTAAACAAAGGAGATTTAAATTTCGTTTAATTTATTATAATTTCAAATAGGGTTTTTTAATTGATTTTACTTATGAAGTGATGATTCAAATAGAATTAGCATTGGGTGAAGAAAGTTTATGGAGGTTACTTCAATGTGTTCGTTCCAGCTTGTGGTGAAGAGGGTGAGAGGTGGGATCTGCATAGGGTCGTTCGAGGAGAATTTCCTTCGAACCTTCAAACGTATATTCGGATTGAATACTAATAGATGTTTACAGAAAGAATAGCGTATGCTCTACGACTAAACCTTGAAATTCCATTGAGAACGGGAATTAGATACTATTTGAGAATATATGGAAGGTTGGTTACTATGTCACGAAAGCATCTTGTTAAGAATCCCAAATGAATTACCATTACCCCCTTCTTCTTTTTTTTTTCAAGGTACAAAGGAGCAATCAAAGTTTGCTAGGTTCTAATAGGAACGATCCTAGACTGAGCAACACTTAAGAGATCCTTTTGAAGAAAATGGTAAAACTATCAAGGAGGTTATCAAGGTGAATAACATCAAAAATGCTTCTATAAGTTCAAGTAGTCAAATAGTCAGTACACATATTTACTTCGCGATAAGTATGCACAACATGACACTGTCAAGTGCAGCTAAGCAATTCTTTGCAAGCACGAAAAATTTGAGAGAATTTATCTGTAGGACAAAAGTTGTCATTCACTTTGTTAACGGCTAAAAAAGAGTCTAATTCAATAAACACATTTCAGAAGCCTCGATCCCAAGCCAAAAGCAATATATAATAAATTCCGAACAATTCAGGTCTTATAATGTTCTCCCAATAGTCTCCTTGCAAACTCGAACAACCAGCTTCCTTTAGCATTTTTTGCAAAGCCTCCAATCTTTGTTTTTCCCAAATTTGTGAGTGTTGAGACATCCACATTAATTTTGATACAACTAGTGAGTGGTGGACTCCAAGCAATCAGCATATCCTTCTTCAGCATCAAGGCCTTTTGCATCGTGCTATATTTTCTAAAATTCTGCACACTTGCACAAATGATATTAGTAGTATGGAGTGGGCCAGACAAAATTTGGCTAAAAAACAATACAATTATGCCAGCACCATATATACCAACAGGTATTACAGAAAAAGTCAACCCAGAGGATATTATTAACAACCATAAAAGAAGAGTTACAATAATTAACGCGAATTCAATCAACAAGAAATAAAGAATTGAAAACATCTAATCGATGCCCTTAAAGTCAAGAGGACCAGATGATTCGTAACTCTTGACAATTTCGAAGTAAATGTAAAATTGATTCACAATTATCATCACATCTTGGACAATTGGCTGTAGTACTAATATGACATCGGACACAAACTTTACATGTCAACAATCGGTTATGAACTACTAGTCACAAGAAAAACTTTGATGCAGGAGTGTTTGACTTGAAACTTGAAAATTAAAAAGAACGTCTAAACTCAACTTTAAATGTAATCAATCCGAATCTCATTGATTTGAAACCAACCTAAGTCATAATTAAAATGCCAACCTTAGATCCAAACGTGTAACCCCAATGCCTAATAGATTTTTACAGAAAGAATAACGCTTTCTCTACGACCAAACCTTGAAATTCCAATGAGGATGGGAATTAGATACTATTCGAGAATATATGGAAGGTTGGTTACTTTGATGAAAGCACCTTGTTCAGAATCCCAAATGAATTACCATTCCCCTTCAACTTGTGCACCGTGCGCGTGTACGAATATTCCTCATTCCAATATCTTTCGCCCGTCCAATGTCACGGGAAGCTATTTTCATACTCTTTAATTTTTTTTAATGTATGTTTGAATTGATAGAAGATAAAACTAAATATTAAAGTTTTGTCATTTAAAGAAGTAAAACAGATCAGTTTTGGAAATGATAGGAGTGTTGAGTTATTCCCATCTTATGTGAAAAAATCTATGTCTTGTCTCCTCCTGTGACTTCTACTTGGTTTTTTTCTTTCACTTATTAGCCTCTTCTTCAACTACGGGAGTCAATACAAAAGATAGCAAAAATAAAAAGAAGAGAGAGCGGAGAAATAACTGTTACATTTTTTGACGATCAAATTCACTTTTTTTCTCGATCCACTTACATCTATCATTGGATTGAGCTGAAAATTTACGAGTATATTCTTGAAACATTCCTTTACATTTTAAATGGTCAGTTTTTCATTTAGAGCTCTAAATGTTCAGATTTGAGCTTATGTGATTCGTTCAGGAGAATCCCACTACCATGAATTGAGGCAAAGATTAGGTCCACGTGCGTCATCAGGAGAAAATGAAGAGAGCATAGAATCACTAGTTAGCTCGACTTCCATATCACAAGATTCTTCAAATCGGGAATCTAGTAGATATAGTTTCTACTTTCTACGGCTACAGAGTGTGTAAATGGGTCTGGTATCAAAGAACAAGGAACATTACTAAAACAAATTGCTTGAAGAATAAGATTTGGTGCAGATGCGATCCCAGATCATACCATGACGTTCACGGCTGCTACGGAGACGTTTGCATTGAATTGTCTATTAAGATAGAAACTTAACTTTTAAGGTTAGGAATCAGCAATGTAATATTTTAGACGTGTTTTGAGACAATGAGATTCTTACTACACTTGCATGCTTATAACAGATTGATCGAAAACTTTGCATAAAGTTGAAATTGTTTTATGATACCACTGAATTATTCTCGAAAATAAAATATCAAATTTTGCACTTTTACTTTATCATTTTATGTCAGATACAGAAAACTTTATCTGATTCAATATTCGATTTTAATGAGATTATTTGAATTATGACAAAGTTTATGTAAAAGTTAAATTCTTATTGATATATAATTGAACATGTTATTACAACCATATCTATGTTGGATTCGAGATACAAGATAAAAATTAATTATATATATAATGTGTTATATAGTGAATGAGCTAAAAAACATGTAAATGTCATTAAACAATTCTGATATCATTTATTTAATGATTATCAATTAATAATGGACAAAATTTATGACCAAAATCGCAATAGTTCAAACTGTTCAACTCCGACTTCAATTTTAGGTTCGGCCTTAACTTTTAAGAGCGGTTTGTTACTTTCATTTAAAAAATTTACAAAAGAAAAAAAAAGTTAAGACTTCATACAATATAATAGAGTTAGATAAATATTTGATGGAAGAATGTGTGGTCGAAGTTGAAGGTATGCAATTTAATATAGTGGGAGAGTTGTAGAAATAATTTTTTGATTACGAAATAATTGCACGAGACCTATTAGCAATTCCATCATCTACAGTTGCTTCATAATGTGTTTTACTCTAGTAGTTGGGCTATTAATCTTCATCGTGCTCGACTTTATTTTTGTATTGTGGAAGCTCTTACGTACGCCTGAAGATGGTTAGATGATGAAAATATTGAAGGTAAATTCTTTTTTTTTACACATATCAATTTCGTCTATTTTTCATATTATCTTAACTTTTATTGATTTTAAATTTATATATTAATACAACCGCAGATATTAATGTGAGGTAACTAGTCATATTCATCAATCAATTGGACATTATTTTGATAAAATATTCGAAGATAAAGATATATTTAATTATTTATTAATCATTACCATGTTTTTAATATTCATTTAATTTTGATATTACATTAGTAAATATAATATTTCTACATACAAAAAAAGTGATGCAAAGAATTAACGATCCCGCGATTATCTGCTCTCTCAGTCTATCTAATCTCCACCTTTTCTAATCTCCATCATGATTTTATCTTAATTTTTTGTAAATTGTATCACTTCAAATTTTTAGATAATCATTTTTCTAAATTATAATATCAATTTATGAAATTTATCATTATGATTAAAAAATCTCAATTTTTCTTAATCAATTAAAATTTATAACTTCAATTAATTGAATTGATCACTTTAATTATAATCTTTTTCTTTCATTTCTTATAATCATATCCTACCCCATTAGTGGCGTTGCTTTCATCTTATCCATTTTATAAATATATGTTATATATTCATTCATTATAAAATCTCAATTTTTATTAATTAGTTGAAATTCATAATTTCAATTAATTGAATTGATCACTTTAATTATAATCTTTTTCTTTCATTTTCTATAAATAAGAGTACATTTCATAAACTTACTTTTATAAACATACACTAACTAAGAGGAAGATGTAATTATTTAGATGGTGATAAGAGACCTAAAATATAAATTTAAAAGCTTTAAATTAATTTATATATTCTATTTATTTGAAAAAATTTGAAGAAAAAGGGTTCTGTTGAATTGAAGTTGTATCAGCTGAAGAACATTTTAAAACTATTTATTACACGTTTTAAAAATTAATGTTAATTCCATTTTAAGAAAATATGGACAACGTGTGACATGTTGTGGACATATTCTTGTGTACCTATAGATAAGTGCAAATAAAAGAAAAGTAAATTAAATGGTAAAATTATATCTTCAAGTTGAAAAAAGTAGTGAAAATGCCAATCACAAGAAATTTAACAGCATTAACTAATTTCTATTACATGATTTACGCTGTATGCCAACATCATAGGAAACCTTCTATATATAGGCTATTCCTGCCTTAACTTCATATAACAAGAACCATTCACTAGTGATTCTCTGTAACCACTCCTCCTTCCTTAAACTACTTACTCTTGTTCACCTCTATATGTCTCAAGTTTGAATAGTTAGTTTTTAGATAATGAAAGTTACTGAAGCAGAAGAGAAGAGGTATGCTCTCTTGTTAGCAGCAAGAGACTCTGATTATGTCAAGACAGTTTATGGAGGGTACTTTGATGTGTTCGTTGCAGCTTTTGCTGAAGAGGGTGAGAGGTGGGATTTGTACAGGGTTGTTGAAGGAGAATTTCCTGACATGAATGAGCTTCACAAGTATGATGGATTTGTTGTCAGTGGAAGTCCTTACGATGCCTATGGCAATGACTACTGGATTCTCAAGCTTTGCTTCCTCCTGCAAACTTTGGATGACATGGAGAAGAAAGTTCTTGGAATCTGCTTTGGTCATCAGGTACTCAACACAAAATTTCTGTATTTTACTGTTGATCACCTATTTCAATCAAACCTAACGATGGTTTCAAGTGAATACATACTCTTAGTCGCTATGGTTTTGGTCTCAGGTTTTGTGCAGAGCATTAGGTGGAAAGGTAGGAAAAGCTTACACAGGTTGGGATGTTGGGTTAAGAAGAGTAAGATTAGTGAATGATTTGCCACCGTGCAGCTTCATAGGTGATATTGGTGAACGCCCCCTTTCTCTCTCAATCATTGAGTGTCACCAAGATGAGGTATGGGAGGTCCCATCAGGAGCTGAAGTAATTGCTTTCTCTGACAAAACTGGTGTAGAAATGTTCACCATTGGTGACCACATCTTGGGCATTCAAGGTCATCCCGAGTACACCAAGGACATTCTTTATAACCTTGTTGATCGACTCCTCAACAACAATTGCATAGAGGTGTACACCACAAAACCATAAGACCGCAATTTCTAACAATAACATTCCTGTTCTTTCTTTGAATTGTTACTTATTTTGTGCTGGTATGAATCTGAAACTGTGCAGAAAGATTTCGCAGAGAATGCTAAGCTGGGATTAGAGATAGCTGAGCCTGATAGAAAATGCTGGGAGAAGATATGCAGAAACTTCCTCAAGGGCAGATACTGAAATAAACAGATGTTGAAAATGCAACATTCTATTGATGTAATCTTAGATTTTTCGTTTACCTTTTCTAATCCTGTTAGCTCATTAACCAGTCCAAGAAACTTGTATCCACTACCTTTCTGGCTACCTGTCAAACAGAGCATAGGTTGATAATCTACAAAATCAGAACCAAAATTAGCTAATGCTTGAAGTTCTCAACACAGGAAAAGGTGTTCAAGCCTCTACAATCACGATCAGCAAAAGAAATATCACAAATGGAACCAGTTTGTTCTATGATGCAAAAGCGAATTGCTGACAAGTTCTGATGCTCTTGTACACTGAAATAACATGAAAACAAATAACTAGACTTGTAAGACTAGGCTGTAAAAAGGTCCGAGTATATGGTATCAGAAACTTGTTCTGAGGAAATAATACCTCAGACATGGGATCAGAGTCCAATGATGCTAAATGATATTATGCAAGGTAGAGATTCAGATTACTTTCTTTGTATGTTTAAGATTATAGTGCAATATAAACTTGGAATATACGATTGGAATAAGATTATGGTGTCTGATATAAACTTCGAAGGAACATATGGAAAGACGCAAAAAGGCTTCTTGTCTTTCATTATCTCCAAAACAAGATACTTCTTGTCAAACACTGTATTACAACTTGGTGACCCCAACGTGAGGGCAATCAATTACATTCGACAATTACAATGTTACAAGACTACTCTATATGTGGCAAAACTTGAATGATTGTTACAGACAACAGAATATGTGGTTTCTCTTCTAATCTAACCCTGTATTTTATTTGTAGCATTCGATCTACAGCCAAAAAGATCAATGGTTTTATGGATGGATCATGTAGTTACACCAGCTGAAAGCTGCTATTGATGATCTCCTTCGTGATCTTCTACGCGACCTCTTTTGTTTTGCACCCCAGTTAAATTTGACCTTACAAATCTTTTTTCTGGTCCCAAGAAAACCCTGACAGTTTGCAGCACCACAACAACACTTCACCTCTGGACCAAATTGCACAAATCTGCAAAGTCAATTAATCTTTTTGAACTTAATAACACATATTCCATGAGTTACAGACTATGTGCAGGGCAAAATCACTGACATACAAATGTCATTTGTGCTACATAACAAGAAAGATGACTGCTTTGATTCTTCTATTCACTACCATGACTGATGAGGTTGAAAAGAAATAATAATATCATGAGGTTGTCAACTACTTCACATGCTTACCTGTAATCATATGTCAACGGTTCTCCACATCTTATTGAACGAGCAGCAAAGACACCCACCCGGGTCTCCCCCACCACTTGCCTAAATATGTCAAAGCCTGAAAATTAGTGAACTTCATAATCTATTGCCTATGGTCTGTAATAGGATAAGCAAATGACTCCTGTTGATCCTCTCAGAAGCCCCATCAAAGGCAAAACAGTGTACTAACCATTTCTCCAGGACACAATTGGGAGCACAACTGTGATTAAGAAAACGAGATGCATTCCCTTTAAAAGTTGCATCAATTGTGAAGTCTTTTCCAATTTCACACATGTAAAAGTTATTCACACCTTTGTACTTCATGTCCCAAAGCCTTCGTTCGCACAGTGCATCATCAATCACTGAAAGGGAAAACTAATTATTGAAATTCTAGTGCTTCCCAGAAAGACAGAAGGCAATTATGGTTTGCCAAAATGGGTGACTAAAGCATCATGATATGCGAGGAGATTTACAATGCAACAAACAGATATCGTGGGGTTCCATGATCTTATCGTTACATTTTGAAACTTCCAATTTTACTACCAGGATGTAAGTAGAGCTAGAGTGGAAATTTCCTTCTCTTTTCCTCTAGGGATAAAAAAGTTTGAGTTCTGTTTTCTGTTATCTTTTCTTTTGTTCAATCAAGTAATATACTAATTCCTAAATATTCCGACTAAAATATTCCGACTAAGTGGACTTCCTGGCTACTTACAGGTACAATGCACAACTGTAAAGAAACCAGAATAACATCAGAATCTTGTATCACTGGAGCAAGAAAGACCAGTAATAGTATTTTAGTGGTTGTAGAAGGATTACCTTCCCCAATATACTCAACTATGAATTCGCCTTTATCTATTGGTTCAGCTGCTTCCACTCCCCAACCACAAAGTTCAGTCTGAAAAAGGAAAAAGTAAATCATTAAATTTAGTGAATCACCTCCAGTAAAAGAAATGAATCCAGAGGTGGTGACAATGACCTTTACAACTTTGATTTTTTTCTCTTTGTGGAAGGGTCTGTTCGTGCAACTTTCTGGGCAATGACAAGCCCTTGAGCAGCTTATGCACTGAACCCTAGGAAATGATTAAGTTGAACTATTGAAGTTGCAAAATTTCAAGCTAATGCTCTTCAGTGATAAAAAGAGTCCAAATGTCATTTAGCTAAAGCACAGCATTGCCACTTGATGAAGAAATCACTTAATTAAAGAGTGCAAGTAAAATATGAAGCACTTTGATAGGGAATTTGTTTTGCCCGACAAAGATAGCACGTGTACGGTGAGGCAACAGAAGAAAATATATATTACATCATTAAAATTTTAATTATGTAGAAATGGAGAGGAAGAAGGAAAGAAATCACAGATGAAGAAAGACATGCTATGCATGCTAACTATATGATAAAAAAATGCATTGTTGAATGAATGAAATTTAAAATTGAAGTAGCTATACCTGCATACGCAATCCTCACCGCATGAAGATTTGCAACTTGTGCATCCAACATCAGCATCCTTACGTTTCTTTTTGATTAGGTAAACATCTAGTCTCAATTAAGGTCAGGCTCATGATAAAATTGACTGCTTAAATCCAAAACATGTAGACAAAGAAAAGTCTGTTGTAGTTTATTCAATTGAAGTGCATTTATTGAGTATCAGCACATAAATGGATGTTAATGAGGAAACACCCAGAACATCAGCTTAAATCGAATTTGAAAGTAATACCACATTATATAGGATACTGCGCCTGATGTGCCCGTAAGGAGGTGGCTCCAGTTTATCATCTGCTAGGCCTTTCCATGTCAAATCAACCTTGAACTCCTCATTAACATAAGGTAGAGGCAATTGGCCAAATATTTCCTGAGTTAAATGTATACGTAATAAGAAAAGGTTATCTTTTGAATGATAGTGAAAGGAAACAATGTCATCTATGAGATAATTGCATTTTCCTTCAAATCAATTCGGAATGTACCAAGTTGACGTAGTATTTAACACAAGAACAGTAATGCATGAGACCTTACCTCTATATTACTTGTTGGAGCCATATTCTGCTCATTCAACAAACACATCAGTCCTGTGAGACACCCTAATCAATAATAAGAACAAGAATAAAGAAACAGAACCTCAAGGGTCCAAATTTTCAGCCAGAACCAAAAGGCAATAATATCATTCTAAGCATCATGAACATTCTTTGCTAAAATCTACATTAGAGAATACAAATTAGGCAGAAGAAACAACATGACTGAGATCTTATCGCAAGCTCATACATTTTCACATCCTTCATACGGCTGAATTTGGACCCAGATGAACAGTCACTTAAATGAATTATACCATCAACCTCATAGGCCCAGAAACACTGAGACTGAGGTGGTTTGCATGTCAAACAGGTCAAATACTAACTCAATTTCAGAATGCAGATTCTGAAGTAGAGACAGTATGTGTCTCCACAGGAAGATGTAGCTTGTTGTTATCAAACAAACAAACTCGTTTTCAGCTATAGAAGTTGGAGCTCATGTAGTCACGCTAAGTTTACAAGGTAATGTTATCAGACCCTTTCATCTTGTAATAGCAAGAAGTTAAGCTCCTAGAAGGAAAAATGATGACAGGACATTACAGATGAAGGAAAGAAGAGGTTGACCTTGTTATCAAGTTGCCAATCAGCTGGGTGCCTCCAACAAACAACTCTCCCCGGCTGGTCTACCAGACGAATCACTTCTTCTGGCCAAGGTGCACACTTATCATGTGCAGCTATTTGGCACCGAACGCACCGCCATTGAGATTTTTGTTTGCAAAGGAAGCAGGTCTGTTCATGGGAGTAAATTACATTGTAAGCAAAAATTATAAAGGCAAGTTAATTGCAATTCATGATTTTGCGCTGTTGATCTTATCTTACATGCTGCGGACATTTGAATTTCTTTAGATTTGTGATTCCAAGTCTTTCCTTTGCGCACTTTAAGTGATAAACCCCCTGACAATCATGGACAGAGCATAATAACTCCTCCCCAGGGTTAATAAAAAGGTGGCATTGAAGGCATTGAACCTGCAAAATAATGGAAGGGCATCAATGTCACCCGGTATGTTGCATTAACAAAACAGCTAATCAAAGCTGAGCGCTATGACTTGAAGAAGTAAGTCTGCTTTCCATATGAAGGCAACCTTAGATGACAAAAAATGATGTTGGTATTAACTTAGCTTCTAATCTGAAACTTACTTTAGTATCATATAAATACATAATCTTACCATATATGGTTTTCCAGCTAGACATCAACTGGGAGGGCAGATTCCACCAACTCCCGGGAAAATCAACCATAAATATTTCGAAATCCTTACTTTCCATGTACAGCCTCAGCAAAACAAGTGTTAAAGAGTCCCACAAGCTTAACCCTTTTGAAGCACATTTAGGTTAAATGAATCATCTGAGTGAAACTCTCCCTTATATGATCTATGCAATGACGTTAAAAACCATGAATGGAAGTCATTTGTTGGTTTTAGAAGCGAATCCCACACAAACCACTAATTACTATCACAATAACCGGAAAAGTTTAGTTGAAACTACACTGATAGTGTAAAGATCCTTCCTTTTTCAGATTGTTGCACATAAAGTTCCAAATTTATGTGTTCCAGGACCAACCTACCAAGTCAAGTAGCAAAAGTGCACCATGAATCGCAAGCTTCCTTAATAGGAACCGAAACAAACTTCAACTATAATCAAACACAACAGGACGCAAAGAAAAGTACCAATTCAAAATTTACCAAATGCCCATATCCCTCTAAAATCTACACATTTCTACTCAACAAACCCACAACGGAAACCTGAAAATCACCATTTTTTTAGCGCGAACGAGAAAGGGAAGAAAGCTCTTCGACGGCGAGACACAAAGCTGGACCTTGGCCTCTAGCAAACTCCCGTCAACACTGTCTGAACCGTCGGCATTACACCCTCCTTTCTTGACTCGATTCCGTTTGGGAACCTTATTTGAGTTTCCGTCGCCGTCGACGCAGCCACCGATGACAGGCGTTAGCTCCCAATCGCAGATGATTTTCACCGGAAAAAGCGAAGAGTCTGGGGACGAGGAAGAAGAGAGCGAGATTTTGGCAAGGTCAGGCATTCTGAAACCTCCAAAATAGTGTGGAGAAGAGAAGAGGGAGAGCGAGAGGGAGCTTTTGAGAAGATGGGTTTTGGGCGGGAAATGAAAATGTTTTGAGTTTGCGTTGACAAAAATGGTTATTAAATTTGGAAGTCAATAGTGTAATCAAATGCTTAATGAACAATACAAAGCAGTTGACTGGAGTGTTGTATAGATATTTTATAACCGTTGTAAGTTGCAAAAGCCTCAAAATCAAAAGTTGGTTAATTAGTTACTTAATTTTTTTTTTACACAATATATATTTAATATATATAATTATTTGAAATAAATTATTTTTAGGTAATTGTTTTTCATGCCTGAATCCCATCCATATCATAAATATGAAATTAAGTTACCAGAAGACTTCTAAAATTTAATAATTAAAATTAAATTAAAAATTTAAAGATAAAAAATGGATTACATAAAAAATTTACGTAAATTTTAGTTGGACATAATATTTACAAGTAATTTGTAACTATTTTAATGTATAATTATTGTTTATTAATTAATTTAAATTAATTGATACATATAAGTATTATACTCCGTCCACCTTTTGTTGTAGTAATAAATTTTATATTTATAAATACATCTTAACTATTTATGAAATTTTGTTTATATATATATACATAAAATTATAAGAAACTATGTTTAAATTTTAAATTGACTTTGTAAATTTAAGTTCCCATTTGCCTCGACCAGCAAATGTGAAGGGAAAGCATTTATTCTTGCACCAATTTATACTACTATTAATAATTATGAAGTTTAAATTAAGCATCCACACTATGGAATTTATATGCCTATTGATTAGAGATATTAAATTCGACCCCGTCTAACCTAACTCGTAATTTGACCGTTATTTTCAAAATTATACTTAAATTTTTCTTTAAAAAAATAAATAACGGACTAAGCCGAAGGTTAGGATGGCATAGTCTAGTAGTGCCCATTAACATCCTAATGATGCCCTTATTGATAATTGGTCGGGTTGGTCGTGCTGGGCCCGAGTCTAGTTGTAATGACCCACAGGCCGATCGGTCCAATCTTCAAAGATCAGTCTCATACCTATTGGCTATTCCAAGCCCAGGACCA
>JAOTAY010000008.1:362536-372580 GCA_025629805.1 Erythroxylum baracoense | reverse complement strand
CGGAGAGGCCTATCGGGAAACAACCCCCGACGTGCCTTCTTTGTTTTGCAGGAATCCTTAAGCCAGAATTCTCGTATTCAACAGTTGTTTTCATAGATCCAAACGGCAATGTACAGCCTCGTCAGAATTCGACTGAACCAATAATCATCGTAAGCTTTTTGATACAGATTTTGCCAACCACATAAGTCAAAAGGCGTTTTCCTTGTTTTTTTTGACAAAGTGTTCATTTATTTAGTACGAAGAAAAATGAAAATTACATCTTATTCTGACAAAAGATTGAAAAAAAAACAATTCTGGTGATAAATAGTGTTATTTTGTTTTTTCTTTCATCTACAAAGTGGTGATCTCAATAAAAAAAAATCCTTCTTTGATCTTTCTTCTGTTCGTTTTTTAGTTGATTAAGAAAATTAAGAAACTAAAAAAGCTGGTGATCTGATCATATTATTCTCCGCCGCGTGTGGAGGATGAGCCGCTGCCGGGAGGCCACTGTTTGTATGTTCTGTTATATTAGCAAAGAACCTACGTACCTTGTAATAATCTGACAAAGGTCCTTGGCCATGCACAGAAGCATGTAAACTCCTCTAGTTTCTTTCTCTTTTCAAGAGTCGAAGTCGCATTGAAACATTGGTGGCAGGAAGGAGTTTACGTCGCCGAATATCGAATGCTCTCCTCCTTCTCCGTAGTTGCTTGAACCTTGGCATTCCAGGTAGTTGGCTATGTCTTCCGGGAAGTGGCATTCTGGCGGTTGCTCCAACTCCTCCAGCGTTGTGTGGCAGTCCGCCGCAGATGTCATCTCCATCATTTCCTTGAACTTGGATGACTGAAGGAGTAGGCCTAACGCTGAGGTGGCGCTCCCCGTCCGCGGTGGTTGGGCGGAGTTAATCTCGCCGTTTGTTGCTTGAGAAGGTTGGTAGGGTTGTTGATTGTGAAGGAAGTTCAGTCCAAGTTGCTGATTAGGTGTAGGAGTACTTGAACTAGTGGTCAAACTAGGGTTTAGACTATTGTCGTTATCGATGTTACTGCTACCACCGTTATTATTTCCAGTTTGATTAGGTTTCAGCCACTTGATGTAGCGGCTGAGGTCGAAATTGGTGACGGCGTTTAGCCCACGGTACTCAATAGCAGCCATATCGTATGCAGTGGCAGCTTCTTCTTGTGTAGCTGCGACAGATACACCATTAAAATAAGAACTCGAGGTCAAGTAGACAAGCGATCTATGACATAAGCATATCACTGAGATACATATGGGAATCATCTTTAAGATTTATTTTATCTCATAAATTTATGGTAATAAGCAATTTTTGAGAAATAATAAATTTTTGAGAAATAATAAAATTTGAATTTATTATATAATAGTTTATAGGATAAAAAATGTACATTTTTTCCTATAATTTAAAAATTTTCTTAATTTTTAAAAATTTTAATGAAATTTTTATAAATTTTAATTTTTCAAAAAACATTTTCTCTTTAACATCGCCTCTAACAATTAAATATTGCTTATATAATTATTCGGCTCAACTTTTAAAATTTGAATTTTAATTATTATTTAATTAATTTATATTGAGTTTAAAAGATGGGTTAAATTCTCATATTAGTGAAATTTAATTAGTTAACATCCGACATTCATATAGTACATGTTTTATTGTTATTCTTTAATTAGAATTTAAGAAAAATATATTTATAGAAAATTGAAAATTAGGATAATTTTTAAAAATTTTAAGGCTTTGAAATTTTTCTAAAGTTTTTAAAATTATACAAAAGATTTATGTCTTTCATTCTATTTTATAAATTATATTTTTAATATAAACTATATAGTAAATTAACAACTTAAAATTAAATTAAGGAAGAATTCGATTCAAAATGTGAAATACTTTTATGTACTTAGAACACCTTTTAGTTCGGGGTTGATCAACTCCTTCCATAACTAAATAACTCCATGTGTTTGAAGCAATTTCGGTAAACAACAATCCTTAAACGCAAGGAATCAACTGGATTTTCGAAAAGTGTAAGCTTAGTTGTCATTTGCCATTGAAACTAAACAAGGAGAAATGTATATCTTTACTTAGTCCAATAGAATTTACTATTGAGAGAAGTTCAGAAACTCTTGAAGTTTTTGTTTAATCATATATGATTAAGGTGGGCAAGCTCATTTGTTGAATATTAAAAAATCCTCGGTTTTTTTAGTTTTTTCAGTTAACAAAAACATATAATTACCGGAAACATCGAACAAGAATTACCGTATGTTCCGAGGTAAAGGTACTTATTGCCAAATACTCTACCGATCCGAGCTTCCCACCTTCCATTATGATGATGTCTGGACATAACGTAAGAGTTTATAAATGTTCAAGAATGAGTTACGAAATTGAATGATGATTCTTAATTATTACCTTGCCACACCTCTATACTTTGATGCTCCACGAGAAAATCCACTGCTCTTCCTATAAAAAATGCAAAGCCAAGAGTGTTGTCAGACGTAATTGTGATAGACCAGTTCCAATCTCTTCTTAAACATGCTCAAAGTACCTTCTCAGGGATCCGATGTATTCTTCTCTAGATTGACCTTCCATTTCCTTCAGCTCTTTCTGGTATGTGGACAACTGCCATTTAATTCCAATATGAGCAAAGCACTTCAGTTTTAGAAAAGTTTGTGTTTCTAAATACTTGTATTCCGATTTACCGCAAAGTTAAGAATGGTGTCTTGGCCCCAGTATTTGAGTGCTGCTAAATCATAAGCATGAGCTGCTGCTTCTTCATCATCGTATGCACCTGAAAAGTACATGGTTCAATCAGATTCTATATACAGGCTTCAACAATTACTGATGAAAGTACATTGGTGTTTGGTGACTGTACGTACCAAGGTACACTGCATTTCCACGAAATCCATCAGTTGCCACCAACAGAGACCGTAAAAGAAAAATGTCAGTCCAATTGCCTTAATATAATAATTCATCACGAACTGTTTATTGATGAGAAGAGAGATACAGATCATGAACAAGCTGATGAAGAAGACCAACCTTGTCTTCCTTTCTTGTTTTGTGATTCATTCCAGCAATTCTTATCCCACAAGTGAGCTTCATATCGACCCGTCCACCGATGCCTGAAACATTCATTCCACAAACAGCTCAGTCTAAAACTGAAAACCGAAAATGGGAATTGAAAGAAAACAATCCAATCAAACTTCATCACCTTGTAACCCCACGATAGATGGAGCTTCGTTGAGGAGGGGAGTCTCGAGGTACAGTTCGTCTTGTTCGTTTAACCTTGGTCACTCCATTACTGTTAGCGGAAAAACTAGTAGTAGGTTTATCAGTGGTATAATTTGCTGTGACTTTCTGCTTTTGTTCTGTTACTTTCCCCATGAAACTGAGCAACCAAAAGTCGTATTACAGTTGTAGAAGAAGACTAAAACCGGAGATACATGACTGAGTCCTCCAAGTGAGGCTTATAAAGGAATTCAAGAAGCAGAATAAGTTGGCCGGCTAAGCTGAGAGAGCTGTTTCTGGCCGTCTACAAGCGGCTCATTTTGTCAACCCAACCCATTGTTTTCTAATTCATTATATGCTGTATTCACTTTGTCATCGACCATATTAATACAAACAAGTACAGTTGTTTTACTATGAAAAATAATAATAAAGAAATAGAAAAAGAGAAGATGGTGATATGAATTCAGACAAATTTTGAGATCAAGCTTCAAACATTGTTGAATTGAGTCCTACGTTAGTCGAAGACGGTTCAGTCTGTTTCCTATTTTCCGTAAATGTTTCAACCGGTACTGATGGATTCTTCCCAGAGCTGCATTGATGTAATAAATCCATGGGCTCAACTTTGCCTTAATTGAAAGGACTTCTGTAAGTGTAACATCATTACAGCACACCGTTTTTATAATTGTTTAATAAACATTCAGTCCTTTAAATATTAATTAAATTTTAATAGCTAAGATGTGCAGCATTTTTATTTTTTATTTTTCCTAAAATTGATTAAATTAAAATTCATTTTCTATATTGAGATACCTTTTTAATGTGATTATATATTTTAAATAAAAATATTTAATGAATTAAAATTAACATCTTCGGAAGTTAATATTACTGATTAAATCATCTTTATAGGTCTTAATTCATAATTTTACTAATACCATATTAGGCTTACCCGGTCAAAATTAGCCGCATTGGTTGATGTTTAGTTTTGGTTATTAGTGACTTCTGTATGCAAACAACTGGTTTATCAGGATTAATTAGTGTTCAAAAGAACTGTTTATAACATGGTCATACATGGAAATGATTGTTTGATTAGTATTAATCGTTCGCATTGAATACAGCATTGTCATTAAAGGAAGCACTCTGCTTATTATGCTAATTAATGTACTAAATTTTCTAATCAGACTAATTAATGTTCTATTACTCACAATCCTATATGGTCAAAAGTTGATTCTACATAACTTTCCATTACGGGAACATGGAGAGGTGGGCATATGTACTTGATAAATTTACAGATTAAACAATATATATAAAAGGACATATTATAGAATTTATTAGAAGAGGTTTACTTGTTTAATTACCTATGTGAGTAAATAGGAAAAGATAGCACGATTTTAAATTTAATTACAAATTTGTGATTAACGTCTGGTTCTAGTTTAATTAAAATTTTGCTACTTTAAGCTATGTTTGGACGTGAGGTTTTTAATGGAATGAAATATAAATAGACGTAATATTATAAATTTATTATTTGGAATGGATAAAATGGTTCATAATGTAATATAGTGAAACGTTATTTGGAAGATAAATAGAATAAAATGTAACGTAATGTAAGTATAATAATAATGAATGACTATTTACTCTTGATATAATAAGATGTATTTGTCTTTTTGCTTGAATGACTATTTACTCTTGATATAATAAGATGTATTTGTCTTTTTGCTTGTTATTAGGGTTGAGGGTATAATTGGTATTATAAAAATTTGTTGAAGTACATTATTAGTATATATTTATTATTTTACATTCCATTTTAAACCCCCTAAATCGGTGTTTATAATGGATTATGATGGAAGGCAAGGGTTTTTATTATAAATACTCATCTTAAACGATAGAATAATATTTCATTTCATTTCATTACTAACCGCTTTATCAAACATAATCTTAATGATTCGCTCTTCTACTTTAGGGTATAAGACAATCATTTTTAACTAATAAATATTCTTGAATACAAGGTGGATGACTAGTTTTCTATCTAACAATTGGAAATAATATAATTAGGGAATTTTGTAACCCCTTTTAATTACAATCAAATTTATTAGGATTATTAAAAAATGGACCAAATTCTCTGTTCTAATAATTATATTTTAATTATATTCTACGTCCAATAGGATATCATTTGTAAGTTCCGCACATCATATGATGTAATTTTTACTACAAAACAACATTGTATTTGGCACGGAACGTAGTTGTACCAGAATAATAAAAACTGAGGATTTGAACCCCAAAAGAAGTGCATAGATCATATCATATTTGTATGTACAATCGCCAACATGAGCTTAATTAGTGCAGACAAATTCACGAACAATATTGCTTCAACTTAATTTAGTAAACAGTCAAATGATTGAGGAATATGAACATAAATTAAGAGAAAATTGGAAAGTATGAAAAGGAGGAGACCATTGTGTTCTACATATTCCTTTCAGGGCTTTATACCACGGGATACAAGAGTCATCGGTATTGGATTAGTTGGGTTGTTTTGTTTTCTTCATTGATTAATTTATCCAAAGTATAACTATCCAAATATTAAAGATAATACGGATATCAATATTTGTAGAAGTGAATTGTTTTGTGCAGCCTGAAATATTGAAGTTGGTAGAGGAATTAGCAATGTCAGTGAAGATAAGGAAGAAAAGAAGGCTGAAAGGGAAGCTAAAGGATTTAAAGTGCAGATGGAAGCTAAAATGATGATACTTGGCATAATTCAGAATTGCGCGGATCGAAGGAATAAAGGTCTAGTCCAGATGAATGAAATTCAATGCAAGAAGGAAGATGAAGAGAAGACAGAAGCAGCTGAGAAGACTTCAGCAAATGCAGATTGAAGGAGAACAGAACAGAAGAAGAAATGTAGGGCAGCAAGATTAGCAAGCAAAACTGATTCAAGGAAGATTAATTTGCATAATCAAGATTTATTAGAGTTAAACAAATCAAGTGCAACTGGCAGATCATGTACCTCACTTTTATGCCTGAAAATCAGATTTATAATGTTAGGATTTTTCTTCTGAAGCATTAATTAGTTGTAGAAGAGTTTAGTTTCTGTTTTCGTAAAAAGACAAATTGTTTGCTTTTATGTTTTGGCAAATGAGAAAATGCTTGTACTGGTCTAGTTTTATTTTCCAGATTCTATCTTTACTTTCAGTTAGTCTCAAAAGGTGTATCAGGATGTTTTAGAGCTATTATAAAGCTCATCTTCATTTTCTTTCAAGTTGTAAGAGAGAAATTAAAAAAAAACCAATCGATACAAGCATTCATATTCCAGAATTGTTGCTGATTTTATCTTGTTTTTTCTTTTGTTATTCCAGAAGCAAAAAACCTTCCAATTAAGTAGTTCATCTGAAGTAGTTCATTACCAAAAAAAAAACAGAAGCCTAGTTCAAACTGAAGTTGTTATTTGGATTCCATATGAGAGTGACAATCTTTTAAATACACCAAAAAACCGCTACTATACACTCAAAACTGTGAGGAAGAACTTATTACAATTCACATTTTCCAGACAAACATCCAAGTAGATTTTTTTGAAGTTCATTGTTGCAGTATTTCCCATAGTGTTGGAGCAGACTTGAACAGCAGCTGAAGTAGATTGTAGGGAGTCTTTCTGTCCATCAAGTTGACCTTCAAGAGTCCACCTTTAAGAGTGGTATCAGAGCTTCAAGGTTTACTTAGTCTGGACCAAACAAAGTCATGACAAGTATGAGTTCCCAAATGATGAACTTGCAGAATGTTCAGGCCAATATACCAGTGTTAGTTGGAGAAAACTATAGAGCATGGGCTCTTCGAGTGGAGGATTGTCTCAGGATTAGTGAACGTTGGAGTGCAGTGACTGATGGAGTAGCTGAAGATATAGTAGCCACAACACAAGCAGATCTGGCAAGATTAAATCAAGATAGAGATAGAGATTTTAGAGCACTAGTCTTCTTGAGATCTGTAGTGAGTGAGTCGATCTTGTTGAGGCATGCAAGCCGTAGGAGTGCCAAGGAATTATGGGATACACTGAAAATAGAGTATGTGGGATCAGCTCAAACATTGAGGCTAAGAAAATAAGCAATCTTGAGAAGCTTTGAAAACTTCTCGATGAGGGATGAAGACAGTGTGTCAACAGCAAAAACCAGATTCTTAACCTTAGTCCAGCAGCTGAAGGAATTTGGGGAAAACACAAGTACAAAGAGGTTGGTAGATAAGTTTCTGAGTAGATTGCCATTGAGGTTTGAAGCAAGTGTTGCTCCTGTGGAGTGGCAATTCACCAACGATCCAGAATCTGTTACATTGGAGCAAGGTTTCAATGTTTTGGAAATGCATGAGGAGAGACATGAGAATATAAGAGAAGGGGAAGAGTATGCATTAAAAGCTGAACGTTTCTAGACACCAGAAAATCCACCAAGCTATACACAAAACCTGAACCAAAACTCTTTTGAATCAAAACCTGCACAAGTCCAAATACACCAGCATTCACCAAATCAGTTGCACAATAACCAAACCCCTCATCAGATGACTTCCTACCCTCAACCTCAATCATATCCGAGCCATTTACAGTACCAAATGTATCCTCAAACACAATATTCTCCACAAATGTCCTACCCAAACTTCCAAAACACTAGCCAATTTCCTGGAAACAAGAACACTCAAATGCAAGGTGGATCAAGAATGACAAGATGGGGCATGTTTGCAAATTGCAAATTCTGTGGAAGGAATAATCATGCAGCTGAAGAATGTTATTGGAATGATAATGTCGAACGTATTTTTTGCAGGAAAATGGGACACTCCAGAAGGGTATGTTATGAAAGATGGTTAAAAGAATAACAAAATCCACAAATCACTCTTTTTGGCAAGCCACCACCAATACATCCTCTACAAAGACTCAATACCTCACTAAATATGATGCCAACTCAAACACAGCCTTACCAACATTCCTCTGAATCACAAAAGCACGAAGCACACTTTGCTGGAAAAACTGAAAACCATCAACCATCTCAACTAGCTCAACCTAGCATAACTCCATTTTTAGTACCTCAACTGCATATGTATCAACCTCCATTGACTCATCCTTCTTTGATTCCACAACCTTATGTCTATTACCCTCAAATGACTCAGCCAAAACACACTCAATCAAGTTTAACATATCAGACACATAAAACCACTCAAACAACAATGCCTAGCCAAACAAGCCAACAACTTCAAGGTTCAAACATTGTGAATGAAACTGTACCATTTTTCCAATCACAAACTCATTCAAATTCTCAAAACAACTCACCAAACATGTTAAGCACCCAACTTGGACCTTCATAGACCAAAAACCAATCAAAGAAAACCAGAACTGAAGAGAGTGTTTTTGTAGCAGAAGTTTGCCAAGACTTGAAAAGGGAATCTGCAGACAATGTGTGTGAATCTGAAGTGATGAATGAGAAGGGAAATGAATGGTTGATAGACAGAGGTTGTTCCAACCACATGACAAAGAAGAAGGAGGCATTTGTAGGAAAAAATGATGGAGTTAATGTTGTGGTTAGAATAGGTAATGGAGATATCTTACCTGTTACATGGAAGGGGCTGTAAAGTTAGAAACAAGGGCAGGAAACACAATAGTTTAGGAGGTTTTTTATATACCTGAGCTTGATCAAAATCTTATAAGTGTTGGCCAGCTTTTGGAAAGGAAGTATAAAGTGCACTTTGAAGATGGAATTGTAAGATTTTTGATGCAGAAAGTGAGCTGATACATAAAATTCCTATGGTGAATAGAGTTTTCAAATTGAAGATGGCAGAAGTTGAAGGTGCATTTGCTGCAATACCAATAAATGAACTAACTCAATTGTGGCATGGGAGGTATGGACATGCAAGCCTCGATTATATAATTGAAATGCAAAAGAAGGAGTTGGTTTTAGGATTGCCTCAATTAAGCTCCAAGTTGAAGAGTGTATATGAACCTTGTGCCAAAGGAAAAAATCATGTCTTACGCTTCCCAACAAATGACTGGAGAGCAACAGAGAGGCTACAATTGGTACACACTAATGTATGTGGACCAATGGACACACCATCAGCTGGAGGGAGTAGGTATAGTGTTAAGTTCATTGATGATGCATCAAGATACCCTTGGATTTACTTTATGAAAACAAAGGATCAAGTATTCGGATTGTTCAAGGTGTGGAGAGCTGAAGCTGAAAGTCAATGTGGGAATAAGGTGAGATGTTTGAGAAGTGAAAGGGGAGGAGAGTAAGTCTCAAATGAGATGAAGAAATACTTCGAAAATGAAGGGATTTTTCATCAATTTTTTGTAGCATACTCACCACAGCAGAATGGAGTTTCAAAGAGGAAGAATAGGAGTATAGTGGAGATGGCTAAATCGATGATGTTTGGGATGAAAGTGTCAAGGAAGTTCTGGACTGAAGCATGCTATACAGCAGTGTACTTGCAGAACAGATTGAAGACCAGATCATTGGAAGGAAAGACTCCATTTGAGGTCTAGTTTGGAGTGAAACTGAAGGTGCGGCATTTGAGAGTTTTTGGATGCATAGCATATATGCACATTCTTGAAGCAAAAAGAACCAAGTTGGATGAGAAAGCAATCAAAGGAGTCATGATGGGATATAGTGGAGAGTCCAAAGGATACAGAATCTACAATCCAGAAACAGGAAAAATTCTGGTATCCAGAGATATGAGATTTGATGAGAATGAAGGATGGAAATGGGAAGAGCAAGATGGCAAAAATTCTGGAAGAGTGGAGATTGAATTTCCACTGAACACTGTAAATGAGGATGAGACAATAGAAGAGGATAGTGGTGATGGATCTCAGGAGGAGATAATTCAC
>JAOTAY010000008.1:339618-350788 GCA_025629805.1 Erythroxylum baracoense | reverse complement strand
ATGTATGCGGATGCTAGATTACGCATGAACATGTAAAGGCATTTCTAAACGCCCATGGACCACTCAAAATTACTATTATACCCTTCCCATTGGTGATGGGATGTTACAAGGGGAGTGATAAAGTAGACAATAAAATTCTATAAATGAACTGAATGTACTCGGAAAAGGACATAGTAAAAAGATTCAAAGAATGAGGAAACAAAACACAATTTGGATAGGGAAAGCAGTATGGGAAAGGAAAGAAAACAAAAGTTTCAAAACAGAGCTAACCTAATAGAAAGTACTGCACTTCTCTCTTTATTTTCTTTCTAATCACTCTGACAGAGTACTAGCCATCTTAGCTCTCTGTCGTGTTCATCTCTATAAGTCAAGTTCCTGCTTGTGTATGCCTTTAAAATATCGATGACCTATTCCAGAAATTCACAATTCTTAAGCAACCCATCTCTAGCAATAGGAGGGGGCATATATTACTCAGCTATTCGACTGCCTAGAGTTCTCATTTCAGCTATAAAAATCCTACATTTAAGTCTGGCGAAAATACATTAAAGAGATAGAGAGAAGATGAAAATACCTTGACGAAATATGCTGGAGAAGACGACCACAATGGCCGGAGACGCAGCAAGTTAACGAAGAATATGCGCACTACGGATGATGGAGCAATCTGGAGGAGGAAGAATGACGGAGCTGTGGAAAAGGAAACAACGCGCAGGTGGGGGGGTAGGGGGAGGGACTTGGGTAGAATTTTTAAGAAAACCAAAACGATGTCGTTTGGTTTTAAAGAAAGTATTTTGAAAAATTTTCTCCTCCTAGGTGCAAAATGACTTCGTTTATTGGTAAACAAAGTCGTTTTGCACCTGGGAGGAGAACATTTTTCATAACGCTTTTTGTGATGTTTTATTAAACAAAACGTCGCAGTTTCTATTTCGTGACGTTTTATTGGTAAAACGTAGCAAAAAATGTTACAAATCCTCGACGCATGGAATATGTAAACTTTTTGTGACGTTTTAAAAACATCACGAAAAGTATTCACATTGTCTTAATTTTTTGTAGTATGATAAGCTTACATTTTCAAAGTTCACAGTTCTACCTGTATTCAAAATTATCATATTAATTGTTAACTCGTATAACTTGCAAATTCTGTGTGTTTCATCTCTACCAAAGCTTTAGGTTAATCATCTTATCATTGGCCTGTAGGCAAGACTCGTCAGGACTAAGTTTGTGACCTAAATCAGATTCAGTAAACTTGGTAACAAAACCAAGGATCTCATTATCCTATTGTTAACTTAAAAGTCTTATATACTTATAAGGTTTTTCCATTTAAATCCATAATCGTGCATAACGTACTTATTCCTTTTCAGCTTCCTAGTAATTTTCTTGCATCAATTTTAAGACAAAAGCTTGTAGGAGAATCTAGACTTAATCATTCAATTTAAAGGCAACCTCATTGAAGTACTATTACTAACTACAATCGTGAATTGTCTAATTAATCAAAGTACTTAAATGTTATTACCTTACTGTTTTTTTGGTCGAAAATGGAAGAGTTTTTATATCAACTCTTATGATGAATTTATGTCGTTATACGCCCGTGAAACTTCCAAAATAAATGGATTGGAACATCAAATTCTCTTATAGTTTAAGAAATTTAAAAACTTCATCCTTAAAGTTCTAAAAAACTCATTATAATTTTCGTTTTTTTCAAAAAAACTCATTCTTTTTAAATTTGAATCAAAAAATAATGATGAAATATACTTGACATGAACATTATATGAGAACTAATCAAATACTGATCATATGATGATTTAATCTACTTCTTAAACCTGAAACGAGCTAATTAAAATTTTCTCAAATTAATAATTTATTTTAATTATCTTCATTAATTTAAGTCAAGTTTGTTAGATATATATTAAATATATCTAGTTTATTTTTATTTTGGCATATTTTTATCAAGCTTGAATTCAAATACCAGTTGAATAATTTTATAGATAGAATAGAATTTTATCTTGTATAGGAGTTGATTTGGTAAATAATTGTTTAAGGATATTGTGGTATTTTTACCTGCATATACGAATTCTGCCAAACACTATACGTTGTTGCTATTGGAGGAGATATTTAATACATTAGACTTGCGGCAGAAAGAGAGGTCATTGTCTTTTTGGTGCACATTGTTGCCTTCTTGGTGCATAAACATTGTTGTCATTTTGGTGCACGTTGTTGCCTTCTTGGTACATAAACTACATAAACATTGTTGTCTTTTTGGTGCATAATAGATATAAGACTTGCAGCATATGTGGTAGTGCGCAGTGTGGAGTTGATGACTGGATTTTGCATATGGGTGTGTGGCTCTTTAAGGGCAATATCTTCTCTTGCACAAATAGTCTATTTACTTGGTGAAGACCCATATGGCAATTGCGTGGCTGTTGTGGCTGGAAAGTATTGTCGCAAGTTTCATCGTGAATTGAAGTGATTTTTTGGAAATACACGAGGGAGTGTTTTTTGGTTGAAGACTTACGGCTGATGTCTTGTGGGTGAGTACTTCGTGTGATGTGCGTGATATCCATTTAATTTGTTGGAGGCCGAATTATGAAAGATTTGTGGAGTGGCTCTTGGGTGGACTGTTTTCCCATTATTGGTGCGACGACTTCCAGATTTGTTTCAGTGGAGCTTAACTTTTCGGGAAGTTGTTCTTTTCTTTTGTCTCAAGTGTTTTCGTTTTTGTTTCTAGTTATTTTAATCACTTGAGTTGTTCATTAATTATTTTATTAATTGTCTTTCATTAAGAGTAGTAGAGAAAAATCCTCTAATGAGGTTAACACGAGTTGGTCATGTTATTAGGTGTGAAAATCTTTCACAGGAAGTGAGGTTGAGAGATAGTATCAAGGTTGAGTAGTGTCGACTCAGTAAAGCCTTGAGTAAATCTATTGTACTTTGGTGAAAATGATTAAGTTAGGTGAGGGCCCTGCAGACGTAGGCAAGGAGTATCGAACTGCGTTATCAAATTTCTGGTGTCATTTATTATTTCGCTTTTGATTGGTTTTGTTTTTGTTTGTGCCAGAGATGATCATGGTAAAATCGAAAAGTTTGCAAAACTACTATCCCCTACGATTTTTCAATTGGTATCAGAGTGGGTCACCGTTTCAGAACTTGATAGCAAGTTATTGCAGATCCTAGTTTCGCAAACATGACTATAAAAGAAAGAAGCAAAGGATTGGCACTACAGGTTGAAACTGGAAAAGGTATGAATGATACAGAAGATGAATCTGATAAAAATAAAGATATGAAGCTATTAACACGAGAGTTCAGTAAGTGGCTGAAGAGAGTGAAAAAGGATAGACTTGAATTCAGACAATATGTTGGAAGCTCATCAAATATTAATCTAAAGCAATAAGTCAAAATGCAAAAGGGTGAAAGGAAGGTGAAGAAAATCCAGTGTCATGAGTGTCAAGGTTTTGGGCATGTTCAAGTCGAATGTGCAAATACTTTAAAGAAAAGAAAAGGAAAATCTTTTACTAACACTTGGAGTGAAAATGATTCTGAGAGTGAATATGGTAGCGAAGAAGAAATTGCAAATAATGCTGCATTAGTTGCGTTATATAGTAAAAGTCCAGTTTCTTGCTTAACAGTAATTGAGAAGGAAGTAACTGAAGATGTAAAAGGGGAAAAAACGAAAAATTTCTAGAAAAACGCAAGCAACTCAGCTCAAGACCTAATATCAGATTATCACAGTAATGAAAGTGGCCTAGATGATAGAAAGGAGAATATTTACTATGCTTACAAAGCTATGTATGAAAAATGGGTGAATATGTGCAAAAAAATGAAAGATTGAAGGAAGAAAATCTCTCCATGAAGAATACTATCCAATGGTTAGAAGAGAAATTGAAATTGGCATTAGATGAGCTTGGTGAAGCTAGAATGAGATTAGTAAGTACCAAAAAGGATTTGAGAATGTTGAATGGTGGCCCAGAAAAATTAGAAAAGTTAATAGAAATCGGTAAAGTGAAAGGGGATCTTCAAGGCCTTCGTTATACGGGAAAGTGCTCTAAGGTGAATGAGGAAAAAAGTGATATGTCCAAATCTGTCCAAGTAGAAGAAACATTAAGAAAGACACGAAGATTCATACCCACGTGTCATTTTTGCGGAGTTATCGAGCACATAAGGCCGAGATGCTATAAGATGTTACAAATTATGTTTCAAAGGGGTCCAAATTGAAAATCTAGACACTCAACATTAAATTTCCAGCAACAACCCATAGTACTGAAGCACACTTGGATTAGAAAGGGTCAAGTACAAGCACAAAAATGTAGTGAAGGAAAAATAAGAAATTATACAGATTCACAGTTAGTTACTGCTTTTGAAGAAACTGTTCAGACAAAGGACAAGTCAGTTACTTCAGAAGAAGAAATCGATGACTGAGATAATGTGACGAGGAATAAGCCCAGGTTTGAAATTCTTCGAGGGGTACAGGGACTGTGTACCTTACATTTTTGAAGTATAGGTTGATGTTATTTGTTTTTTTTAAGGAAAAGAAAAGTAAAAAAAATCTTTTTTAGTTCTTCTTTAATTTTTATGTTGCCATTGTCGTCCCATCTTTTTAGTAGTTTGCATTGTGACTTTTACTTGGCTCCACTAAAGATGTTTCAGCTCTCTCATTAGTACGAGTCTCTCTCTCAGGTATCTCTCTCTCTTTCGGGCATACCTCTCGGTGTTTTGAATGGTGGTAAATTGTCATCTTGGCGTGCTTATGTTTCTTTTGTTGCATCTATTATTGATTCTTATGATTATGTATTTTGATACTATTTTGTCCCAAGGGGGAGACATTAGATTATTTTTGGTGTCTGTTCCATTCAGAGGGTGATTTTAAGGTATATGCCTGACTATTCGTCTTGCTTTTTGGCATCTTTTGTACCAAGGGGGAGAAATTTGGATTGGATTATTGTTACTATGGATGTTCTTTGGAACTTGTTGTTGCATTAAGGGGAGTTCTTGGATTGAATTCAATTTCCATATGCCAAATTATGTGACTTAGGGAGAGTTTAGGATTTGTGACAAATATGCCAAACAGGGGGAGATTGTTAGATATATATTAAATATATCTAGTTTATTTTTATTTTGGCATATTTTTAAATTGGCATCTTTTTATCAAGCTTGAATTCAAATACCAGTTGGATAATTTTGTAGATAGAATAGAATTCTATCTTGTATAGAAGTTGATTTGGTGAAGGATTGTTTAAAGGTATTGTGGTATTTTTACCTGCATATACGAAGGGCTTTCTGCCAAACACTATACGTTGTTGCTGGAGGAGATATTTAATACATTAGACTTACGGCATAAAGAGAGGTCGTTGTCTTTTTGGTGCACGTTGTTGCCTTTTTGGTGCATAAACATTGTTATCTTTTTGGTGCGCGTTGTTGCCTTCTTGGTGCATAAACTACATAAACGTTGTTGTCTTTTTGGTGCATAATATATATAAGACTTGCAGTATATGTGGGGTTGACGGCTGGATTTTGCATAAAAGTGTGTGGCTCTTTAAGGGCAATATCTTCTCTTGCACAAATAGTCTATTTACTTGGTGAAGACCCATGTGGCAATTGCGTGGGTGTTGTGGCTGGAAAGTATTGCCGCAAGTTTCATCATGAATTGAAGTGATTTTTTGGAAATACATGAGGGAGTGTTTTTTGGTTGAAGACTTACGACTCATGTCTTGTTCGTGAGTACTTCGTGTGATGTGCATGATATCCATTTAATTTGTTGGAGGCTGAATTGTGAAAGATTTGTGGAGTGGCTCTTGGGTGGACTGCTTTCTCATTATTGTTGCGACGACTTCTAGATTTATTTCAATGGAGCTTAACTTTTCGGGAAGTTGTTTTTTTCTTTTGTCTCAAGTGTTTTCGTTTTTGTTTCTAGTTATTTTAATCTCTTGAGTTGTTCATTAATTATTTTATTAATTGTCTTTCATTAAGAGTAGTAGAGAAAAATCCTCTGACGAGGTTAACATGAGTCAGTCGTGTTATTAGGTGTGAAAATCTTTCACGGGAAGTGAGGTTGAGAGATAGTGTCAAGGGTTGAGTGGTGTCGGCTCATAAAGCCTTGAGTAAATCTATTGTACTTCGGTGAAAGTGATTAAGCTGGGTGAGGGCCCCGTAGACACAAGCAAGGAATGCTGAACTGCGTTACCAAATTTCTGGTGTCATTTATTATTTCGCTTTTGATTGGTTTTATTTTTGTTTATGCCAGAGACAATCACGGTAAAATCGGAAAGTTTGCGAAACTACTTCCCCCTACAATTTTTCAAAGTTTAATTAATTTAGGATGGATTTAAGAGTTAAGTTGGGTTACCATATCAGTAAAATTTGGGTAGTTCATGTATGATGCTCATATTGCGTGTGATTTATCATTATTTTTAATAAAAATTTAAGAGAAAGAGGTTTTCTAAACAATTAAAAATTATAAGTATTATTTTCAGAATTTTAAAAATTAGATTTTTTAAAAATATTTTCAAACTGCAAGAAAATTTTATGTCTTTACCCTTAAAAAATATATGAAAATTATCAAGATATACTAAAGAGAATTATATAACAAAAAGAGTTACAAAATAGCGAAACAATACTAATAAAAATAAAAGTTTCAAATAAAAAATATCAATCATAAAATATTTCACTATTTGTAAACTTGTTACAGAGAAAATATCAACCACGAAGAAAGTGTTAAGGTAAAAATTATAAAAGCAGGCACAAATTTCCTATCTTACACGCGGCCAAGTTACTACTTGAGAGATCGTTTCTAACTATAGTAATATTTATTTCGATGAAACAAAGAGGCCTTCACTCTCTTTTGGTGTTATGAGAGTTTGACTCTAGTCTAATTAGTTGTGCACAAAGCTTCATGATCTGGGAAACTCAGAACAAGTTAGCTTAATAAATTAGGATCCTTCCAACCAAATTGCTATTATAGACTAAGGATCACCATGAATGAATATTGGACATTATAGTGTTGATCTTTCCTATTATAGAATTTTGGGTATTTCCTTTTGTACAAAGGTTTATTTCTGTATAGGAGTTTTTCTAGCGGTAGATTTATGGCAGGTTTTCCATCTCTAGAAGAGTATCTTATTTTGGAGTTTCTATATACTGTTGTATGGGGATGCAAGGAAAGAGAAAATTGTTTTTCTTCAAAACTTTACTTAGACTTTTACATGGTATCAGAGTTATGGCTAATGATGGGAAAGAAATCGTTATGCCATCGACTTCTGCAAAGGTGTTTTCAAATCCTTATACGCTGAACTCGAATGATAACCTAGGTAATATTATTACCCAAGTTTAGTTGAGAGGGGGAAATTGTGATGAATGGGCGTGGGCAATTCGGACTACTCTGCGAGCCAAGAAGAAGCATGGTTTCATTAATGGAACTATTAACAACCAGAAGAAGACACTGTTGAAATTGAAGATTGGTGGATAGTTAATTCACTAGGCGTTTAGTTTAAGCACGGGGTTAGCTATGGATATGGGTATAATAGTATAAGGGGATAGGGATGGGGATGAAAAAAAATGATGTTTGGTTTGTAACTTGGGTTTCTGTATTAATACCAATAATGTTGTTTGGTTTGTTACATTAATGGGAATGAAAGATAATATAATACCATTTTACCCTCAATAAAACTGAAAATAATTTACCCTTCATATGTTTATCGGGGCTATCTTCATATGTTTAACTTATAGTAAAAAAAAATTAATCAGTTTTGTTAAGGAATTTTATTGCAATTTTTTGAGCATTAGATGAGCTATATGATCATTTGTCAACAGAGATGCATAATGTCAACAATACAATTGCAACTATATTTCCATATCATATTCAAAATGAGTGCTCACAGAATGAGCAATAATATTGTATACATATGAACAGGGATATATTCCTAGTTAATCACAACATTATTGTATACATTCGATTTTAATTATTCAAAATGGGCAATAATATCCATTTATCTGCCTCTTCCAAGAATTTTAGAAACTAATTATTGTTAATTCATGCCCAAAAAATAGCTAAACGATCACGCTAATTCTATTTATTTCATAGATGCGCAAAATTGGGATCAATTTAGAATACAAACATTCACAAAAATTGGGGAACATTCCTAAAGATATTCAGGCACAAAACTTAACCCAAAGCCACGATTACACTTTAAAGGTTAATTCAATTGAAATTTTTCAACTCAAAATCAAACTAAATACCAGAAGAATAAAAAGGGACAAATTTTTAGGATAATTATTTGGGATTTAGGAACATGATCAAACGTATGCACTTTTAAATTAAATCACAAAACAATAATTATAAGGGAAAAAAAGAAGCAGATTGGTTTTATGATTCTCGTTCAATCTATAACCATATGCACTTTCACATCATCAAACCATATAGCAGATTGGTTGTTCTCTTGATTAAATCATAAAACGAGAATATATAAGAAAAAAAAGAGCAAAAGCCCCATTTACAATGAGATGAAACCAGGTTCTATCCAGTTCATTTAGCATCAAATTAAAACGAGGGATTTCAAAAAATATACCTGGAGGTGCAGAATAAAAAATTCCTTCGTTGATGAGATGCGATAAGGCAGGATGGAAAATCGTAAGAAATTGAGAGGCGATAAGGAAGTAAAGAGGATAGTAGGGCAAAGGCTGTGGATAAAAGAGTAAAAAATAAATGTGATAAAAACTTAGATTATAATGAAAACTCGATACCTACCCCCCATTGGTGGGTTTAGTAGATTCCCAAATTTAATGGTATAAATCCATTCCCCTGAAATTGAAAACCCCAAAGTAAACACTGTTTTTTACAATTATTCCATTCTTTCGTTCCCAAACCCTGAAACCAAACACCCCCTAAATGGCATTGAACTATAAAGTTAGCATGTTTAAAATATTAAAGATGATTATGGATCTTAAAAAGGTTTAGATCAAGTAATTCAAATTATAAGTTAAGTTTTATTACAATTTAATTAGGATTAAATTTAAAAAAGGTATAAATCTTTATCAAAATTTAGACATTAAAATATTTGATCAACATTTAATAAATTTTAACTTAAATTCTTTTCTCTATTCCACTGTCATTCCTTGATGCTTGGCTGTTCTTTTCCTAAGTTTGATGTGGCTTCTCCTCTAACAAGATGTAGTCGAACTTCTGAACGAAGGTGGTGAAGTGGAGTTTTTTAACTTCTAGGAATGTGATCGTCTCTGATTCTAGTCCTATTTTTAATATCAGGTTTTATGTTTATAAAGACTCTATTAAAGGTATATCTATCCCCTTCAAATTGTTTCTTCTTTCTTGCTATATACATTATGACTATTTGCTTTTAACTCTTGAATACATCTGCAAGTTTTGTTTTGTATGTTAATTTTTTGACAAGTACATCTTGTTGACAAGTTGGACATCTTTTTGATAAACTGTTATTATGTTACTATGTTTTTATTTTATTATTTTTTTGAAATTATTTTATTTTATTTTTATTACTTTATTCTAAGTATTTATTAGTTTTTTTAATGTATTTAGTTATTTTATGACATCTTTTATGTTTATTTGAATAAAATAAATATTTTATTTATTTATTTTAGTTTTATTTATTTATTCTTTTTGACCTATATCACTTATTTGTAGTTTTTGTTGTATTATTACTATACTACGTACTTTTTTTTCTTTTTTTTCATTGTCACATTTGTGTACTATGTGGGTATACCAGAAATAACTTTTCTACTTTATAGGATTAAGGTTGCGTACTATCACACCTCCTCAAATCTCACATTAGTGCGAGATTCGGACTGAGTGTGATGACGATGATATATCTTTTCAGACTAATTTAAGTTTAAGAAATTCAAAATATGATCTGATAACTTGAGTTTAAATTTTATAGTATGATAAAATTTTTAAGAAAACTTGGAACTTTTATATATTAAAAGTTTTTGACTTTAGACTAATTGGAACTTACTAACAATGTGACCAGTAATAAATTACTTTCACATATTATAATACTCTCATAAAAAGATCATTAACATTTTTCCCTTATATTTAATTTAAACTTTTAAATACGTTGTGCGTACTTATTAAGAATTTAGCTTAAGCTTTTTCCTACTTATTATTGTATATTTATTTTGTCTTTATCTTTTCTATCTTTATTGTATTATTTATTTTGTTACTTATTATTTATTTCATATTTTATTTATTTATGTTTTATTTTTATATGAATCATTCAAAAATAACTTCTTTATTAGTTAGAAGTAATATCGTGTAATACATATTAGCTAAATTCTTAATGAATTATTGTTTGCTGTAAACTAAATTCATTATCTATCATCCTTTATTACTATTTTAAATATATTATTATTGGAAATATTAAAGTTTTATTTTAAATTTTATATATATTAAAAACTTATGTGTACTTATTGCCTCAGGTGAATTTAAATCACTGCCTAAGTTATCCAGATTAATGTAATCTATGATTATATTTTGTTACGATCGTTTAATAAGAAAATTTATAATGGAATAAAATAAAATAAGATAAAGGAGTAAAGTTTCATACTACATCTCATATCACTGTAAACTGTAAAAATGAGAAATCTTCAATTTAAAAGATTTAGAATGAAATTTAAAATAATAAACAACATTTTACTATATTATATTATAAATCTTTCTTTTAAACAACATTTCTATGTCATATCATAAACCTTTTTATTTCTATAAAAATTAATTTTTTAATATTATATCCACTTATATTTCATTCAATTTACTTCCGTTTCATTTTATAAAATCTTACGTCCGTCCATTTCATTAAAAATGTTTTCGTCCGGTTAAGTCTAATTGTGGTTAATATAGTTTACCATTCGGTTCCCGCGGCAATCTCTTCAGCAAAAACAGAGACCAGAAAAGAGCCCCTAAGGCCATCTCTAATTCATTCCTCCAAAATAAAGTAAAGTTTCTTCTATTTTAGAGATGCTACAGTGTTTTTCACTTCAACACACAACTCTATTTTTCATACCAAAAAGGAATATTTTCAGCATATTCTTTTATACCTTTCATTAATGATTATTATAATTACTTTATAAAATTAACCCATCTTTTCTTTTTGTGTATATTTTTATTCACAATATTATTATTGTTATATTTTTATGTCAATAAATAATAAAATTTCAA
>JAOTAY010000008.1:314981-339518 GCA_025629805.1 Erythroxylum baracoense | reverse complement strand
CGACCTAGCTTCTAAGACTTTGTAGAAGCATATTTTGTGCAGTTGTTACGGTCAGATTTGGTTCAAAGGTCGGTCAGCTGAGATTGAGGACTTAGTTGTTTCTTTTGAGTTTATAGTATGTGGTGTGTACTGAGTTGTTTATGTTCATAGGACAATGTTGTATAAACATGGATGATATTGTGCTATATGAAACAATGTAAATCATGGTTTGATATAATGTGATAACATTTTGGTTTTTTAAAAATCTGTGATTGATGATTTAGTGTATGATGCCATGTTATGTACAGTGAAGAGGAGACAGTTAACATGTCATTTCTGACAGGCATGTACACATATATCTGATGGACACACGTGTATATGTCAGTTAGGAATGAGGTGTTACACGTACTCTGCATGGAAAGACTCAGTCATTTAATTGATCTGGCCGTGGCTTCAAAACGTGGAAATCTATCCGATTGGGCAGGCAGGGACCACAGTTGTCTCACCTCTTATTTGCAGATGATTTGATTTTGTTCTCAGAAGCTTCTTTGGATCAGGTTCAAGTCATACAAGTTGTCTCACCTCTTCTTTGCAGATGATTTGATTTTGTTCTCAGAAGCTTCTTTGGATCAGGTTTAAGTCATACAAGAAGTGCTTGATATTTTTTGTACTTCCTCTGGTCAGAAAGTCAGCAAAAACAAAACACGTTGTTTTTACAGACAACTGGGTTTCTCGATTACAGATAATCTAGGCAACTACCTCTGGGTCCCTCTCATTCACAAGCTAACTTCTAGGCACTCCTACCAATACATCTTAGATAATGTCAAACAACGATTATCAAGTTGGAGTGCTAAATATTTATCACTTGCTGGTCGAGTTACCTTAGTGCACTCGGTTATTTCTGCTTTACCTGTTTTTACTGTGCAAACCGTGCTCTTACCTTGGCTTCTTTGTGGTGACCTCGAAA
The DNA here is from genome assembly GCA_025629805.1 of Erythroxylum baracoense. NCBI lineage: Eukaryota > Viridiplantae > Streptophyta > Magnoliopsida > Malpighiales > Erythroxylaceae > Erythroxylum > Erythroxylum baracoense. The sequence continues at coordinate 338,572 of JAOTAY010000008.1, read as the reverse complement.
AAATGATTCACGATTTTATATGGGGTTCCGATAGCAATCACAAGAAGAAAAATTTGGTTAACTGGGATACTGTGTGTAAACCGAAAGGGGTTTGGGCCTGAAGAAAATTCGTGCCACCAACGATGCTCTTCTTTGTAAACTAGGATGGACGCTTGTCTCCAAACCCAATGTTCTTTGGGTTCGAGTGTTGTGTGCTAAATATAGATTCTCCACTTTTCCGCTCCCGACAACTATTGATGCAAAGGGTGGCTCTATGGTTTGGCGAGGAATTGCTGCTACATGGGACTTCATCCAGCGCGGTATAAGGTGGGTTGTTGGCAATGGTTTGACCGTTAAGTTCTGGACAGATGCCTGGGTTGCGGATCTTGGTCCTCTCAGTAGATACACGACTACGGTACTACCTCAGGCTCTCATGGCTCTCATAGTAGCACACTATGTGGATGATAATGGCTGCTGCATTTGGGATGCGTTTCAAGCTTTCCTCCTAAGGCGAATATGTATGCACATTGCAGCCATTCACCCTCTAAGTAGCAGACTCGGACATGGTAAGATGATATGGGGTGTTTCGTCCACGGGCTCTTTTAATACTGCTTTAGCTTACAGCTTGATCGAGGACTTTTATAAGGCAGACAACCATATTCTGTGGAAACAGATATGGAGCTGGCCGGAGCCACTGCGCATTAGCTCCTTTATCTGGCTTCTGGGCCGTGGTAGCCTCTTAACTAACCAGCAGCGAGTCACTAGGCATATAGCATGCGATGCAACATGTGCTACTTGTGGTGGTGTGGACTGTTGTATGCACGTCGTGCAGGATTGCCCAAGGGTTAAGCAAATTTGGGCGACGGTTCTTTCAGGTATTGCTCACACTAGTTTTTTTATGGATTCCAAATTAATTTGGTTAAGCAAAAATTTGCAGAATCATAATAAGAAAAATGGCGTTGATTGGAATGTTTTATTTGGTACTTCTTGTTGGTTTTTTGGGTATTGGAGAAACAAGTGCCTGCTTGATGTGCACTTCTCTTGGCCTTCAAATTCTCTGCAGATTATTTTCTCTTATGTAGAGTGGATTCTCAAAGCGATGGTCTTAACAGGTTGGGTTCTCTCGACTCAGCACAACCCAGTAGTGCGGTTTGTAAGGTGGTCACTGCCACCTTTGGGGTGGATTCGGCTGAATACTGATGGTGCTTTTCATCGTACCACACAGACTGCTTTTGCAGGTGGAGTTCTCCGAAACCACATGGGGGTCTGGCTGGGAGGATTCATACACAATACAGGTACTTGTTTTGCAGCTTGTGCTGAACTATGGGGTGTCTATTCGGGCCTCTTGCTTGCTTAGGAGTTGGGTTACCGACATATAAAGCTGGAAGTTGATTCTTTGTTAGTTGTCAAATTCCTAACTTCCTTGGACAATTCAAGGACCTTCTCTGATTCACTAATTTGGGGTATCAAGGGGCTGCTAGTCAGGACTTGGGCAGTGCGCCTTTGACACATTTATAGGGAGGCCAACCGGTGTGCGAACTGACTGGCCACTTATGCTCAATCTTTTGGACGTGGTATCACTACATTCCGAAACCTACCTATAGGGTGTTTTACTATCCTCATTGCGGATATGACTGAGGACTTTGTTCCCCGCTATAGTTAAGTTTTTAGTAGTTTAGTTTTTCCTTTTCTATACAAAAAAAATTAGCGTAATCTATGATTATATTTGGTTGGGATTTATAACAAAAATATAATAAAATAAATATTATTCTATCTTGAGAGTTTATAATAGAATAAAATAAAATGAAATAAAAGAGTAGAGTTTCATATTACATCTCATTTCATCATAAATTGTAAAAATGAGAAACATTTAATTTAAGAGTTTTATAATGAAATTTAAAATATTAAACAACTTTTCACTATATTATATTATAAACTCTTCTTTTAAACAACATTTTTATATTATATTATGAACTTTTTTATTTTTATAAAAAATAATTTTTTAATATTTTATTCACTTATATTATATTATATTATAAATCATTTTATTCTATTTTATACAGTTTGATTCTATAAATCTTATGTCCCACCATTTCATTAAAAATGTTTACGTCCGATCAAGTCTAATTGTGGTTAATACAGTTTACCATTCGATTCCCGCGGCAAACTCTTCAGCAGAAACAGGGACCAGAAAAGAGCCCCTAAAACCCTAACAATGGCGATTACAGGCCTCCCAAAACCTCCAGAAATTCACAGACTTACACAGTCCAAGTACATAGACTCCGTGCGTTGGCTTCCTTCTGTCTCCCCATTCCAAAAACATGTCATTGTCGCCTTCTTTGATGCTGACACCGACACCCCATCTCTCGAAATACGCTCTCTAGACCCTCCTAAACCCCTAGTCCCACTCTCGTTGTGGACTCCGCCTTCTCGCATCTCATCCCTTAAGACCACTCGATCCGTCGTCGCCGCTTCCACTCTCTCCGGTTCCGTTCACATTTTTGTCACCGGCGTGGAAAGACACGATATTTCCGGTTTGGAGCCGGTTTTTACGGTGGTGGGTAAGGAGTTTCACGTGGGTTCTGTCAATGGTGTGGATTTGATGGAGGGTAATAGTGAGTGTGTTAGTGTTGGTGATGATGGGCGGGTGAATTTGGTTAATTTTGGTGTTGAGGGTAGTTTTGGGAAGGGAAGTTATAGGAAGGTTTTTGATGGGAGTGGTTTGGTTTCGTATACGGCGGTGAAGTGGGCGTCGCCCAGTGAGTTTGTGACCGGTGGGTATGGGTTTGGACTTCAGTGGTGGGATATCAGGCGACCTGGTGAAGCGGTTGGTCAGTTTAAAGGCAATTGGTGAGTGTTCTGTTTAGTTGGAGAGTTTAAGTGATGTTATTTATAAACTCATTATAGCTTTTGGGTTAGGCTTGTAAATTGGTTAATTATATGCCTTGGAAGTTACTATAAATTTGTTTGGAATGATCTTTTTCATTTTAGTTGGTGGAAGACTGAGATTTTTAACGTTTTTGCATTGGAAACATCTGAAACTTGTGTTTCTAATGATCCATGTTTTTTATGGAGGCGGGATGGTTTGGAAAACCTTGGTTGTTTAAGATTTTGTGTATGATTTCTGCTCTACTTCTTAGTTCATTTGGCATTTTCCCATGGGCGTTTTCTTTCAGGAATCATGGAAAGACTTCTGGGATCATACATTCCATTGACATTCATCCTTCACGAAAACACACTTGTCTGGTAGGATGGCTCCTTTGTGTTTATTATCGTGTTTCGTGTACTGAATAACTCATCCATATCCTGATTTTGTTTATTGATGTTGCTTGGACCGTTGAATCGCAATTCTTTCTTCTTTATAGTGAACAGATTGTCTACCTTGGGGCTGATTGAAAGTTTTCCAACTTTTAGCTATGCCATTCTCATAGGATGTAGTATACTTATCTTGTTCTCAATGGTATTAATATATATTATCTTAGAGTACCTTTTAGGCAGGAGGTTCGGCAGGTACCGTATTTGCCTGGGATTTAAGGTCGCAACAACAACCAATTATTCTTTCTGGAGTAGGGACAGGTGAAACTATGACCCATCCATTATCTGAAAGTGAGGTTTGGGAGGTCCAATGTGACTGCTATATTAAGTCATCAAGCCGTAATTTATCATCCTCGCGGATCTTACCAGCTATGTTTTGCTCTGAAGATGGAATCCTTGCTGTTGTTGAACAAGGTATGAAATTCTTACTGGAGCAGTTGATTGCTGTCTGATCCTACACTACTTTTGTTCCAATTTGTACTTCAATGGTATCTAGGCTAAGGGCGACCTGTAGTAGTGGAGCTCTTGATGCAACTGTTTTTTTTTTGAAAAGTCTTGATGCAACTGTTGCTAGTAATCTTTAGCCAAAAGGCCAGCCTTCCATATATGGAAGCTCTTTTGTGGCACCTTATTTGATCGTTGGTTGAAGGGTTTCGTGGCCTAAACTTGGACTGTTTTGTATGGCGTAGGTGAGGAACCTACTGAGCTCTTAGCTGAACCCTGTGCAATCAACAGTTTTGATATTGATCGCCAGAACCCCTCGGTATGGTTCAACTGAAAATGATCGTGATCTTCTACAATCATGTATTTCTTCTATTTGTCGATAATTGAACGTGGTATTGCAGGATATTATATGTAGTCTGGAGTGGGAATCGATAGCTATTGTATCAAGGCCATAGATGTAAGTAGAGATTCAGCTCGAGACTGAGTTTTGAAATTGTCAATCCAGCAAAGCAGACATGGAAGGAATTACCAAGTCTGTATTTAGCTTGAATCTTGTTGTAGTCAATATTCCAAAGCTCTTACTGGGAGAGGTGCTTGATGCGACTGTTTGGTGTCGAAATGGTTCTCCCTTGTTGGATATATGGATCAAGATTTTGTTTTCTATCGTTGTTGAACCATGTCCAGGCAATTGTCTCACTCGCATTCAGTTCATCAACTGTATGTAATTCTATCAGCCCTCTTCCATTTTAACATAAAACCGATCACGATAGCAAATTAAAATCCTGCATACAATAATCTCCTGGGCAGAAGCAAAAATGTATGGAGTAAATTAAAATGAGGTTTCCTATTGTTTCGCTAGACCTTTTCCTTAATAAAGTTCAAGTCCGATCAAACATATTTTGGCCACTTCACTCTCGGTTGTACCCGTCTGACTTTGGGTTGAGTTTAATTAAATTAAACTCGATTCGTAGATTTCAAATCATGTTGGACTAGTAAACTAAGTTGGTTTGTTGGATTCATGGTTGACAAAATTCTTTTAATTACAGTTTAATTTTGCAAAATTATTCAGATTTTCACATTTAATTAATTACACTCTTGATAACTGAAATTAAATATTATAATTATATCAGCTATGAGAAATTAAACGAAAGAAGGAGAAGTCGGAAGAAAGAAACGAACCAGGAGAGTCAATAACAAACACGGATTTGGGCTTGGGGACGCCTTTTCACGATCCCTCCTATCCTATCCACACAGTACTGCTCCACGTCAGGCCAATATTTCTTTTTCTTCTTCTTTTTCTTGGTCGAAGAAAGCCTTGGCAGAGCACAAGAGACCACTTGGATAACAATGGCTTCTTCAACGATGTTGTCTTTCAATTTAAGGTTTTGTCCATTATCCTCCTCCTCTCCTTCTTCTTGTCCAAACCGACTTTCCTGTTATGGGTCGAACCATTTCGCGCCTCTCAATAAGGAGATTAACTCGTTGGGACTCAGTTCCACTCGGAACATTTCTGGGTCTCGCTCAGTTTTGCTTAAAAACCCATGCTCCATCTCCAGTCTTACTCAGCAGCTTCAGTCGCTAACTCTTTTTGCTGCAAAAGGCTACAAAATGAAAACCCATAAGGTCAATCTCTTTTGCTGTTTCATTTTGCCCGTGGGTTGGGTTTTTCTTTCCTATGTGCGGTTAAAGAGGTTTCTTTTCCATGCTTTTTTAGATCTTTGTTACTATAAAGTGCAGTTTTTGTTAGAATTGAGATTGAACTTGCTGAGTTGTTGATAGGCATCAGCGAAGAGGTTTAGGGTGACAGGTAAGGGCAAGATAGTGCGAAGGAGAGCTGGGAAGCAGCATCTATTGGCCAAGAAGAACACCAAGAGGAAATTGCGACTCTCCAAAATGGTTGGTTTCCTTTCAACTTATTTCTGCTTGCCTTTTAGATTATTAGACGTTGGCTGCAAGAAAGATAATCTCTTTATGAGAGAATTCCTATCCTTCCTCTCTGAGAGTAATGCTCATGACAATAATATGATGTGAAGTGTGTGTCACATAATTGTATTTGATGTGAAGACATTTAAGCATACGAACAAAATAGAGACGATAAATCTGCTAGAAAATAGGTTATTTGTGTCAGCAAGGGAAATTTGGAGCCAGACTGGGGCCTCGTAAGAGGTGAAATGGAACAAAGTTGAAAATTGTTTCTTATGGAAAGCTGAAACTACCACCAGACTGCTAGAATTAGCATTACAAATATACCTCCTGAAAACTTTTAGAGGCTCGAAGATGCACCGATATATGTTAATGTTGAAAGTTGATGTGTAATTTGGATTATATATATGTGTGTGTGTGTGTGTGTGTATCTATGTAGACACAGTGTAATTGTAAAAATGATGCGAATGATTAGCTTCAATCTTCAAACTTGTGAACTGCAGAAGAAACTATGATTTGTTTAGGATAGTAGTGCAGGGTTTTGAGAGAGCCTGGAGAGAAATTGGATCTGATCTAAATGAGCCCATAAATAACTAGGGCGTCATATCTTAACCCAAAATATGTCTCTTTTTGATGTGGGATGACTTCACTTATGAATTTCCAACATCTCTCCCTCACAAGTGGATCTATCTATATTGGACCTCTCAACCCATAGCTCATGCAAAGCCATTTGGGTCACTCTGACTCAAATCCATGAATCTCTATTCATCAAACTTCGCCAACCTGGCTCTGATACCAATATGTTGGTTGGAAAGGGGACCCAATTCTACAAACAACGACAAACTACAACATTTTCCAAATTGTGTAGCTAGATGGGAAATCGATACCAACCAAAATCATATCAGTATATGCAAATATAATCAGCTCAAACAACTAAAAGAATACAAGAATTTACGTGGAAACCTCAATGTGGGAAAAAACTACAGGATCGTTAATAAACGGTACCAAAAATTCCACTAATCAACAATAATCAAATGAGTACGGCAAATTGTTCTTCCCTAGCTCAAGTAGAGGTAAACACAATTATCAAGGAAGCTCCTTGGCACAACAAAATCAAATAAACATCACCCAAAGGTGGCAAAATATAAATTCATATACAAGGAGTATTGGACGAAAATACCAAGTTAGAGGGCTATAAATCAAATTTTAACTGTTGGATGTGAAGAGGCAAGACCTAGAAATAACGTACCAAAATTTCATCTTAATCGGAGGTTGTTTGGTTGCCGATCAGAGTCGGAGAAAATTTTGATCTGTATTTTCTCTCTCTTCTGGACACTTCTCTCTCTCTCCTCTTCTTTACACACTGTTTCGTGTTGGACCATGATTTCCACAAAACACATGTCAATCATTGCGTGAGTTATATATTGATGATATGTTGATTGTTGGTCATCATACCATGAAGATTGCCAGTTTGAAGAAGACATTGAGTAAGTCCTTTGCAATAAAGGACCTTGGCCCTGCAAAGCAAATTTTAGGCATGCAAATTTCTTGTAATAGGAAGAACAAGAATCTATGGCTATCACAGGAAAGATACATCGAGAAAGTGCTGCAAAAGTTCAACATGGACAAGGCTAAACTCGTGAGTTCTCCACTTGTAGGTCACATGAAATTAAGTTCCTGTCAGTATCCTACAAGTGATAAGAAAAGAAAGAGATGAAGAAGGTGCCTTATGCATCGGCCGTAGGAAGTTTGATGTATGCCATGGTGTGCACGAGGCCAAATATAACTCACGCCATTGGAGTTGTTAGCAAGTTCATGAGTAATCTTGGAAATGAGCATTAGGCAGCAGTTAAATGGGTTCTCAGGTATCTTCTAGAGTGTGCTTATGCTTTGTTCCTGGACTACCTATGTTAGATGGCTACACAGATGTTGATATGTCAGGGGATATTGATTTGAGCAAGTCTACTTTTGGATACTTGATGACATTTATAGGGGGAGTAGTATCATAACACTCAAGGTTGCAAAAATGTGTTGCTTTGTCAACTACAGAGTCAGAGTACATAGCAGCCGTTGAAGTGGGCAAGGAGTTAGTATGGATGAGAGATTTTCTTGAGGAGTTGGTTTTGAACCAAGAGAAGTTCCTACTCCATTGTGATGGTGAGAGTGCCATCCACCTTGCAGCCAAACACATTCGGAGGAGATGTCATTGGATTCGAGAAGCTGTTGAAGACAAGTTGTTTGAGCTTGTGAAGATTCACACCGATCTCAACAGACCAAACATATAGACGAAGACCTTACCAAAAGAGAAACTTGTTGCTTGTCAGAAGAAAGTGGGCCTGGTCGAGCCCCCCAAGTAGGAGTGAGGGGGAGCTATGTTATGTTAATCCCTTCTACTTGGAGGAAGAGTCCATTAATTTGGACTAATTTCATGTGTTATACCATATGAGTTTTACTTCATATGATGATATTCGGTGTTGGGTTGAAGTGTCAACTTTGCCCCTATTTTAAGTTACTCATTAAGGGCAAAATATGAAAGAAAATGGGGTGTATATGGCTGGAACTTAAGAAGAAAGTTATTAGGTTCTAGAGTGTGTAAAGAAGAGTAGAGAGGGAGAGAGAAGTGTCCAAACGAGAGAGAAAGTGCAGGTCAGAATTTTCTCCGATTCCGATTGATAACCAAACGACCTCCAATCGAGATGAAGTTTTAGTATGTTGTTTTCAGGTCTTGCCTCTTCACATCCAACAGTCAGAATCTAATTTGGAGCTCTCTAACTTGTCGTCCAATACTCCTTGTATACGAATTTGTATTTTGCTACATTTGAGTGTCCCAAGAGCTTCCTTGATGATTATGTTTACCTCTAGTTGAGCTAGGGAAGAACAATTTGTCATACCCTTTTGATTATTGTTGCTTAGTGAAAGTTTTGGTACCGTTTATTAACGGTCCCATAGTTTTTTCCCACATTGCGTTTTTCAACGTAAATCTTTGTTTTGTTTGGGCTATTATATTTGCATTATATTGCTGTGATTTTGATTGGTATCAATTTCCAATTGAACTACACAATTTGGGAAAGGTTGTAGTTTGTTGTTGTTTGTAGAATTGGGTTCCCTTTCCTGCCAACAAGTAGAAGTTAGAAGATAAGAAAGATAAACATGTGAAATTTGTTGCTTTTGATGAATTGTAGCTTACTCCCATTTATTTTGCATGAGACAAAAAAGTCGTTAGCTATTTGCTAAATCTATAAAGCAATTTTAGTGTCCTTGATCTATTTGCGTTGAGTCCATATCTATTGGCATGTACATATTCTTTTTGTTATCCTTTGAAAAATTTTCATCTCCTCCAGTGAGTTGCCAAATTTAATGTTACAGTTTTGTGTGATTGTATAAGTATGTACATGCCATGTCCTTGCTTCTGGTATAGGATTCCCTAGTTTTTCTCCGCCTTGATACTGTTTTCTTCATCAATTGACATGTCTGAGGTGCATGGTTCTGGGATGCGTTCGTTCTGTTTATGATTGGTTAAAAGATTGTCATCACAGTGTCTTTTGACTCTTGAGGCAGAAAATTATACAGTTAGTATTTTAGCAACTACACAATTAATGTTTTAAAGACTTCAATGTGTGTTGTATCAAAAACTTTGAACAGCATAAGAAGAGAGATCTAACAACAAGATTACTGATCAGCATGTTTACTCGTATTTACTGAGAAGTGTTGTCTGTATGGAGATTAAGGTGAATTTATCTTACATTTTCAAGTGCTAGAACGTGTAATGCTGTTGGATGCAGTATTACTGTATGTATATGCTTTGATGTAAAACTTCTGAATGTGACTCTTTTGCTGGTACGTGCAGCACCCGGTCAGCCGGAGTGACTACGACAACGTAATCGGCGCTTTGCCATATCTAAAAGTAAATAGGAATGTGCAGTAGAGATGCAACTTGAAATTCAACATTTGTTTACCTTATGAAAGATAGTTGTTCTCTAATACAATTATGAATAGCTGACATTTTGCCTCTTACCTTGAATTCCTGTATTTGTTGATGATACTAACACATCCTGTCCATCTCTTGGCAACCTACGCTTTTTGCAAGTACTTGAAGCCCAATTTGCTTCCAAAGCAATCTCCAAGCTTCACTCTAGTTACTTTTCTGACGCACAAAACGAAGATTTAAGTGTCACTTGTCTGTCCAGCAATAAGCCTCTGTGTCTTCCAACTCTATAATCACATTCAAGGTTTCAAGGTGACGTTACATTTAATTTTAAGATGAAGAGATCTATAAATTAGGGATCTGCATATTCATTTAATAAAATATGATTTTTTAAAATACTAATTCATGTCAAAATTTTAATAATGTTACAAATCATATGTATTTATGATTAACCAACAACCCACTTCATATTAATATAGTTTCCCACTTGACCTCATCTTCGTTCTAACGACAGACCAAAAACGTAACGCGACAACGTACAGCTCTTATATTATCAATTGTTTCTCACTTTACCTCAGTAATCAGTATGTCGATTTATCAATTACACTAATGTAAAACTCATCCTCTCTATTATCTTTTATTCTGAATAAATAATTGATGCCATTGATTCAAATAAAATTCGTTATAAAACCATTTATAAACTATGATAATTCAACTAATCACCTTATAATTACCAACAAATTTACAAGGTAAAAAAAATGTTTAACAGAGTAATTTAAAATTTTAAAAACCTTTAAACATTTAAAATTTTTAAATTTTTCTAATTTTTAATTTTTAAAATCTTTCTATTTAATTTTAATTAAAAATAACAATAAAATAAAGTATAAATATCAAACATTGTTTACGTTACGATTCAATTAAGTTTTTAAATTCAAACTAAACTAATTAGATCAAACTTAAACTAATAATTTATTATAATTAAATTATTAATTTAAAGTAAATTTAAGCAATAAATTAAATTATTATAATAGTAAAATTTGATTAGTTCATATATACGATTCATATTTCATTATCATTTTTAACTGAAGTTTAAGAATTTTTTAAAAATAAAAATCTAAAAGTTAAATAAATTTTCTAAAATTTCTTTTTATATATTCTACTTTAATATTATATTATATTTTATATATACCCAATAAGTCCCGGAAAGCATGGTACATATTCGTTATTACCCGTAATTAGGCCTTACGTTTCACGGTTTCACCCCAGATCACCTGTTGTTAATCAGACCAAAAAGGAATGCATCACACGAGTACCCGTGTCAAGGAACCTCAGGATCTTGCACCACGTTTCATACCGAACCAACCTCCGCCGTCATTAAGTATGGAATCACTGGGCCCCACATATATCCGCTAAATACTATTACCTGTATTCCAGCACGTGTTCTACATCTTGTCAAAAACTGAAAGACGAAAATGTCCTCACCCCTTGGTCAGAGTGAGAGACCATTTTCGTAATTTTGGGTTTGACGGGGTCAAAACGACTCGTGCGAGTCGCTCTAAAATGCGGGTCTACGAATGTATTTCACGTGTGTGACACCGTTAGGCGGGCGCTCTTTTGTCTTTCTCCAACCTTATCTCTCTACATTTCTTAGGGTTTTCGAAGAAATCATCTCCCGAGATTTTCTCGTTCTCAGTTAATCTGCAATCGTAATTTGATCTTTCCTTGTGATTTCTCGAGGAAATCTAATAATACAGTTACTGGTGCTTTCTCTTCGTGTTGGAGCTTGTGTGGAGATCGGATTTATGGTTCAGTTGACGATGAAATCGGGGAAAATAGGGTCCGAACACGAGTCGTCAAATGGAAACAAATTGCCCGTCAAGCTTGAGGTCATGGAGGATCTCTTGGAGGAAGAGCACGAGCCTCTCAATAAGCGATCCAAAACGGCGTTGCAGGCTGTTCAACAGGTAAATTTCTTTTTTTCTTATTACATTTCGTTTTATTGATGCAAAAGAAATTACAAAGAATCAGATTGATCGATCTCTCGTTTTCAGTTTTTGTGCTAATCGTTTAGTTTCAAATTTTTTTGTTCGATATGTGGTGGATTTGTTTTTTGAATAGAAACTCTGTTATTGTTTTTGATAGTAAGGATATGAATATTTTACTAGAAAGATTTTATCTTTTTTCCTCAATTTACATTTGGGGCAATCCAGCAGTGGGGTGCCGGTGCTAATGCATTTGCTGTTCAGCAATCGCAATGTAATCCTCTTGATGAGCCGAGCCCACTTGGGTTGCGGCTGAGGAAGAGTCCCTCGCTTCTGGATTTGATCCAGATGAGGCTCTCGCAAGGTCAAGGCAGTGTCTCAACAGTTGGAGCTAAGCAGAATGAAAATAATGGGTTGATATCTGGGAAAGAGAGTAAAAATATTGCCGCTTCTGGTACCACTGACAAGCTTAAGGCTTCTAATTTTCCTGCATCGATTTTAAGGATTGGGAGCTGGGAGGTACGTGTGTAATGATGTTTTATTTTATTTTATTTTTAATCTTGCTGTGGTGACTTGAAATGATGCTACCGATACTTTATTTTGTTTTTCAGTGTAAGGCAAGGAATGATGGTGATCTGGTGGCAAAGTGTTACTTCGCAAAGCATAAACTGGTTTGGGAAATTCTTGAAGGTGGCCTTAAGAGTAAGATAGAAATCCAGTGGTCAGATATTATGGGTTTGAAGGCAAACTGCCCTGATGATGGACCTGGGACATTAGATGTTGTGGTAAAGCATTGAACTGCAATTCTTTTGTGCTAGTTTGAGTTTGTTTTTTTATCCTAGCTGTTTTAGCTGTTGCTTATGAGCCTGAATAAGCGATTTCTTGTGCAATGCAGCTTGCTCGACAACCCCTTTTTTTCAAGGAGACTAATCCACAACCCCGAAAGCATACGTTGTGGCAAGCCACAGCAGATTTTACAAATGGTCAGGCGAGCATACACAGGTCATATTATTAATTATTATACAATTTTCAGCTTTAATTGTTAAGTGTTGGTCTTGGCAGTCAAGTCTTTAGTTTATGGTGGAATCCTGGTGGAAATTTTAGTTCTTCTGGAATTTCTTTTCTTCTATATGGGTTAAAGTAGAAGAATACCTGTGTACATGTTTCCATTCTTCCATCAGGGACTTGGTTAAAAAATGCAATTGTTTTAGTCAATAAGTACATAAGTAGTTAAACCAATCTAAAAATTGCTCTGAAGTGATATTGTGGAATGGAGCAGACATCATTTTCTGCAATGTGAGCAAGGGTTGCTAAACAAGCATTTTGAAAAGCTCATCCAGTGTGACATGCGATTGAACTTCTTAAGTAGACAGCCAGAGAAAGTATTGGATTCACCATATTTTGATCAGCAACCTTCTATATTTGAGGGTCCTGATGAATCAAAAAATATAGTTGAGTCTGGTATAGGAACCTCTATTTTGGGCGTCCAAGGTTTGCCATCACCATCTGGAGCTCACTCATCATCCTTGGAAAATGAGATGGGGGATCTTACTAGTGCAACATTAGAGCTTGCATCTCGAGAAGCTCCTTCTCCTAGCTCAGGTGTGTTGTATTGCTATTAATGCTTCCTTTTTAGATTTGTCATGAAAATCTTGATGTGTTTGGAGAATGATTTCTTCCTCGCCAAAGATCAGTTGGACAAACTTCATGGGATATATTACTTTCTTTAACTTTGGCACTATCATTTTTTAGATTTAGTCCTAGCTCATCACTCTTGTCACGCGTTCATTTTAATTATTTCCTAGCTTCTATGTTTTCTTCCTTGTGTTTCTTCTATAAATTTCCAGTACAATGATTTTTTCTACATTTTTGAAAGTTACTCTCAAGTGTTTTTATTAAACTATGCCTGGGATTGCATGTCTTACCTCATGGTCTTAATTGATTGCTGAATCACCTCACGTATTAGTGACGGACACCCGTGCAATTGAAGGAAGTGGAAATTGTGAATCGGTTGATTCAAGAGGCCCAAGGGATTGGGATCAGATCAAAGTGCCAGGGCTGCACCCATCTATGTCTATGAGTGATTTTATGAATCACATTGGAAATTGTATTTCAGAACAGATGACCTCTGGAAATCCGTCCTTTTCTGCTGATGGATCAGAATGCCAGGAAATTATAGAGGATATTGCTCAGTACCTTCTTAGTGACACTCAGCTAACGGCAGCTTCTGATGAGAAAAGGCTCATGGCGAGGGTCAATTCTCTCTACTGCCTTTTGCAGAAGGACCCAGCATCAAACCAGAGCTTGCAGCCTAATGATGAAAGTTGTGTCGAGGAATCTGACCATGGGAAGGGGATTCAACAGAACGATACAAATGAGTCATTGCATGAAAAACCTGAAGGAAGTACGAAGGAAGTTTCTGGTGGCAAGCAGGCACCAGGCATGTCGAGGAAAGACTCATTTGGGGATTTGCTGCTTCAACTCCCTCGAATTGCTTCTCTTCCGAAGTTCTTATTTAACATTTCGGAAGATGATGGTGATAGTCAAGGTAGATAGTGCCTTTCATTGTTTCGCAATATCAAGATGCGTTTTTCCCATCCAGATGGTGAATCTCTTGCTTCGTTGTGAAGGGAGGCTTTACTTATGTTCTAGATATTGTTACATATGTAGTGTCTCAAGTATTGTTTTATGCAGCATAGGGATTCAGAAATTTGTTTTGATGAAGAATCCCCCAATTCTCCACTGTAAAATACAAAGATAGGTGTGTCCTAGCATGATTATTGGTGTTTAAAAAAATCTGGTGTTGCTAATTGGGAATAATCTTTGCTAATTATGGAATGTGGTTTTGCTCTTCCTAGCAAAATAGCTCTCTGGTCTCCTAAACGATTGTACCTTTTTTTATTGACCTTTAGTAATCAAAATAAGGTAAATTATATCGCCCAAATTTGCTGTTCACAGATTCTCCTCAAAACTAAGTTCGCAGCAAGAGGAAATGCACTTTTCGGATCTCTTTTGACGATGTAATGAAAAAAAAAGAGATTTTTATGCCAAAGCAAAAAGGTTTTACAACTCTAGATCTGAAATACTAGCATTCTATTTCCAAGTATCGTAATTAACTTAAACACAGTACACATTGGGGATCTATCATCTGCTCTGCAGACACGAAAAACGGCAAGCACTGCGTATGGAAAGCATGATTACAAGAAAGGACAGCTACGTCTGGGAAACTGTGAAATTCCAACCCGAATCCGTCTCGTACAGGAGATATTGCAAGGTCCTCCGCACAGAAGAAACACCTTTCTCCAAGTTCCTCACGTGGTGCAGTATCAAATCCTGCGAAACGATAAAATAAACTTTTTAAGATTAATGAACCACGGATTATATATCCTTCAAATTATGCCTCCAGCATCATTCGGCGTTAGCCCATTTTCTCCCTTGACACATTGATGACTTGATAACTGAGGTGGGGCTTTTTCTCTGGAAAGTCAATCAAACACCGTCTTCCATATTTAAAATGAACATGAGAGGCTGCAAACCTGTTGACTTGAGCCCCTCTCATTTTTACATAATCTTAATTACGGAAAAAGGTCCGAAGCAAAGGAATTAAAAATAAGATATGGGAAGAAGCATATCAAAGTAACAGGAAAACTTGGGACCAAAAATAAAATTCTTTTTGAGACATACCAACCCACTTAATATGATGCTGTCGAGATTCTAAAGTTGACGATGACATTATCGGAGACACCTGTTGTTCTGATGATGTCATTCTTGAAGGTAATGTGATCGAATCTTTTGATCTCGTTGAATCCATTCTTTCTTTTGAACATTTCTTCTCTTTCTGTTTCTTCTTATCATGATCGGAAGGTGGTGGAGTTTCCCTTTGTTTCGTAGTGACATCTTTTGCATAGTCTTCTTGAGCTGGAGCATTCTGGTCTCTACTCCTGGTAATTGTGTCTGAAGAAATTTTGTTGCTCTTGGCAGGCATAATATGTTGAGTTTGACTTGGTTCACCTGCATATAAAATGGACAGTCTCAATCTCAATGTCACAAGTGAAAGGCAACTGAGACTGGTGCCTCTAACGCATGAACACCATAAGTGAAAGAATGTTCTGCCCCTGACTGAATTGATACCTGTCTGTGGTTTAGTAGAACTCTGTTCATCATTGGTTCTCACATTGCATCCTTCTGATTCATTTTCGGATACCCTGATACGAATTTTCTCTGGGAAAGGGGCACTCATGCCATGTGAAAGTTCTGAAGTACTTTTAGAGTCTGAATCGTGCTTGTTTTCACTTTGAAACCCTCTCTGTACAACATCACTAGCAGTTTGTTTCTCGCTACCTATAGGCTGACTTTCAACTGTAGAACGTAGAGAAACATCAGCAGATGGTTCTACAACATCCTGAGATTGGAATGTTAAAAATTTAAGCCCTATTCCTTCTAAATCTGTCTCAGGTTGGGCTTGTTGAATAGTACAATCTGAAAGGTGCATGAGACGAGTTTCTTTCTCTACACCCTCTGGAGGGTGGTTCTGACATGAGACATTGGTAATGTCAACTCCTAACTGTAATGAAACAGTAAGTGGCCTTCTTAGGATGGGATTTGAGTCATTATTGGGTCTTATGCAATGCTTAATTGCTTCTCTGCAATTCTCGGCTCGCTTTAGGCAAATAAAGCGACGAGGCTTCCATTTTGATATTGCACTCGCTAGAATCGCAATCCACTGTGATAGGATTCCTGCAATCAGATTGTCAAGTTAACACGAATCCCTATTCTAATTTATCAAACCAAGCTTGTTATTTTGACAGGATAGTAACAAGAAATATTGCTAAAACGTTACTCCTCAGTAACATTGGCGAAAATTGCTCCAATGGTATATACAATCACGACCTAGACACCATAAAGGACAGAAAAAGAAAGGCAAAAAAGCAACAAACTTTCTGGCCTAAAGAACAAATCAAACGACTAAAAGCGAAAGATACCACGTTACAGACAAATCCCATCAGGAACTTGACAAGTAAATACAGATAATATCCAAAACAAGAACACCATAATCTTAATAAAGCTCAAAAGAAGACGCATACCCATATATATAGCTTCACGCCAACTTAAACAGTAAAACGTAAAGGGCGACAAAGAACAACAAAAAAGGAAATCTTTATGGGAATTGGGGGTTTCAGGTTGCGTCTTGGGCTATATTCAATAGTTCGGTCTTGGAACAGGCGTTGTTTACGTAGGAAAGTTCTTACGTATTTATTTAACGCTGTATGGCCGACTAAACAAGCATAAGTGCATAACCCTAGACGTTGTTTCTATTCCTAACGCAATCATGATTTAATATCTTGCTGATTCGAATGCATATAATGGGAGATTGCTAGCAAATTAGAGTTATAGTTAAAACATAACTTTTTGTTTTCTAGGGTTAGTGTGATACTAAGGGTTTTACATAATTACAAAGTCAAATTTTTTTAAGTAGTGTCTTGAATTCGTCAATTCCTACCTTATTGAGTGATAGAAATCTATGATTAAAAAATTAATTCGGTTTATGTTGTTTAATTATACAAATTTTAAGCCGATCACTTTTTAATTTAATTTTTAACTATTCGTTTCAATTTTTTTTAATGTTGTTAAAATTGATCAATTTATTAATTAATCGATTGATTTTTATAAGTTAATTGATTTTACAAATTAAAATAAACTAATTAATTTTTATTTACCATTTTTTCTTTTCAATTAAATTTTAAATTAATATTTCATGACTTGACTTATTAAAAATACCTGAATTTGGACTCATGGACGGCCTATTGACATCCTAAATATATGTCAATTAAATATTTAAGATCAATAATGCACTACTCCATATTGTTTTTAATAGGATTTTCTCAAACAATTTTACAAATTTATATTATTCCTACTCCTATGAACTATCACTTATTGCCATTGGTTCTTTGTCCAACTTAATTTCATTCTGCTTAATAATTTCCTTTTATTGACCTTAAAAAACTAGTTCATAACGTTAATATTGATTAATAAAATCATTTTATTTTTATTAAAATTTAAAGATCGGTTTACAAAATTCTTTTATTTCATCCTTCTTATATAATGAAAGCATTAGAAATATCATTTTATTAGTAATTATACATTCTTATTTATTAAATAATCTTGTTTTTGAATTTCTACACAATTAAATAAAACCTATATATGCTAAAGAGAACTCGACACAAATAGCCTTTTTTTTTAAGAAATTGGATTGAACTCTTCTTTAATTTTTCAAGAGATATTCCTCTTTTTCTGTTTGATTTCAATGGGTTATTTTTTTATATAATTAAATGCATTCTCATTCGTTTAAAACAAATTTCTTGTGTCAAAATATAAAGTTAAAGACATAAACTAACGATAACTCAACATTAAGATCTATTGAGCAAACCTAATTAGTATAAAGACATAAATCAACCATATAATCTACCAAATACAAGTTACAATAACAAAGTATAGAGGAGATAATTCTCAACCCACCTAATTTTAACATAAAATGTAATGATGTCTGATTTAATCGTAAAAATTTTGAACCGTTTAATTTTTTTGTTCGTTTTCAAATTTTTAGGTCGATTTACTTTAATAATTATTGATGTTAAAAATTGATCAGTTTATTAATTAATTGGTCAATTTTTTTAAATTAATAAATTTTTATAAACTAAAATAAATCAATTAATTTTCATTTGATAAAATTTTAAATTAAATTTCAAAATTTTAATAAGTAAAGACAATTTCTTTTAATTATATTTCAAATTATTTAATTTTATTCAATTTTAGCTGATTTTTAAATAATTCAAAGATATAAATGTCGACATTTCTACTAAAAAAATATATAGCATGTTTAAGTTTTGAGACTTGATATAATTAAACACATTATACATCATATACCCCAATTTACAAATTGCATTTTTTGGACTGTCCACTTCACCACTTGCCTTTGCCTTTGCCTTTGCCTCTCTGCGCTCTTCCTGTTGCTGCTGTCTCTACTCGATAAAAAACAATACACGTCAACATCTAAGTAACCAAAAGTGCGAACACAATGCAATTATAGATGTTCACGCAAGTACAAATCTGTTAGTATGAGAAAAATATGACCAATCAACGCCAACAATTATCATACATGTACTCCTGAATTAAAGAACAACGTACAGATGGTAGTGACAACCAACGCTAAAAGAATAATCAAAGGACACGAATAATGCACAGCTGATGTTAATAAGGACAATCGAATTATAAACGCTTTAGCAAAATAGAAACAACGTTCACTAATGAAACAAGAGTATTTTTCTTCGTCATCATTAAAACTCTAAATCAAGAGCTTGTTTTTTGCAAAATCGCACACATATTGTCAATCTTAAATGTGGATAAATGGAAATTAATCTTCCTCCTCCTCAAATTATTGGTGGCAACTCGACAGCTACAAGGGTAAAGGACCATACGAAACTTATGCAGCTGATAACGATTCTTAAACTACAAGGGTAAAGGACCATATGAAACTTATGCAGGTCAATGTGAAATTTCAACAATAGCTGTCGAGTTGCCACCAATAATTTGTGTATAATTGTAAAAGGTGGCATGCATTCATGTAATACGTAATAATACCTTAGTTACGTATTTTGAATCGAACGTGAAAGAGATAAATGAAAAAATGCAGAAAATATCTAATTTCGGTTTCATAACTTCAAACGAACTTTTTAAAGCAGAAACGATCGCGAATTCACTGCCGTCTTCACAGGATCTGTTCACCTGGACGTGGTCAACATTTTTCTACAGTTTTTTCAAAACGTAAACTCTCTTAACGAGTCAGAGAATTCTTATACTTACGAATGATATAAGCAACTGTAGGAAACCTTAACCTTTATATATAGCTTTCATATCAGATTTTTTCGTCACAGACTTAATATGAGTCTGGTCCATACTGATCGGGATCAATTTTTTACCTGATCTATTAATTTAGATCATTTTATTATTTTTTTCTAAATCAAATTACGTAAATTAATCGATAAATATTTAAAAACTAAAGAATGCAGTTAAATATTTTTCGAAAACGTCAAAATTATCTAACGTGCATCACATTTAATGTCCCATCGTCACCAGCAAAAACGAAGAAGATTACGCAATCTGCTTGAAATAGCTTATTTAGGGTGCTCATGCATGGCCAATAGACCGCAACCATTCATCTGAATTGGCACTACCTGGGGACTGTTGACCGAGCTTGTCAGTTTCAGGGTGGTGGACAAATAAAAATCAAAATGATAATGTTTGTTCTTCCAATTATCATGCTAGGAACATGTCTGTTCCTTCACTTCCGGCGAGATTTCGAGAAGCTTATCGGAGAGGACTCCTATAAGTTGCCACCAGGTCCCCGAGGACTTCCCATAGTCGGCTACCTCCCATTTCTTGGCCCCAATCTCCACCGGTTGTTCATGGAGTTGGCACAAACTTACGGTCCAATCTATAAGCTCTGGATTGGACAGAAGCTATGTGTGATAATAAGCTCTCCAGCTCTGGCTAAAGAGATAGTACGTGAGCAAAACGTAACATTTTCCAACAGGAATCCAAATATAGCATCAAGAGTCTTCTCCTTCGATGGGAAGGACATAGCTTTTGCTCCACTAGGTCCACGGTGGAGTCAGCTGCGTACAATTCTGATCAGGGAGATGCAGAGTGAAGCTAGTTTTGATGCATCTTACCTTCTCAGAAGAAACGAGGTCAAGAAAAGTGTTGCAATTATATATGGAAATGTTGGCCACGCCATTGACATTGGTAAATTGGCATTCACAACTGTAGTCAATATTATAGCAGGCATGTTTTGGGGTAATGTAGATGGAAGACAGGTCGCCGGGATTGATATCCGAACTGAGTTTCGGGCGGCGGCGGGACGGCTGGTTCAGATCCTGGGAAGGCCTAATGTTTCGGATTTTTTCCCTATACTTGCAAGGTTTGACATACAAGGGGTGCAGAAGGACATGAAGAAGGTTATGCAACAGGTAGAGAAAATTTACGATATTGTGATTGATCAACGGATCAAGAGAGGGAATATGGGAGAGGATGAGGTAAATGCCGGTGGAAAGAAGAATTTGTTGAATTTTCTGTTGGAATTCAGAGAGCACGACACTGGAGAACCAATCTCCCATGAACAAATCAAGGCCTTGCTAATGGTATGTTAATATATCCAGAGATCAAGTTTTATTTTTTCTGAGAGGCTCATCTGCACTTGAAATCCGTAATTCATCGACAAGTTTATGATATCTCGGAGACACTTTTTTTTTTGTTTGAAAAATGACACTCCATTATCTTTATCAGGACATTGTGATAGGTGGGACTGACACAACATCAACTACAGTAGAGTGGGCGATGGCAGAGATGATGCTACATCCTGAAGTCATGGTAAAAGCACAACGAGAATTAGCAGAAGTAGTAGGTCTGGGCAATGAAGTTGAAGAGACCCACGTTAAGAACTTACCCTATCTGAATGCAGTTGTGAAGGAAACGTTAAGATTACATCCTGTGGCTCCATTACTCTTACCTCGAAGCCCTACGAAATCATGCAACGTGAGCGGGTACGCCATACCAAATGATACAAAAGCATTCATAAACGTGTGGGCTATGCACAGAGACCCCGAGTTCTGGGAAAGTCCCTTGGAGTTCAAGCCAGAGAGGTTCTTGAGAGATAAGTTGGATTATTTAGGACAACATCTGCATTATCTTCCATTTGGATCTGGCCGGAGAATCTGTGCAGGGCTTCGTTTAGGCGAAAGGATGGTGATGTACTTGTTGGCCACACTTGTGCATATTTTCCTGTGGGAATCTCCTGATGGTACGAGGCCGGATACCTCTGAAAAGCTTGGGGTTGTGTTGGAGAAATCAAACCCGTTAATTCTTGTTCCAACTCCTAGATTAGGCAGTTCCAAGCTCTACGTTTAGGAACTTCTGTTATTTTGATATGTAATAAAAATTAAATAATTTAAAATTTAAAATATAATTAAATAAAATACTGTTTATTTATAAAAATTTCAAATTTACCTAAAACAACGTAGATTATTAAATAAAATTAACTACTTTATTATTATATATAAAAACTTGTTAATTTATTAAAATTACTTTTTTAAAATAAACTTATTATTTTTAATAATTATTATTATAAAATAGAAACAAAATTTACCTGTTTAAAACTTTTATAATTATATATTTTGAACATATAAAGAAGGCCTTCGAATTTTTTGTACTGTTTTTTACATGTTTAAATATTCTAAGTAACATCTAACTATACGATAATTAAGAGAAAAAATTTAAAATGAGTAGGATGTTACTGAAACAAAAGGCACAGAAGATTTGAAGCGTAAAGAAGCAATGCTTCATAGTTTCTAATTTCGATGGTCGGCGATGATCCACTTCACGATTTGGCAAATTAGGATGTACAGATAATTTCTGATTCAAAACTTGCGGCAGAAATTAGCAATAACGAACATGATTAGCAAGGCCTACATAAATTTTTGGTTGAAGATATTTAAGGTTTAATTCAAGACTTAGATTTTAAGGTGTTCTTTGTACTCAGTCGTTGAATTCTTGCATTCATTGAATTGTCCAAAATAGTTTATAGTAACAATTTGGCATCTATAATTTTAATGTTATTTCATTTATTGTGTATAAATTAGCATATTTGGACAATATTTTTACTTGTAATCACGATTTTTCTCTGTCACAAGTGAGGGTATCTAACACGTAAGGTGGCACTGTCCTTCTTTTAAAAACTAGCATGTACAGGCTTCACCCAAAAAAAAAAAACAAAAAGCATGTACAGGAGCAACCCAAGCTGTGCTTGTCCGTCCAAGAAAGGAAAAACTGGTCTCGTCGGGTATCATCCAAATCATAAATAAATGAATCCGACAAATATCAAATCAACGTAATAGCATATCTCCCAACCTAATAAGGGCATTTTTGTAATCTCGCACATGGATAGAGCCTCCTGAATATAAAAAAAAAAATTAACGTAATAGCGTAGGCAGAAGATAGGGTTGTCCACTCCGGTCAGTGTCCCACTACGACATTGTGATCCGTCATCCGTCGGAATCGGACTGACACATCACCAACCAAGAGATACCCCATAAGGTTGGTGTGATCTCAATGCTTCCTTCACATGTGCGTGTAGATTTCGATCAGCGGATCATCTGTCCAACGCTACTCTATTTAATTTGATCTAATTTAAAATAAGTCGTTATTTTATTTAACGAGAATAGATGTTCTATTTAATACTACTATGTACAATTCTATCTAATTCAAAAAATATCGTTGTTTTATTTAAATACATATTTTCTTTTACTTCTTTTACATTACCGACGGAGGAGGAGGAGGATGAAATCAACAATTTTTAAATTTAATTTAATATTTTTCTATAATTTATAAATTAATTAAACAATTTTAATAAATTAATCAAAATTTAAAATTTAAACTTTTTATTTTAAATTTTTTATTCAAAAAATAAAATCAAAATATGTGTCATGCGCCCTCTACACAAATGAAATCAAATTTTAAATTTTAATTTTTATCTTAAAATTTTATTTAAAAAATTAAAACGTCTTACAATTTAATTTTTAATCTTAAAATTTTATTTAAAATGAAAATTAAAATTATAAATGAAATCAAAATTTAAAATTTAAATTTTTTATCTTAACAATTTTATTTAAAATTAAAAATCAAAAAATCAAAAATCAAAATCAAATTATGTGTCATAGGCGTTAGTGTTTGGTTGGTATCCTCACTAATGAATACAGAGGATAAGGACATGATAATCCTATCCATAGATGTGTTTGCTTGCTGTCCTTACACGTTTTCGTTTCATCTTCGGAGGACAAAGACATATATTTTTTGTTTCTTCCAAGACTGTGGTACGATATTTCTCTTCCCGCTGACGAAAACAAAAGACATAAAGAAATTTCAGAAATGCCCTCCCTCCACTAGAATATCTAACTTGTAGGATTTTTTTA
>JAOTAY010000008.1:287172-308438 GCA_025629805.1 Erythroxylum baracoense | reverse complement strand
TCCACTAGAATATCTAACTTGTAGGATTTTTTAACCTATTCATTAATTAAAATATTATTATTCATTAATTAAAATATTGTAATTAATTAATTAATTAATTAAAATAATATTATTATTTTTTTAATTACATTAAATTTAATTGAAATATTATTAATAATTAAAATATAACTATTAATTAATTACAATATTTTAATTAATTATATTGCAATCATTTAATTAATAATAATAATTTAATTAATTAATGAATTATATTTTAATTAATTATATTGAAATTAATTCATTAATAATCATATTTTAATTAATGAATAGTTATATTTTAATTAATTAATATTTTAATTAAACAGATTGTAATTAAATAAATAATATTATTATTTTAATTAATTATATTTTGACAGCTATTTGGTAAAAATTTAATTTAAAAATTAAAATGTCTTAAAATTTAATTTTTAATCTGAAAATTTAATTTAAAATAATAAATGAAATTAATTTTAAAATTTTAAAATTTTTATCTTAACAATTTTATTTAAAAATTAAAAATAAAATAATAAAAAATCAAAATCAAAATCAAAATATGTGTCCGCCCTTACTTAAGTGTGACGCCTGTGGCACAAATGAAATCAATTTTTAAAATTTAAATTTTTTATCTTAAAAATTTTATTTTAAAAGTTAAAATTAAAATAATAAAAAATAAAATCAAAATATGTGTTATGGGGATGACAAATGAAATCAAGTTTTAAATTTTAATTTTTATCTTAAAATTTTTATTTAAAAAATTAAAATCAAAATAACAAGAAAACAAAATTTTATTTTAAAAATTAAAATTAAAATAATAAAAAACAAAATGTGCCACAAGCGTGAGTTTTAAAAATTGATTTCTTTTGTGTCACGAGCGTGACACTTCCGTGACATATATTTTGATTTTTTTATTATTTTAATTTTCACTTTTAAATAAAAATTTTAAGATATAAATTTAAAATTTAAAATTTAATTTTAATTAATTTATAAATTATAAAAATTAAATTAAATTTAAAAATTGATCAATTTTATTATTATTATTATATTAGCCCGCACTGAAAGTTACGTTGGTAGGGCAAATTTTTAAATAGAACAACGATATTTTTTAAATTAGACAAGGCTAAAAAGAGTAGCATTAGACAAAAGATCCGCTCTGGTGATCTCAATGTTTCCTTGATATATGCATGTAGACTTCGAAATTTGTTGACACGGGTCTCTGCAGCATGATCGTGAGTGGCTCAAACTTAAATATTTAAACCTATTAAACTAAGTTTGATTTAAAATATGGTTAAAAAGTCGCAAGTTATAACAAAAAATATAGAATGTTCATATATATCTCAGTATTTTACCGGCTTGTAATAAATAATCCATATCCTGTAAATCATTCAGAAGTTCGTGCACTTAGTATGGACAATCTAAAATCCAAAGAGATGGGCAATCCCAGAGACTACCCGAGTGAATGAAGATCCAATTACTCAAAAAACATATATGAAGATAGGAGAGGAGACTGAACTTTGAGAGCCCCAAGCTCAGGAGATTAACAAATACTCACAGTTTTTTATTTTCTTTTAAATGGATCATCTGTACAGAAAGAAAAAGATACAGGCTATCCAGCCATTAGCAATAAGCAAGGTTATACTATTATGTACAGTTAGGGTGTGTCTTCCATCACGTCTTATCTGCCTAATGCAGGGATCAGGAAGAAGGTGGTGAATGAATGGCCACTTGAGGTAACACAGATGCTGTCACTATGAAGAATTCACTACCAATAGGGAGACCATAAGGATTTGAATTTAATCCCGGGTTTATAGTCAGCCTGTCTGTTCCTGAGTCAGTTGTTAGAAGATCCAGTTGCTCCGTCCTAGATGAAGGAGGAGGAGAAGTAGGAGGAGGTGATGACTTCAATATTCGTCGTTCAATATGCACAATCTGTCCTATAATGTATGTTAGTCGGCTCGGAAGATGATCTGTAAACAAGGCCACTGATTCAGCAGGCAGACAGTAGTTGCTACAGCTTTGAGTAATGGCCTCATAATGTTCAGCTGAGTTCAATACAAATGCAGCAATCTCATGCACTTCCAACCTATTAAAGCATATCTTTTCCTTGCCTGTAAAAGCAAAGAAAGATCACAAATTACCACACAAAGTACTCCCATTTCAGGTAAAAAAAAAAAGAAAATAGAACAGAGCTGAATGGGTAACTTGCAGCCTATTACAGACTTTACAGCTCACCGGAAGCCCGGAAATTTCCCACACGTCAGGCAATCACAGGGAGTCAGCTTCTATGTCATAAACAGGTAACAATTTGACACAACAAAGAACATCAAAACGAAAAATACCAGCAGCAGCCGTTTCAATATTTTTTACCATG
Source organism: Erythroxylum baracoense (assembly GCA_025629805.1). NCBI lineage: Eukaryota > Viridiplantae > Streptophyta > Magnoliopsida > Malpighiales > Erythroxylaceae > Erythroxylum > Erythroxylum baracoense. The sequence goes on along the minus strand of JAOTAY010000008.1, from coordinate 306,052 downwards.
AAAATCTTTATTTAAAGACATAGGAAAGCTGGCAGACTCCTGTTTTGATAAAATAAGTTTGCTTCCAGCAGATACAGATGTTATATCACATTCCAGTAGATTTCCAAATATTTTTTAAAAGCAGTTCAGAACAATTAGGGAGATTAAAATACCTGCTTCTCAAGTTGATGTTTTTCGTATGTTCCAATTCCTTCTGAAGCAGTTCATTCATGGGTTCAAGCTTCTGACACTTTTCAAGCAGCTCTTCTCGGTGCCTTGATAAGAAACCAACTATATCTGCAAGACTATGGATCAGGTCGACCGTAGCATCTTCATCTTTGTCACTGATCGAACTGAAAGATGTCAAGAGAAAGCAATTAAACTGCTGCAATACTCATTGTGAATGAAATATAGAGAAGAATTTCAGGACGTTTCAAATCAGTACAGAGACTAAAATGGTCAGACTGCAAACATAAAACAAAGTGAACAAGGAACTCAATTTTGATAAAATCCAAACTCCATTGAGTTCTCTTGAAAATGGAAAAATACAGGCTCCTCCCTCCAAGGGTTCCTAACTTCATTGGCAAGTTGGAATGAGAAGAATTAAACAAAATCTAGAGTTTTTTATCTTTTCTGTAGCAACATCAGATGAATACTTGATGAGGCATTGAATCCAAATATTAATGTAAATATAACAATGAGTTTGCATAATAAAAGACAATGATCTATCCCTTCAATTTTGGCACAAAAATTAACACACATAAAGATAATAAGAATGCATGCAGACTACCAGACAAAACAGTACTCATAAGAAGAAACTCCAAGGATTCTGGCAGATCTTACTTGGACAAAGATTTAGCAAAAGCACAGAGGGAGTCGGCAAAGTTGTCAACTCCTCCAGCAGTAAGCACAGTGCTTCGAAATCTTCCAAAAAGGCCATACAATTTCAGAAAAGATGCACGCAATGAACTGTACTCTGAGGCTTTCCTATCAGCCGCACAGATATGGGTTTTGTACTTCCTCTCTTGCTTCATGTAGACAATTCTCCAAGTGAGCACAATTCATCTCTGTTGCATCAGGAACTATTGTGGACATTACTGAAGCATGATCTATATAATGCGGTTGTTTGAAGGCACTCATCATATAGAACAGACATAGCATTCAACACATATACCAAAATTTCTGCCAGAGAATTGGGCTGCATTCCAAGTTTCAAAGCCATTTTTGAATGGTTTCACAAACTAATGATGTTATCAGCTTAGTAACAAGCTGGATATGCATAACTAAAATAAAAATAATGTGGTTACTCATAACTCCCTGCGATATAAGACTCGGGATAAAGAAGGCTTTAATCCTGCATTTAAGCTACATCATCCAAATTTTGCCAATTTCAATGTCATCAAGACGAAAGAAATAGTTCATGCACAAACACAACACAAACACAACACAAACATGTAAGTAAACAACAGAGTATTGACGTAGGCAAAATGTTGGCAGGACTTTGAAACAAACAATTTTAAATTGGTCAAGGATTTTACATCAACATCTGATGACCAAAGAAGATTCAATCAAGCTATGGATATCAGTTCACATAACAATATACACATATTGTAAAATCCACAGCAAAATTCTAGAGAAGAAATGACACGAACTTGAAACAAATGATTTAGAACTGGTCAACAAATTTACATCAACAGACTCTGAATACTAATGGTTCGGTCCTGCTATGGTTTGAACTTATAATGAGCACTTCTGTGTGTTACATCATGGGGCCTGGAGATTCGCATCGAAGGGATGTTGTGGTTGTAACAATTTTCAAATTCAAGACATTGATGTAACCCTGTAAATGGCATAGATGGCATAAATTTAAAGTTAATTTAATAATTTCAAGTTAAATTGAATAAAATTATCATCTTTACTAAATAACGAAGTTTTAATGTAAGAAATTTAAAATTTGAATCTTAATGAGATAAATTATACCTTAAATCAGTGTTAAAAAGGCCAATTGTTCTTAAAAATATATTAAACATGCAATTATACAAAACTTAAATTATTAAATAATTAATTTAATTATATAATTTATAAACGTTTACTTTTGTAAGCACTTGCGCTGGTCTTTGTTTTTGTTTTATCCTTTCCTAACAATCTGGAGCTGATCCCATGAACTCGAAACATGGACAGAAAGGTTGGTCTAAGAATCTATGGGATGTCGCATCAACCCTAAGAGAAGAAGAACCAAGCCCGTTGTCTTGATTATTTATTGGCTACTTTAAATTATTATTGGGCCTAAAAGCCCAATACTGGACTCACTGCCGCAAGTTATAGGTGGATTCTAGCATAGGCTGACAATGTTGGACTTTTTCAAACCAGGGCATTTGCCTTGCATACAATGCTATAAAAAAAAAAGAGAGTTGGTACAGTTCAAACTTTAAAGAGTGCGAATTGGTACATGCAAACTGTAATTTCTTACACGAAATTGCTTTCTAGAGCTTTGGATTAACTAATCATGCAATCCTTGCTACTTTATAGTTCAAAGAAACAAGCTTATCGCCTTAAAACTCTGCGAGAGATCTTAGAGATTCGTGAGTTCTGATGTTGGCACGTTTCGAATAAGTGTAAATAATGAAATTGTCCAATTGTCCATGCCCACTGAACATTCTTTAGGTGTTAACAAACAAATGGCAAAGCTGGAGGCTTTGTGGATTAATTTTAACGAAATTAGGGACCGAAGAAATCATGAGGACAGAAAAAGCTTTGTTCTTTGATAACATTTTGTACGGATTTTAATACTGAATTTTTGTGGAAGCTTAAACTTTTTCTGCCAGTTATAGCAACAGATTGTTACTTACAGTGGCCACCAGCACTAAGAAGCATAAAAAATGGAGAAGCACCTAACAAGCTTTCCCAGCTTTCCCATGTACAATGCCCGAGTTGGTCCGCCTCGTCTGGTACGAAACTCAAGAAGTGTTCTTTTTTGGGTGTCAAGTCAAAGTTTCTGCGTACCTATATACGTAAATAGAACACTCGCACTCACTGAGTTCTTAGTTTGCTTTTTCTCTTGATTTGTCAGGCTTCTGTTATTGTAAAAGGGAAAAAAGGGGAAAAAGAATCAAGCATTATTGGTCATAGTGGACCCAAAATGGCGTTGCACTCAACGACCAAGAGCAAGAAGACGGAGGAACCGTGCTGGTGTTACCATCAATAGCCCATCTTGCTTTCCATACGTTTTCTCTCTTCGTGTCTATTTATAATTCTATCTAACACGATTGGTCAACCGTCCTCATTACGACCTCTGAGAAATGGCAAATCCCAAATGGGCACTTGATAGCTTCAAAATCTTCCTTATCACCATAACTTTGATGAGTTTCCAAGTTGGCTTCTGTGCTATAGCGTTGTCAACGTCTGATGAAGACATACCTTCTCAGCAAAAAATGGACAAAGTCGAAGATTTGCCTGGCCTGAGCTCTAATGTTAGTTTTGCACACTACGCTGGATATGTCACTGTTAACGAAGAACATGGGAGGGCTCTCTTTTACTGGTTCTTTGAGGCTTCTGAGGACCCTGATTCCAAGCCTCTTGTTCTTTGGCTCAACGGAGGTCAAAATTTGATAAAAAGATTTTTTTCAATCTGCTTTCCTTATTTTATCACTTTTTGTTTGCTTTTTCCTGTTTCACTATTTATATGGATAATTGGCTTTTAATCTATTCCTTGTAAAGCCTTAACCTTTCACTTGCTTTGTAATCATTCCCAATCCGTACTGTGGTGGCTTTCTACTTGCTTATCGCTTTTTAGGTGCTTGCTTGTCAGTGATTTCTGCAGTTTTATTGGTTGGAAACTATTTGATTAATTGATTCATTAATAATAAAGCAGCGACTAGTCTTCATCTCTAAATGCTTGTATTCTTCAATCTTTAGGATCAAAAGGGTGTCTCGGTACTGGGAACCATTTTAGCTTCATTTTCTTTATTCTGCTTCAAGAAGATGTACGTTTATCTTTCATGAAAAGGGTTTTTTCTTCTGTAGGACCTGGATGTTCTTCCATAGCTTTCGGAGAGGCTGAGGAGATAGGCCCCTTTCATGTCAAACCAGATGGGAAGACTCTTTATCTGAATCCATATTCTTGGAATAAAGGTAATCAAAATCTTGTCTTTTTGATATTGGCAAATAAAATTGTTGGTAATTAAACCCGTTGCCTATTGGCTGTCCGTACTTATAAGGTATAGATGAAGAATATTGCTTTCTATGCTACCTATTTACATTCTTGTAGAAGTATGATACATCTCTTCATTTTTTTTCCCCTTTTCTTACTGTTTCAAATTTATTCAATGCTTTGCCCACATCTTCCATTTTCTGATATGGCAGTTTGTGTTGGTTAAATATGCTAATTGTTGCTAAAAGAATCCTCTATTTAACTAGTGGATTATCGTTGTTGGTTTGTTAAAAGATTTTGGGAATAGATTACCTCAATTTGTGCCTTTGATTTTCTCCTAAGGTAGACATATTACTGTAATTCCAATGAGTTTGGAATAATATCCCAGTAATTTTGACACTTTGTAGTCGCCAACATCTTGTTTCTTGATTCCCCTGTTGGAGTTGGCTTTTCCTATTCAAATACTTCCTCTGATGTGCTGAGCAATGGGGACAAAAGGACTGGTACTGATACACAACTATCTATCTTGTAATTGGCCATTAACTCTGGTTCGTTATTGCTAGCTTGTCCACCTATACCTATCTCGTTGTTTTGTTGCAGCTGTGGATTCACTGGCATTTTTACTGAAGTGGTTTGAGCGTTTCCCTCAATATAAGGGAAGGGATTTCTACATCAGCGGGGAGAGTTATGGAGGTAGATGAGTATTTAGTGTTCTATTTATGGAGTCAGAAGTGGTATCCCAAAATAAATCTAATACCAAAGTATAAAACTGAAAGTATTGATTACGGTGACACCGTACTCCCTGAATGCCCGCGTCAAACATTTTGGTTTAGTATTCACTTCCATAAAAACCTCGTCATGCAAGTACCCTGACAGTGTTCTAATATGAGGTCCATATGGACCTTATCATTTAAATGCATTTCGCCATCCAACCAACCGTTAGAATGACCTAATGCTTTTATACAAATAGAAGCTGGATCTTAAAAAGGTTACACCGGTGCCTCAGAGTAGCACTTCTAAAATTATTTTTCTTCTTGCCTTATTCATTGAATGGGTATAAGTCCTGAAGGCTTTGTAAGAGATGTTACATGCCAAGTAGTATCTTCCTATCCTGCTACCATCTGCAAAGAGACTTTGCACTGTATGCTATGCTATCATATCTGTTACTAAGATTTCTGAATTTGTAGCAGCTTTTATGTTCTTTATATATGGTTCTGAAACTTGAATATGTGTTTCAGGACACTATGTTCCTCAGTTGAGCCAAGCCATTGTATGGGCCAATCTAGTACTAAAGGACAAGATCAATCTGAAAGGCTATATGGTAGGCTCTTTACACTTAAAATTCAAAATGCATAAATTCCCGATCATTCAAGTGCTGCACAAATAAATCAAAAGACTTAGATCAATTGGTGATGCAGGTGGGAAATGCGCTGACAGATGACTACCATGACCACTTGGGGCTTTTTCAGTTTATGTGGGCTGCTGGTTTAATTTCTGACCAGACATATCAGAAACTCAATCTTCTCTGTGATTTTGAATCGTTTATCCATGCCTCAGAAGCTTGCAATAAGATTACAGAAGTTGCATATAATGAGCTTGGAAACGTTGATCCATATAGCTTATTCACTCCACCTTGCACTAGTAACATCAGCCAGTCTAGTTGGCTGCGGAAACGGAAGCATGTGAGCACTCACTTTATAAGCTGTCTTAGTCACTCTAAATCAGCATCCTAAATACATTTTGCAGGAATTGTGTTCTCTAATAAATGTAAAGCTGAGATTCTCTAATTCCCTTTATGTTTAACATCTGCTAACTGCATTTACAGGATGTTCGGATTTCAGATTGAATATCCTGTAAATGGTTCTATGGCTTTAGTATTCCATTGCCTTTAAAATGTGACACCTCAACTTAGTTTAGAAACTTGTGAAATATTTTTTTTTTCTTGTTGAAGAATGATCCTGAATCTCAGCAGCTATATTGCTTGATACTTTTATTTAATGCAATTATGATACAATGTCAATGACAGTGGGTTCACTATGTCGGTGAAAAGTATGATCCTTGCACTGAAGAGCACTCAATGGTATATTTCAATCAGGCTGACGTCCAAAAGGCACTTCATGTTTCGCCAAATTTTACACCATCAAAATGGGAGACTTGCAGGTATCTCCGTCTGAAACGTACCAAAATCCTCTTATTATGTTTTACTTGGTATAACATACTTGCTGTTACATTTGGTTCACTTGCAGGAAGTAATCTCATTATAATTTTCATACGTTCTTTTAGAGTTTTTGATTGGATTTTTGAAACCATTATTATCTTGATCGAAGTTCTATATGAGCATATCCACGTGATAACTTCTCTCCAATTCATGCTTTGCAGTGACCTGATAAATGAAAATTGGAAGGATTCTCCTACAAGTGTGCTAGATATCTATCATGAGCTTATACGTTTTGGGCTACGTATATGGATTTTCAGGTATCTCATAGCACACCATTATGTATCTGATTGTTATGCTTCAACAAGTTTACGATGCCTTGGCTTCGCACGTTAGTTTTGTCCAGGAAATTTGCAGAATTGTGTCGCTGTTTCAGTATGGAGATTTAGAAAAATCAATGCCAATGAAACATGCAATGTCTCTCTTGTTGTCTAAGTCCTTCTCATCCTGATTCAACATCCCCTCTCTGTCTAAAGCAGTGTGCAACCATTTTACTGTCTAGCTTTCTTGATGAATAACTTTGCTATAGCAGTATTCTTTCATCTTTTCGGTAGAGTTTCTTCTAGGTATTAATTTAATCTGATATGAGATTTATATCTAAATGGTTCTTGTTTTGTTCTCTTTGTACCATATATCAGTGGCGATACAGATGTCATCATCCCTGTAACATCTACCCGGTACAGCATTAATGCTCTCAAGCTTCCAACTACGAAGCCTTGGCATGCCTGGTACGGTGATGGCCAGGTAAAGAAGATTAAATACTATGCTAGGCTTTAATCAAAGTTATGAAATCAGTGTCTACAAAAGTAAAAACCTTCTTCAACAGGTGGGTGGTTGGAGCCAAGAATACGCAGGTCTAACCTTTGTTGTGGTAAGAGGAGCAGGCCATGAAGTTCCTCTGCATAAGCCAAAACTTTCCCTCAGACTCATCAAATCCTTCCTATCAGGAACCTCCATGTCAACCCCAGAACTATTCAGCTCCTCATGATAGTTCCTTCTCCCCTCTTTTGTACTTCAATTCTGCATGTTTGAGGGAAGTATTTCATGGAATGTACTTTCCGAGACCTCTTGATTACATCAAAACAACACTCACGTAGAAAATGACTTGAGATTTAGATCTTATACATTGAATAAAGTGGGTTCGGAAGCTTTATGTAATCTGGCCAACAAACAATGGTTTCTGACTGATGTATCATTCTTGTTTGCCAATAAACAAACTCGTGTTCATTGACAACGTTAGGATTCCAAAGCAATCTGCTGTCCTTTCGGTCACTATTTCATTCACATAACCTCCTGAAAGATACTGTGATGTGTGAGATTAAGATGTGTCAGCGACCTTATTGAAATGAATGTGAAAAATATCTTTAGCTAACCGTGTGAAGCTAAATGTGATACTGAGAATCACTTGTAGGATTTGTATGTGTACTTCACATCTTCTTGTTGCTAGAGTCCTTGATCTCCTTATGACATTCGGAAAAATAGAGGTAAAGTCTGGAGATAAGTGATTCAGTCAGGTTCCGGATTTCCTTGTGAGATCAGGAAAAGAAGAATGGTCAAAAGGGGAATGAGCAAAAAAAAAAGAAAAAAAGAACTCGAAGCAAACGAAAGACAGTTAAACTAGGAAAAGAAAACCGAACGCAACTAGGAAACGAAAGCACAACCGGGACAAGGAATAATAGAGATCAGTGCGTAAATATTAGAATGATTAACGAGTCTGGAATTTATTTCGTACGTATAGTTCCCATTGATCTTCACATTGCGTCAACTCACTCCACAAATACAACAACACTCTTTCTTTTTGTTTCAGTTTTTATTGCTTTTAGTTCGAACAATGTTGTTCCACGAAGAAACCTCCATGATTCAAAAGCAGTCGAGGTCCTTGACAGCGCCGTCGAAGTTTGCGGTCTTCAAATGTACAGGTCGTCCCTGTAGCTGTATGGCAAGGTCACATGGAGTATCCTGGCTTAGGCTCAACCCCATTGGAGAAGGAGCTCAAGGAACCGTTTTCTTGGCCAAAAGGAGAGAGCAGACCAATCAGCAAGGCAACTTTCCTTCTGAACTTGCGGTGAAATCTGTACCCTTGAAGGCAAATTCACTGCTCAAGTACGAAAAGGATGTTCTCTGCAAGCTTAACGACAGTGAGTACGTGATAAAATGCTACGGAGACGAAGTAACTGAGATTTGTAATGGTCGGAAACTCTACAACATTCTTTTGGAGTACTGCAGTGGATTAAGTTTGTGCCATGAGATCTTCAAATTCTCCAAACGTGGCTTGCCTGAATCCGATGTCAGGCGTTACACAAGGGACATCCTGCAAGGTCTCAAGTATGTTCATTCTCAGGGTTTTGCTCACTGCGATATTAAGCCGGGCAACATATTGCTTGCACCAGTTTCTGGACGTTCTGTGGCAAAACTGGCCGATTTTGTGCTAGCCAGGACGGCGTTCAACAACAAGGATGACGATTCTTCGCCGTTGAAAGGAACATATGAATACATGTCACCCGAACTAGTCCAAGAGAGGAAGTATGAATCTGCTGCAGATATATGGGCGCTTGGTTGTACAGTGTTGGAGATGATAACTGGAGTACCTGCATGGAATTACCAAGACGAACAGGATCTTCTGAAATTCATTGGTTATAGTGATCGAATACCTTATATCCCTAGTAACATACCCGAGGATGCTAAGGATTTCTTGGCTAAGTGTCTTGTCAAGAATGCCAATCATAGATGGTCTGCTGGGGCTTTACTGGAACACCCTTTTGTTTCAGTGCACTCGGGGTGCCATCTGTCGTGGAAGGAGACAGCTTTCACCTGTTGCTGATTCCAGGTTGCTGTGTTGAACTAGAAGATGGGTTTAGCCTTTGAAAATGAATCATTAACTCTAGATTAGATTCTCTATAGGATTTGTCCATTGACAAGCATTACCGTATTATTATCATCTTATATCATATATGAATTAGAGAAATCCAAATTCAAGATGTCAACACTTAGAAGTACCCAACCCCTTAGCAAGTTTATGTCCAAGATAATCACTTCTTCTTCTCCAATATCACAAATCAATTTAATAAGGAAATAGCCACTTGTTGTAACGTCCTTAACCTTAGTGCCATATTACCCAATAACATATACTAGATATTACTCTTATGCAGTAAGCAGCCGACAAATTTACCTAGAACACATAAGATCCAATTGCCAAATCGACTCTCTAACCATAGGCATGCTCATTAACCTAGATTATCTTTTCTTAAACAACTCATCATCCACTAATTTGTAGCATATAGCCACGACATACACACAAATAATATATTTTAGGGCAGGCACAACCGAAAGCACATTTTTTTGTCCTTCCATAAAATAATAAATTAATATTTTTTAATGCATATAAAATAAATTATTGAATATAAATAAAATATTCAATCATATATTTTGATGAACCATTTGATAATCAATCAAACCAAGTTGCTTCTCCTTGCTCTTGTTTATAAATTAATTATTTTTTTTATAAATTCTATTTATAACTAATAACCATGATCTAATTTTTAAATAAAGTATTAGTTCTAAATATATTTCTATTTTGTTAAATGAAGCCTGGTTGGCCTCCTTATTTATAAAATTATTTTTAAAAATAAAATAAAATATTCAGGATAAGTATGTTTTAAAATTTTGAATTTATTCTCCACAATTTTTATGATTTTTTTGGGAATATAAAAAACATTTTAAGAAAGGGATAGAATAAAAATTAATTAATTAAATTGATTAAAATTATAAAGTAATATTCTAATTCTTAATTAATTATAAAGTTTCGATCACTCCTTCCTTAGAGACATTTGTTTTATTTCTCTCAGTTACACGTTAGGCCTATTTGCTGACATGTACAGCACTATGGCTACAAGGTTTCTGACATTTCCACTTGCCAAGATACGTGGTGGTCTGCTATTTGGGGTTGTGCTTGTAGTCAATAACAGGCATCAAACGGCCGTTATACAGCTTCAACAGCAGTTAGGCACGAGTGTGGAAAATTTTTGTGGTCTCAGGATCAGCTGTGTGTGTGTTATGTTGAGCTTATTAAAGCCATGGTTGAGCGATTGCTGTTCGTGAACTGTGTCTGGCTTTTTCTTGCCTTGAAACTGATGATGGGCTCTTACAGGTTTTGTTTTCTATGTTTGGTCATTGTCTTGTTAGAAGTTTCTGGCGAAGGAAATGCTCAACTTGTTCAGGAAAGAATTTCCTTGCTTTCATTCAAGTCAGGGGTTGTGTTAGACCCCGAAGGTGCACTTGAGACCTGGAACTCCTCGAACTCTCATGTCTGCAACTGGACAGGAGTTACATGCAACAATGCTAGTGATCGTATAACAGTACTTGATCTTAGTGGTCTGTCACTTCATGGGACGATTTCTGCTGCTCTCGCCAATCTTTCTTCACTAACCATTCTTGATTTGTCAAGGAACTTCTTTTTTGGCCACATTCCAGCAGAGTTTGGTTATCTTTTTCAGCTGAAACAACTCAGTGTCTCGTGGAATATGCTCCAAGGAAATGTTCCCGGAGAGTTGGGTTCTCTTCCTCGTTTGATATACCTTGACTTGTCAAGTAACAAGCTTGGTGGTCACATTCCTGCATCACTTTTTTGCAACGAGTCCTCGCTTTTGGAGTATATGGACCTGTCTAACAATTCTTTAGCTGGAGAAATCCCACTGAAGAGTGAGTGTAAGCTTACCAAGTTGAAATACCTTATGCTATGGTCTAACAGATTAGTGGGTCGAGTGCCGCACGCTCTGGCCAACTACTCAACACTTGAATGGCTTGATTTGGAATCAAATATGCTAAATGGGGAATTGCCATCAGAAGTTGTTCGTAACTTGCCGGAGTTGAGGATTCTCTATTTGTCTTATAATAGCTTCGTTAGCCATGATAATAACACCAATCTTGAACCTTTCATGGCTTCTTTAGTCAATTTGTCAAGCTTTCGCGAGCTAGAGTTAGCAGCAAATGATCTTGGTGGAGTGATACCGTCTGCTATCGGTGGACTTTCCCATCTTGTACTAATTCATCTTGATCAGAATAGCTTCTATGGCTCCATACCCCCTCAAATTTCAAATCTTGCCAACCTAACCCTTTTGAATTTTTCTAATAACCGGTTGATTGGAACCATCCCACCTGAACTGTGTCGAATGCAAAGACTTGAGAGGGTCTATCTGTCCAACAACTCATTGTCTGGAGAAATTCCTGCTGCTCTTGGTAACATGTCTCATTTAGGTCTTCTTGACCTGTCGAAAAACAAGCTGTCATGTTCCATTCCAGATAGTTTTGCCAACCTTTCCCAACTACGAAGACTCCTTCTTTACGAAAATCAGCTCTCAGGAAGCATACCACCAAGCTTGGGAAAATGTGTCAACTTAGAGATCCTAGACCTGTCCAGGAATGAGATTTCAGGGATTATTCCCTGGGAAGTTGCGACATTGAGAAGCTTGAAGTTGTACTTGAACTTGTCAAGCAATCACTTAGATGGACCTTTGCCGATAGAGCTCAGTAAGATGGACATGGTGCTAGCAATTGATTTATCTTCAAATAATCTTTCTGGCACCATTCCTTCAAACTTTGGAAACTGCATTGCACTAGAGCAACTTAACCTCTCGAGAAATGGTTTAGAAGGGCCAGTTCCTGGTTCGATAGGACAGTTGCCATATCTAAGAAAGCTGGATGTGTCTTCGAACAAATTAAGTGGCCAAATACCAGCATCTCTTCAGGCTTCAACAACTCTCAAACGACTAAACTTCTCTTTCAACATGTTTTCTGGGAACGTATCAAATAAGGGAGCATTTTCATCTCTGACAATGGAAGCTTTCCTTGGGAATAGGCTTCTTTGTGGAACGATAAAAGGCATGCCACACTGCAGGAAGAAACAAGCTTATAGTTCATTCATTGTGCCTTTGTTTCTGGTACTGTTTGCCACTTCCCTTGTTTGTTTTTTGACATACTCCATAGTACGTTGGTCAAAACTGAAAAGAAAGCTGACGCTATTAAATCATGGAGATCTGGAAATTGAGGCAAAAGAAGAGAAAGAGCTCAAGTTTCCAAAAATCTCATATGGAAAACTCGTTGAAGCTACTGGTGGATTCGGTGCTTCGAACCTAATTGGTTCCGGGCGGTTTGGTCAAGTCTATAAGGGAGTTCTTCAAGATAATACAAGAATTGCCGTGAAGGTCTTGAATTTAAAGATAGCTAGAGAGATTTCAGTGAGTTTCAAGAGAGAATGCCAAGTGCTCAGGAGGGCCAGGCACAGAAATCTGATAAGAATCGTCACAATATGCAGCAAGCCAGACTTTAAAGCACTTGTTCTTCCTCTTATGTCAAATGGAAGCTTGGAGAGACATCTGTACCCAAGTCATGGATTGAGTTCTGATTTGGATTTGATTCAGTTAGTAAGCATCTGCAGTGATGTAGCTGAAGGAATTGCATACCTGCACCATTTTTCTCCAGTTACAGTTGTGCATTGCGATCTTAAGCCAAGCAACATTCTGCTGGACGAAGACATGACAGCCTTGGTAACTGATTTTGGAATTGCCAAATTAGTGAAAGGTATTGATGAGATCGATCCACCTACCGACTCCGCGTCCTTCAGCTCAACAGATGGCTTGTTATGTGGATCGGTGGGCTATATAGCTCCAGGTATTTAACTCAATATCCTTCTTTTACCTTGTGAACATGAAAAACTTGAATAGACCTCACAGTGTTCAGTAGTCACTCTCAGTTCTAACTGACTTGTGCAGAATATGGAATGGGCAAACGCGCTTCCACACAAGGAGATGTTTACAGTTTTGGAGTCCTCCTGCTAGAAATCGTAACTGGGAGGCGCCCAACTGATGTTCTTTTCCATGAAGGTTCAAGCTTGCATGAATGGGTTAAGAGTCACTATCCCTCTAAGCTCAAACCCATAGTTGAACAGGCAGTTCTCAAATGTTCTTCACCAGCCATGCCACTATACTATGACAAGATCTGGAGTGAAGTTATTGTTGAACTGATTGAGCTAGGCCTTATGTGCACTCAATACAATCCATCAACAAGACCAAGCATGTTAGATGTGGCCCATGAAATAGGAAGGCTAAAGGAATATCTGTCCAGTCCTCTCTCTTTGCTGATTGAAAAGATGTCTCCTCCTGATACTGGAGCTTCCTGAAGATTGACTAGAAACTAATGTAGCTTCATCAAATTGTCAGCAAATTATTCCATTCGTTTGTTTGATTTATTTTCCTCGATTCGAGATTCAGTATTTAATGAATCTGCATCGTTAGTGTACATCAACTCTTTTCTTATCTGAGTTGAAATGATTTTCAGACTGACGCATTAAGCATAAAGAAGATGTTCTTTTCACTCTCCATTAAGCTCTTTAAGCTAGAGAAAAAAATGTCTTTGAATAGTTATAATTGATTTTTTAATTCCGAATCATGATTCCACTACCGACAACATGTCGTAGCTACTTCTACTAATCTCTGCGCATTCTACTTGTATATTTAGCTTTTCGAAGATCAGCATATTGTTTGTTGTGAGCAATACAAGGAATGATGATGAATTCTGACTCTTTTAGCCCACTTTGATGTATGGGGTTGCTTAAATTAAGAAAGTGGAAGGTGAAATAAGCCATAATAACTTCTATATTGAGGATAAAGAGCACTTGAAATCTTTTCATCACATGCATTATAATAAGGAGAAAATACCTAGACCATAATATTTGCTGCAGTAGGTGGAATTTCTGCCTGGAGGAAGATATGAAGAACAGACTTATCTACAAGACAAATTGCAGACTAGATCATAGTCAATTTGGAAACTACAAGGTTGCAAATTTCAGATTATATAAACGGATATTTTTCATAGGTGTTGTTCTATGAATTAGGTAACTAATAAACAAAATTGTGCTTGCTTGCCTGGAAAACATCTCCTGTTCAGGACTCTTCTCAATTAGTGTATTGGAAAAGTATCCATCATCAGCCTACCATCAGCTGGTGGCTTTTACCCATTCGATTTACTGATGTAAAGAGGCCTCAGATAGAAAAAAAGGTTCACTAGTTGAACCAGAAAAGCAAATTCAAGCTTGAGCTTCTGCAAATCAATGGTTCACCTCCTCCTGGAAGTTGGTAACACAATCATAACCTGAAGTATATTAAATAGTATGATACAGATAAAAAGTTTGATATTTGAGTTCCATAGGCATGGTTCACTTCTGCAGCTGCACCATATTAGTGACTACCACGTGATCATCAATGAGAATAGGAGTGTAGTAATGTCAATCACTGGGATTCTCTTCAACTTCCCAATTCCTAATTTCTCAAAGGCTCCAACATAATATGACTCCTGACTCTTGATTGAGTTAACTTCATTTGACAATGCACACCTGCTCTTGGTAAAATCTTTGGTCATTGGCTACGAATTAAATTCCTAGGATTGCCTAACTTAATAGCGAAGTCCTGAAGAACAAGTTGGAAATTGGAATCTGACTTGGGTTGATCCAATCCCTTAAACTACACAAAAGAAGATTTCTTTGAGTGATTTCATGGCCCTACAATCCTACCAGGTTTAAATATATGAAGAGAGAGAACAAAGAAAGAACACGACTGCCCACCATTGTTCTGAAGATTATGCACGTAGACAATCTATCGAGAGAGCAGCCCAACTTTCAGATCAAAATCAGATTTGCGTACAGATCAATGGCCTCTAAGAAGAAAATGGTGAGAAAGTTCCGGTTCCCATGGAGAACACAGAAAAAGGAAAAAGGAAAAAGGAAATTTGTTGCAATGACTTCTGCATCCTTACTCGAGTACATGTCTTCCCTTTGGAAAAAAGAAAATCTTAAAAGTTGCTATGGCATGGAAAGAAAGTTAGAGAAGATACTCGAAACTTAACTGGTCAGATACCACAATCAGCTCTAAGGAAACGGCAAATAATGTGATAATTCAGTGTTAAGCCCACTATCTGCAAAATGGTACTTAAAATACTCCTCGCGCATGAAGGAGAGTGGAAATGACATGTTGCATGCTTCATGAAATTGACCGCCATTTGCAACAACAACGGTATACTTATCCATGGATGTTGACTGATAGAGAAACTTGAGAGGTTAGAATAAACACGTACAGATTAAAAGAATGCAGTTGCCTGTAACTTAAGCTGTTGGTACAAAGCAAGCATACCATATACTACAAGAACAGATATCCAAGTAGAGAACATGATGTAAGAGGACAGACCCTTAGCCTATGCTTCATGGAATGAGGCCTTGACCCTTGGGCTGTGAGAGTGACTGATGATAATAAGATGCACAAGCCTTTCCCAAGTGGGCATAGGAATTTCAGGGTTGAGAAGCCCCTTAACCTCTAAATTAAGTTTTGGTATTTTGTGTAATGGGATAATGCTATATTGCATCTAAGTGAAACCAATTCATATTTAAATGAATCCTGACAAGAGTATCAGAACAATGTTCTTTTGATTTCCATCACACATTTTTCTTCTCCATGGTTGTAAGGAATCAAAGTCACAACTTTCTGTCATAATTGATGCAGAATGATCCTATGTGTCCTGCAATATACCTCTAGTGTATAGAAGTTTGAAGCTGGAATTTAAAATTCTATTCGTGTCGAATTAGATAACGGCATTCATTCATAGCGAACAATGCATCTTTAGATCAGGAGTAAAATCGAGACCAGAAACCTTGTGCTCTTTTAATTCATAACTTAGTACAGAGAGGATAAGATTCAAACTCTTCGAGTTAGTTCACACCAGCCATCTTCAAGCTTTACAACTTGTGATGTCCAGCATTTCACTATAAATTTTTATTACACAAAATGATCTTTATCTAAGTTTTTGAGTCCTAAGAGACTGTCATTTTTTTTGGAAATATATTAATCAATCTTTTTGTAAGATTTGGCTCAATTGGTCAGAGGTATTGTTCGGTAATCCCAAATTCAAACGACTAGAAGAACAAAGTTTTCGAGCTCCGGGGATCAATTCTTGCTCCCTATAGTAGTCTTTTAGCTTTTCGTCAGCCTTTCTGACTACCAAAACTCCTCCGATGGGTTAGAGAGAGAAACTCTGTCATCTCTCTAACCTCTAACCTCCGATCCAACTTATTGCTCTACGAATCTTGGTTCCCCTTCCTCCATTACTGCTACTCTTCTTCTTTCTGTCCTCTTTTCAGCTTTCCACTCCACCCTTCATTTGCTCTTTGTCAATTCTTCCTTCCTTCAACTTCACTCATTCACCCTTGAAAAACGGTATAAGTTAATAGTTTCGCAAACTGCCCGATTTTATGTGATGGTTTCTGATACAAATAAAAGCAAAAATTAATCAAAAAAATAACAGATAATACTAAAAATTTGATAACACAGTTTAGTATTCCTTGCCTACGTCTATCAAACCCTCACCCAAATTAATTCTTTCACCGAAATACAATAGAATTACTCAAGGTTTTACTGAGTCGACACCACTCAACCCTTGACACCATCTCTCCACCTCACTTTCCGTGAAAGATTTTCACATTCAATAACAAAACCGACTCGTGTTAACCTCGTCAGAGGATTTTTCTAAACAATTTTTAATATAAAACAATTAAACAAATAACTCAAGTGATTAATCAACTAAGAACAGAACAATAACACACTTGAGATAAAAGAGAAGAACAACTTGAAAAGTCCAGCTCCATTTAAATAAATATGAAAGTTGTCGTAGCAAACTATGGACTAATTTTTGCAAACTCCAATATCAATTCACGAAAACTTCTGCAGAAATCATAGCGGCAACAACATCCAATCAACGACAACACATCAAAGGAAAACGCAGGACAAAATCATTTAACCCAGGTGACGTGATTCACAGAAATTCCAGCACAAAGATAACTAGTTAATTCGTGCAATTCTCAAAAGAAAATTACAGAATAGGTTACGTCATACGTCTACCATCAGCTGTTCACCGAATTTTAATCAACACATATTCATGCCCAAAACTTCCAGCCAATCAATTCAAACTTAACCAAGTAAAAATAACTTTATTTGCAAGAGCTGGGTCACGCGAATATAAACACACCTTCAGTTGTATTTCAAAAATCCAAATCACACATACCACACTATTAACGTCATCTGCAGATTCATTTTTTGCACCTAATAGGGACTTATACAATGCTTGCCTTGAAGAGCCACATACACATACGCAAAAACCCACTTACCTTGAAGAGCCACACATGCATATATCAACACAAACCATAGCTGCAATCACAACACCTCAATCAACTCTCCAACATCTTATGCCCATACCCACGCATAAGATAGGTTTAGCTGCTACCTTCGTAATTTTTTAAACCACTTAATCTACAAGCAAAATTCTAGCAATACCCTGCAGTCCACTCATTCACATAATGCCTAACAAGTCTTCACAATATCCACATCTATTCAAGATATGATTCCATACTATTTAGAATATTATCTAAATAATTCTTTTGAATTAAAGACAATAAAAAATCTGATAAATCCAATTTATAAAAATTTGCCGAAATAAAATAAGTAGATATATACAACATATATCTAACAACCCTCAACCTTCAGTGAGGGAACTTTAGTCCATTCCATTTACTACCCTGTTTCTCACCTTTCTGGCTTTCCTCTTCCAGTACCTGTCTTCACTTTTTCAACATTGCAAAATATGCAGACTACTTCCGTAACCATAAAACAAGCAACAAACAAAAAGGATTTTCCTCCTTTACCTTCACCCTCTTCCTCACATTCACCCCTAGATGTAGCTTTAAAACCCCTACTTACCCCAACCCAAGTCCCTATACCCTCTACCACTTCGCTAACCCCAGTGGCCCCCCCTTCATTTAGCAACCATCTCCTTACCCTCTCCAACCCCTGCTAACCCATCGGCAAAGAGGAGAACTTGGAAGCAAGTGGTGGGTGATTCTGTAGACCCTGCTCTGCATTTCCGCCCTCCTAAGACAGAAGATGGTCGGGCTATTACTTTTCCTGACAGAGAAATGTTACAAGAGGGTATCAAATCTTGGGAAAATTTTCTCATTGGTTTTTTTTGGGATAGAAGACTTGCTTTTTCGGTCATCCAAAGATGGGCTTAAAATGCTTGGAAGAACAAAGGATTTGTAGAGGCTGTTATCGCAGAGGACAAATACATTCTGTTCATATTTTCCTCTAAAGCACAAGCATTAAAGGTAGTAGAAGAAGGGTCATGGCATGTAGCAAATTTTCCATTATTTTTCCAGTCATGATAGCTAGGATTTCAAATTGACTACAAGGAAAGGAGACCAATGCCAATGTGGGTAAACCTCTTTAATGTCCCTTGAAAAATCGAAGGGAGTTAATTATTTCTCAACTTTCCGCAACCTTCTTTGCCGTCAATAAAATAAAATAAACAAAATCGAAATAACAAAGAAACACCAAAATTTGGTAACGCAGTTCAGCACTCCTTGCTTAAGTCTGCGGGGCCCTCACCCAGCTTAATCACTTTCACGAAAGTACAATAGAATTACTCAAGGCTTTACTGAGCCGACA
>JAOTAY010000008.1:207847-263590 GCA_025629805.1 Erythroxylum baracoense | reverse complement strand
TCCATAATTCTCTAAAAATTAGAGAATCACTATGGACCTCTCCAATTCAATTTATCACTCACAATATCTATTTTTCAAGAAATCACTTATTCACACTTATACCGGGACAATTGTCATGAATGCACGTACAATAAATTCTTATATGCACATATCTCACTATTCACTACTGCATGAGCATGAGATGTGTTAATTTACCACACCCGGACCCGTTTCTCTGGTCCGACCCGTTCTCTGGAAACGGGATGTTACACTATGTGGTATATAGTGATGCTTCATAGTAGGGGTTAGGATGTGTTCTGATGCAGTATGGCAAAGTGATTGCATATGCATCGAGATAATTAAGGTCTCACGAGTTTAACTATTCGGTACATGATTTAAAGCTTGAAGCAGTAATATTTGCTTTGAAGATTTAGAGACATTATCTGTATGGGGAGACATTCCAAATATTCATTGATCGTAAAAGTTTGAGGTATCTATTGAGTCAAAAAGAGTTGAATATGAGACGACGGAGATAGATAGAATTACTGAAAGATTATGATTGCACAATTGAGTATCATCCTGTAAAGCTAATATGGTAGCTGATGCATTAAACAGAAAATTAGATAGTAGTGTAGCACAAGTTTAGATATCGAGGTTACCAAATCTAGTGAAATTAAGAGCATTGAATACTGAGTTGAATTTAGGGCAGAATAAAGCATTGTTAGCTACATTGAAGCTTAGGCCGATGTTACATAAGAGAATTAGAAAGGCTCAAAGTAAAGATCCCAAAATTGTAAAGCTTATTGAGAAGTTGAAAGTGAACCCGAATTTTGAATTTGAATTGAGAAATAAGACATTGTGGTTGAAGCAGAGAATGTGTATACCCGATATTGAGAATTTGATAAAGGAGATTTTGGAGGAAGCATATATAGCAGCTTATGCTATACATCTTGGTACTGCCAAGATGTACAATATCCTAAAACAACATTTTTGTTGCCTAAGGATACAGAAACATGTGGCTGAATATATGGATAAGTGTTTAACATGCCAACAGATTAAGGCAGAGCATCAAGCTCTGGTAGGGAAGTTACAGTCATTACCAATACTAGAGTGGAAATAGGAGATGATCACTATGGGTTTAATCATAGGTTTGCCGAGGACTCCAAGGCAACATGATGCCATATAGGTCATCGTTGACCGATTGACAAAATCAGCTCATTTCTTACCTGTGAGGGAAAATATGACATTGGATCAGTTAGCCCAGAGGTATGTGAATGAAGTAGTGAGATTACATGGAGGCCCAGTGTCTATTATATCGAACAAGGATCCTAGATTTACCTCGAGATTTTAGGAAAATGTTTGAATAGCTTTGGGTACGAGGTTAAATTTTAGTACATCATTTTATCCCCAGACAGACAGACAGAGTGAGAGAACGATTAAAACTATTGAGGATATGCTCAAAGCTTATGTTTTGGAGTTCCAAGGAGCATAGGATCAATATGTAGCTTTGATTGAATTTTCTTATAATAACCATTATTACAGTAGTATTGGTATGGCTCCATACGAGGTGTTATATGGCGAAAAGTGTCGTTCACCTCTGTATTGGGATGAAAAGAGTCTAAGGATTGTTGAAGGCCTAGAATTGATTCAAGACACTGTTGATAAGGTTAAACTGATCCAAAATAGAATTGAAGCAGCTCAAGATAGATAGAAGAGTTATGTGGATTAGTACTGGAGAGATATGGAGTATCAAGTGGGAGATAAAGTATTTCTGAGAGTATTGCTTTAGTGTGGAGTGTTGAGATTCGCTAAAAAGGGTAAGTTAAGCCCTAGATACATTGGGTATGAGATTACAGAGAGGGTTAGACCATTGGCTTACAAGTTAGCACTACCCACTGAAATGGCTCAGATTCATAATGTCTTTCATGTGAGTATGCTAAGGAAATATCGTCTAATCCAAAACATATATTACCGGCTCAAGAGGTTAAAGTTATAAGTAATTTGAGTTATATCAAGGAACCGGTAAAGATAGTGGGCTATCAAATGAAGCAATTGAGAAACCGATCCATTCCAATGGGAAAGTCCTCTAGAGAAATCATTTGAGTGAATAAGCTAAATGGAAAATAGAGGAGAACTTGAGGAATCAGTAGCCTCACTTATTCGATCAATCAGGTAAGAATTTCAAAGACGAAATTTCTTAAGGGGGAAGAATTGTAATAACTCATTTCTCAATCCTTAGGGTTATAACCTAAGACTATGACACATGAGAAATAGTGTTAAAAATTTAAGAAATGCATTTCATACTCATGCATAACATTACCATACACACACGTCAATTATAATTTTTGTACACATTGCAAATACTCTATATGAACTCATTTGACATTTTATGGGATATGAATGATTTAAAATGATTATGATGTGAATTGTGAATTATTATGTTGTGAATTTTGATTTGGTGATTTATAATTACTAATTCAGAATTTTTGGTGAAAATTGAGAGATTGTGAATTTCTGTGTATTTTTAGGCTAAGAAAAATGTCAAGTGGTAAGACAATTTGGTTTGTGGTAGTAAAAAACAATTACAAATGGTAATGGAGAAAATTGACAAATGGAATAGAAATTGGGAGACAAATAGACTAGAGATGAAGAGACCGTAGTTAGCTTAAGTAAATGACATATTAATTTGATTAATTATGTGGTGACTGTCATGACATGTGTCATGACACCCACTAAGCTTAAGCACCCACGATATTTTCATCTTTGTAAAACCATCTCATTTATCTTTCACTTCTATTTTTATTTCATGCTTTCTTCTTCTTCTCTTCTTTATTTATGACACCTATATCTCACACTCACGACATGCTCATTAACTCACTCATTAAGGTGAGTCTTCTTTAAATTCTTCACTTTCCACTCCAAGATTTCGTTGCCTTCATCTTGTTGATAAAAACCTAGCTTATTCTTCTTGAAAAGTTGATGATAGTGTAAGCATGGAAAGCTAGGTTACATGATCTTCAAGCTTGGAGTTAAACAAGTAAGTTAAATATAGGGATATTTATGGCTTTGTTAAATGAAACCTATATAATGATAGTTAGAGGTGAAATGATGATGAATTAGTGTTTAACATTGATGAAGAAATGTGTAGGTTCATATTCTGTTTTTGGTTTAAATGATCAACAATAGGTTATTGGTTGTGTTATAGGGATGTTTTTGAGATGGGTTGATAGTGAAAATGCTATTTGAATGAAAGTTGAAAGATGATGAACAAAGAAATGGGTTTGTGTCCTGTTTTTGTGTCAATGATAAGTGCAAAAAATTTGATGAATGAATGTATATTTCGTGTTTTGTTTTTGAGAGTATGAAAATCATAGATTATAAGTTTTTATGTAGATGAAATAGATTGCGATTTAAGGTAAAATCAAGGTGAATTTATGTTAAAGAAAAGACTAGTGTAATGTTCTTGAAATGAGAAGGATTAAGATGATAATGATCATATTCTATTTTTTTATGATTGATAAACCATAGTTAGGGATTGTTTTATGGATGATACTGAGATGAAATTAAGGTAAAAATGAAGTAGAAAATGATGAACTATGTATATGAGGTGTTGGATATAGTATGGAGAAGTTAGGAATGTATGTATGATAGGATTAAGTGAATGATAATGTAACCAGTATGGTAGTTAGATTAGTATGAAATAAGGTTGCATAAAAGAGCATGACTTTTAGAAAACTTGAAAGTTAAATGATGTTTCTATGTATAGGGAACTTATGGAAAAATGAAGGAAGAAAGGCAAAGCATGATCCTAGAATAGTACCCTCGATTATGGCCTAGTTATTTGGGTTCTGTCACGATCATAGCAGAGTCCCCATGATCATGGCCTATTGCACTGGCTTCTGTCACGATTGTGGGAAGGTTCACCACTATCGTGGGCTAGTATAAAGAGTGAAATGTTGTCTTTTAAGTGATGTTTGAACTAACTAATGATAAGATACTTTCCTATGGCGTATTTAGGCTTGCCAGCATCCAGACATTGCTGGGACATCGAGGTAATAGCTACTTGGAGCTTACTATGAGTAACCTAGATGTTTCTCACTAGGATTGATTGTAATTGCTTAAATTTCAATTATTAAACTGTTATTGATGTGAATGTTTTAATTTCGAAAATTGATGGTCTGAGGAGTTCGATAATTGGGAATGTATTAGAAGTGTTTTGATTGTATGTGAATTTGGCAGAAATAAGTGTACTCAACAAATATGTTGAATGCTGAACTTAAGTCCGATGAAAATGTGAAAAGTGAATTTGTATACTAAATGAAAGTGATTGATTGCATATATGTGATTTGATATATTTCATTACATGATATGCATGATCAGATAAAGCAAGTTGTGACCGGAGTGGCCAATGAAAAAGAGCTTAAAGCTTAAAAATGTGTATAAAGAGCCACAGACTCACTAGTAAAATGAGCTTGATATCCACAATGGATACGGGATAGTTATAAATGAGCCTGGTATCTATAACGGATACGGGACAATTAAAAAGACACTCGGTTATAACAAAGTAACAATGAAAGTGAGTCACACGTACATTGTATATACAAATTGCTATGTATAATCTGAATGTTGAAATGAACTATTTTGAAATGAAATGTGATGTGATATTCTATAATTATGATGTGAATTTATTGTAAAATTGAAATGTGAATTGTTCTGTGCTTTATATGAGTGAGCACATCGATGATGGCTTGCTCACTAAGTTCGGAAAACTTATCAAAATTATAACATTGACTTTCAAGTACGAGAGAGGAGACTTAGCTTCTAAGACACCCTAGAAGAAGTTTTACATTTGCATTTTGGACTCAAGAAATGGCTCCAAGGTTGGTCAGCTGAGACTCAGGAGTTAGATAGAATATTTTTGTATAGATCTCATGTCATGTAAAATTTGTTGCAAAGAGTAGTAAACTCTTACATGTTTTCTTTTGTTATTTTATATATATACATAGATCATGAGATGAAAAGCTACATTGTAAATTATATGTTATTAATGGAATGAGGAGTTGATACTTTGAGTATTCGTGTTTTGTATATATGATGTCATATTAAATGAATGTGACTACTCTAACGTGTCACTTTCACGGAGTATATGTCGAAGTGTCCTCTGGATATTTTGGATATTTACTCTACGGTAGTAGGATGTTACATTACTAATATATTTGCAATCTTCCAGTCCTATATCCTAAATGAGGCTTTAAAGTTCAGTAAAATTATTTCTATTGCTCCTATAGCTGCCTCTAATTTCCTTAAGGGATAGAACATAATTGAAATCCCTAACTATGGCCTAAGACTTAAAAATATTTGCATCTAAGGCCCTCAATTCTCTTCATAAGTATTATCTCTAAAATTCCCAATTGGAAGCATAAATAGTAGTAACGATAGAGGAAGGTAATTTGTTGATCTAATTAGCTCACATTGTAAAAGTTGATAAGTACAAACCAAATGACAAGTTGTTATTTAATGGGATCAAAGGATACCATTAACCATCTAATGTTGTTAAACAATTACATATGAGTGTATATGTGAATTGAAAGGAAAACAAAAAGTATTTTAACATGTCAGAAACATATAGACATTAGGTTATCTAATTCCTCAAAAGTACATCCGCTAAGTAACCTTATAAATGGTTCATTTTAAACACCCTTTTATATGTTATTCACCTCAAATTTTTCTTTAGATTGCGTATAATTCATGTAAAATTGTATATATATGTTTTTCCTAGTTATTGTACAATATAAAAATGAATTACAACTCATTATTTATAGATAAAAAATATTTTTTGTTTTAGTAATTTATATGATATATTACCCTTATATCTATGACCCAGTCACCTATGCTTATTTGACCCTCACATCAATCACTTATTAAAGACAATTTACTAGTAAAATTAGTGTATTACAAACAAATTTGTGGCTTTAATTTTTTTCTTATGAATATTCTCATACTCTCCTTTTTTCTAATTGCTGGGTTATCTTCTCTTATATCTTAATTTTCCAAAAAGCTAATTATTTCTCTAGATTCAAAATTGGCTTGTATAATAAATCAATAATGTGTGGCCTTATTTCATAAAGTTTTTATAGTTAGGTAGAGATCTCTTTATACACACAATTTTTTTTCGATGTAAGTCTATTTTAGCATATTGATCCTTCAAGAAAACAATCACTTTTATGGTGAAAGGACACTATACTAGACTCCACATATTATATTCCAAGGTTAGAAAAAAACATTAAAAATATTCGATATTTTTAATATTGATATTTGTTGTCTCGTGATTATTTTTGAACCATGTTAAACAATTAATTGTTTGTGAAAATTTTTGTGAATGTTGTCACTTATATTTAATTACATTTAGTGATGGAAGCTTTGAACATTATGAACATTTCTAATGGTTGTGTGGAAATAAATGAAAAGGATGGGGTATCGAATGATACCATAAAGATGCATTTAATCTTATTGATGGTTAAAGAAGTGAAGAAGGGAAATCAAACAACTACTTCCTTTTCCAAATCTAGTTGGAAGAATATTAAGGTAGGTCTTCAAAAAAATTCAATAAAGACTATACTGATGTTCAATTAAAAAATAAGTATAATTCATTAAGGGCTAGATTGAAGAATTTTAAGAACTTACTCAAAGAAACAAGATTTGGTTACAACACCATTAAAGTTAATGTACTTTAATGCTACAGATAAATATTGGAAAATTTATTTACGGTAAGATATGTTTGTTTATTAACATGTCATATTATATAATATTTGTTCTCTTGTTTCCTTTTCATAATTGTAGGTACATAAATGACTCACAGATTCAAGAAAAAATGAAGTAAGAAATTTTTAGACTTGTGTCATATTTTTTGAGATACTATTACATCTAGTTTGTATGCATATCCATCTACTAAATCTCCACTAAACAATACAGAAAAGGAACATAGAATTGATGTTGATGAAGACTGCTCATATAATGAAATAGGAGATATGATATGTAATAATTGGATGGGAAAGTACTGCAAATGACTCTCAAATTCTTTTTAAAATAATAAAGAAATCCAACAAAATAATTTCTTATACCTGCATAAGGCATTACATTATTTTAAATAAACATAGTAATTATAATTAAATTTTAATAACTTTTTGCTCATATTATGTTCTTTGTATGTTAGGTGAGTTTTATTTGGTTGATTTAGGCTACACCAATATGCCTAGGCTTTTGTCAGCATACTGCGGTGAGAGATATCATTTACAAGATTATAGAGCAAGAGAAAGACCTCAAGTTTCACAATAATTGTTTAACTACAAGCAATCTTTATTGAGAAACATTATTAAAAGATGTTTTGGTGTTCTAAAAGCAAAATTCCCTATACTTTCAAACATACCAAGTTATGTTATGAAGAAACAAAAATGCATTGTCATTCCTTGTTATGTTATACATAATTATATTAGAATGCATAGACAAAGTAATGAATTATTTGACAGATGTGTTGAAAATGAAGAGCAAATTAGGAAAAGTGAAACAAAAGATGCAAGTTCTCAAGTAGAGTATAATATCACTTTAAAACAACTTTGAAGTGTATCTTTGAAGCAGGATGAAATTGCTAGACAAATGTGGAATGATTATATTAATTTTAATTAATTTATGTTTCTTTTTGTAAATGACAATACTGCTATGTTTTGAAGAATTATAATACGATGGACATCGTTTATTGATTATAATGACTTAATGAAATTTTATAACTTATAAAACTTTATTATATACAATTGATGTGCAAATTTCTTTAATTATATAAATATTTATACATTTTTATTTCTAACCACAATAAGAATTAATTATTATAATAATTATATATATATAATAATTAAATTTAAATCTAAAATTTTTAACATCTAATTATATAGTTAGAAAATAGATATATAATGATAAAATTAAAAAAAAATTTATAATTTTTATTACAATTCTCAACTAAACAAGTTTTTATTATAAACAGCAAAAAAGGCATGGAACCGTCTCACCCCACTGGTGACGGCAGGTCAACCATGGCGAATGATGAGGATCGTAGCACTAAACGAGTCAAGATCAAGGATAAGGATGGACATCCTGATGTCCCCACAACAGTAAAACAAAAAAGTTACATTGATGCTGCAGCTCAGCCCCCACCAGCAGCGATGGACAAGATGTTTGAATGGATAAAAATGGAAGATATTGACTATAAAGAGGGGGATATCAGCATTGTTCACACCGACAGTGGTGATGAAATTAAACTATCTGAGACGTTCAAGAATCATTTATCCAAACCCTGGGAATTATCCGTAGTTCTTAAGGTATTGGGTAGATCAGTGGGTTACCAAACACTATGCTCAAGACTTAGTGTAATCCGGAAGGAGGCTAAGAAATATAGAGTCCTTGATTTGGAGAATGGCTTTTTTCTTGTTCAATTCTCTACTATGTTCTATTACTTGCATGCACTCACTGCTGGCCCATGGGCAATTACGGGTCATTGTCTTGTCGCACAACCATGGTCCCCTTCCTTTCGTGCTTCGGAGAGGAAAATATCACGGAGGGTGATATGGGTCCGTTTTCTAAACTTACCTGTGAATTGGTATCATCCTAAGATCTTACATGCAATGGGAAATATGATTGGTCGTACTGTGAAAATTGACCTAAATACGAAGAATTCAAAGCGGGGGAACTTTGCTCGAGTTGTAGT
The DNA here is from genome assembly GCA_025629805.1 of Erythroxylum baracoense. NCBI lineage: Eukaryota > Viridiplantae > Streptophyta > Magnoliopsida > Malpighiales > Erythroxylaceae > Erythroxylum > Erythroxylum baracoense. Next base: position 254,856 of record JAOTAY010000008.1, on the reverse strand, counting down.
TGATGTCGATTTTGAGCCACCTATTAAGGGAAGTATGATGATTAAGAAGATGGAACAAAAAGTTAGCTATGAAGGTTTGCCTCAAATATGTTTCATTTGTGGACTAGTGGGACATAATAGCCTATTTTGTCCATCACGTAACAATACAACAGTTAATGTGCATGTTACCGGTGGTGAAGGGGTTGTTGCACCGGCAGAGAACCAGAGGGAACTAATAATGGCAGTTACCGAAAATGATTTTAAATTAGGTCGTTGGATGTCTGCGAAGATGTCTGCTAGGCGAGGTATTCGGAGGGATATTACGGGTCCAATCCCTAAAAATCTGAAGTATTCATCCAGAGGATCTCGCTTTACTATTTTAACAGAAGGTGGTAACGTCAATGGAGCACCTCAAGAGACCCACAGGATTTCAAACACAAAAAGGCAGACTATCTATCCAAGTCAAGCCCAGTTTAAACCAAATAGACAGCAGGCTTCAGGTAAAGAGCATCTTCCCACAGTTCAGCCCAAGTCTACACCACAGTTGATTGTTCCAATCCAAGAGAAAGGAAACAGTAGACCACCCACTGCTAATATGGGTATCAAGTCTAGCTCTCGGCCCTTAATATTTCGTTCGAAAGGTCCTTCAGACCCACATACTATGATTATAATTCCTAATGAGAACTCTAGTGGAGAGCCTGCTCTTACGTAGCGTTTGGTTCCTGTCCCTGTTAGTGGGGACAGGTCACAAAACAAAGAAATCCTGTCATCTGGTTCCGTTTGGTTGATGTCCCCCGCTGTTTTGTCTTCAGACGCCGGATGACAGAGACAATAATTTTTGTCTCACCGAATACCGTAGGACAAGGGACAGAAGACAGACGCGTTAATGTTGCGTTGTCCGAAATAGCCCCATCTGCTCTCTCCCACACCGTCGGTTCTGCGGCTTGCGCCATCTCCCTGAAGCGTCGCACCTCACTGTCTTCCGTTGTCGACCCACAACACCATCACTCCTCTTCTGGTCGACCCACAACCGGCGCACGTTGTGAGTCGCACACTGCCCTGATTCCCCGACACCTTCATCTCGTAGCGTAAGCTTCCGTTTTCCAACCCCAAGATACCAGTATCCTCGTCCCCAAACTCTCCAAACCCTCTACGCTACCAAGCGTACTGGAAAACGAAGATACCCATCGGAGAAGAAGAAGCTTAAATTGAAGCACAAAGAAGCTCTTGGGGATGTCAAGGACAAGTTCGAAGGCTTCTGGAGACTCTCCAAGCTCGCCGTTCCTGTCCAAGAAGACCCTGGGAAGGACTTCCGCGGAGTCTCCGATGGCTTGCTTCTGGCAATTGCCAAAGCTATCAAACTCCCGGTAATTTTTGGAGCTTTCTGATACAAATTGAGTACAAAGAGATTTGAAAATGTTAACTCTTTTGCTCTCTCCTGTGCTGTTTATCCAGGTCGCTTCAATGCTTCCTCAAGAAGCATTTACGGTTATTCGGAAATCTTTTGACGCTAGGAAGGTTAGTTAATCATCAAATTTTTGTTTACTTGATTACTGTTTGCTTGCTAAGTTTGTGCAAAGTGTTTAAGTGTAAAGCAACTTGCTTTGCTTTTTCAGATGCTGAAGGAGCCCAATTTTGTTTACACTGTAGACATGAATGTGAGTGAAATTGTTAGCCTTGAGCCTCGCACGCGGGAATTCATCTCTGATTTAGAACCTAAAATTGGACTTATAGAGCATTTGCCTGAACAAAGAGTCTCAGGCAATCTGATTGATGTAATTCATGAATACAAAAAAGTCCCTAGAGAAACAACTTCCGATGGAGGTGGAGATAATGTTTGTTCTGGTTCTATGGGCTTGTACACGTACACGACAACTAGCAAACCAAAAGTTGCAGTTGTTGGTAGCGGGCCGTCTGGACTGTTTGCTGCTCTTGTTCTGTCAGAACTTGGTGCAGAAGTTAGCTTGATCGAAAGAGGTCAACTAGTTGAAAAAAGAGGACATGATATTGGTGCTTTGATAGTTCGCCGGAAGTTGGAATTGGAAAGCAATTTTTGCTTTGGGGAGGTTGTATGCTTACTTATTTAGTACTCTAGTGAAAGGTTACTTTTAGTAACTGAGATTAACATTCATGATGACGCCTTTGTTATTGTTTTCTATGTTCTGTTTTCCAGAATTGAGTTATTTTTTAATTTTGGCTATTAATATTTGGTGAGTTGTAATTGAATTATGATGTCATGTTAAGTACTTATGCTTTGCAGGGTGGTGCAGGTACTTGGAGTGACGGAAAGCTTGTGACAAGAATTGGAAGGAACAGTGACAGTGTTTTGTCAGTAAGAACTGTTTTTCTAATTGAGCTGATAATTCAACAACAAAAAAATTATTACTAGTGGTAGTATATTGCTTGACATTTATTTCTGCCTTAGGTCATGAAAACCTTAGTTCATTTTGGAGCTCCAAGAGGTATCTTGATCGATGGAAAGCCTCATCTGGGAACTGATAGGTTGGTCCCTTTGCTTCGCAATTTTCGGAAGCATCTGCAAAATCTAGGTGTAAGTTGTTGAATCAGCTTTTAATTTCCAAAATTCGGTTCATATTTATTCTTGTTTAGTCTAGCAGGTCTTGAACTAGAAAACACTATATTACTAGGTTCTCTGATTCAATTCTTTTACCACATCCTCAGGTTTCTATCAAGTTTGGGACAAGGGTGGATGATTTGGTGGTAAGAAATGAAAATGTTGTTGGGGTCAAAGTTTCTGATTCAAGTGATAAATTGAAGTTAAATTCACAAAACTTGCCATTTGATGCGGTAGTTCTGGCTGTGGGACATTCTGCACGTGATATATATCAAATGCTTCTTTCTCACGACATTGACTTGGTGCCAAAAGATTTTGCTGTGAGTTGTTTTTTTTTTCAATCATTGAGAAGCTCTTGGCAGTTTATTTGCAATTGGAACAACAATTCGATATTAGAACATCATTCCTGTCTTCTAATCCATACAACTAATAGGAACCTTGATTGCCATTTAAAGCAAAAGAAAAATGACAAGAAGCTGAATGTTTTTCTCTTCTGGTTCAAATGTGACAAGACATCCATAAAAATCTGCCTCCTGTGTTGTATATGAGTCAGATCTCACCTTTGTTTCTCCTTGTACCTTGCTCTTAACCTCCTAAACATGCAATTTATACAAGAGAACTAATGCTGACATAGTTGAATAAAAGCCTAATCAGTTGAAACTTCATTTTGGTTGTACTTTTTTCTATTTATCATTGAGAGAGCTGGAGAAAATAGAAAAATGTGAATCAATGAGGTAATAACATTCATAGTTGATGACTGAGTGAATTGTTTGTGCTGGTAGTTAAGAATCATGTCATTGATCATGTTAAGCATTTCATATATAATTGCGAGTCCATGAAGGATGCATGTTGTAGTTTATCCAATGATTTCTGCCTTTCCATTTCGTATGAATTTTGTTGCCCTGATATATTTTAATATTATTTTCGTGGTAATTTGGTAAGACAGGTTGGCTTGCGTATTGAGCATCCTCAAGAACTAATAAACAGCATACAGGTTGGCAGTTGCCCTTATTTCTTATTATCTTGTCAAGAACTCGTTCAATGAATCAATTTGCATAGCATCTTTTTCTTTGCTTTGTAAGACTAAGTATGTCAATTCATTCTTCAATTCAGTTTTCTTTTTTCTTAAGAATTTTTTAATTTATATAATTCCCAGTATTCTGATCTGGCTGCTGAGATTCATAGTGGAAGAGGGAAGGTACCAGTTGCAGATTACAAAGTTGTCAAGTATCTTAGCGGAGAGGATGGGGATAAATCCTTAATAACTGGGGCTAAAAGTCGTAGCTGTTATTCCTTCTGTATGTGTCCTGGAGGGCAGGTAATTTAAACTACCATCTGTAACCGTTTCATTTAACTTGTGTATTACCTTTCTGAACTTCATCTTAAATTCTCTTCTACTTTGTGGTGCATCATAAATGCATGCTTACATCGGTGAGTAAAATAATTCGAAGGATCTATGGTTAAATGAGCTTACTGCACGATAATCCAAGCTTCCTGAGGTTTATGCCACAAAAGCTGTTTTATTGAATTTTGGTAGCAAGTTTCTTTGTGATGGTCCAATTTTAGTAGATATATGAGCTAGTTATATCTGACACTTACGTGAAATTGGTATTGTCACTGGTTATATGTTCTGGTAAATTTTGTAACTCTCTACATAAATCATTAATCACTGCTGAAGTGATCGTGCATTGCATATTTAGTGAGAATGTTTAACTGTTGGCCACAGGTTGTTCTTACGAGTACGGACCCATCAGAACTTTGCATCAATGGCATGTCATTCTCACGTCGTGCCTCTAAGTGGGCAAATGCTGCCCTTGTTGTTACCGTCTCAACCCTGGACTTCAATCTTTTAAATATCTATGGTCCTCTTGCAGGGGTCCAATTCCAGGTATCCTTTATTTCTTTGCATCATTTTCTATTTTAATGCTTGTTTTGGTTTCATATTAGCATTGTAATGTTTATTGCTTTCCAACTGTAGCTTTATCAGGCAGACATCAAATACTAGTTAAAGTAAAATATCCATAACCTAGCCCAATATTTTCCCAGTTGAAATATCATGTGGTGGCATTGCTTCAAACTCAAGAATACTTTCAAATTTACGACATGGCCCTTTTTATTTGATACTTTTTGGATATAATGATGAATTATTTAGAGAGAATTTGAGCAAAAGGCAGCTGTTATGGGAGGGGGAAACTTTGTCGTGCCCGTGCAGACAGTTACCAATTTTCTTGAAAACAAACAATCAGGTAGCTTCTATATTTTTTTTCTCCAAATATGTTTCATTGTCCAATTTCATCTAGGATTGAACTGTTTCACATTTTTCAGCGGCATCTTTGCCACCTTCAAGTTATCGATTAGGAGTGAAGGCAGCTAATCTCCATGAACTCTTTCCTGAGCAAATCACGGATGCTCTGAAACATTCAATATTGATGTTTGAAAAAGAGGTGTAACCTACTTCATGTGCTTTATGTTCCAGATTTGATTAAATATTGTTCTAATATTTACTAAATTCATTTATATCTATTTTTGCAAAAAAAATCACTTCTCAGTTGCCAGGATTTATCTCTAAAGATGCCCTTCTTCATGGGGTAGAGGTATCTTTTTTAATCACCGCATATGTGCCTATCCTTTTTTTTTCATGTTTTATCAAACAACAACTCCGCATTTTGTTTGGTACAGGTTTGAGTTTTTCATTTTTCTGTCACATTTTCCTTCAGACTAGAACCAGCTCTCCTGTCCAAATTCCCCGAAGCAACGAAACATACGAGAGCAGGTCTTTGAAAGGTCTTTATCCAATTGGCGAGGGAGCAGGTTATGCAGGTGGAATAGTAAGTGCTGCAGTTGATGGAATGCACGCAGGATTAGCTGTAGCGAAAAAATTCAATTTATTTCCTTATGGGATAGAGTCAGTTTTGGGGAGGGGCCACGATGCTGAATTTGTGAAATATTAGAACTCAGAATATGGGTTTGTCGACATCACCAGCATGCACATTTTCATTATTCATAACTTCAGAAAACCAGTGAGAATCAATAAAATGGACTTCAAATTCTGACTCAGTTCCTCGGCAGAATAGGTTAGTTTATTCACTTTAGCAATAACTATATCATTACACTGAATCAGTAATATGCAAAATTTCTACGATGCAGATTGACATAATATTGCTTATGGTTCATTCATATTCTGAAGAGTCAAACCTCTACCTTAAAGTACCATCACATTTAACCCCAGAAGACGCATTTAGGAGGCCAAATGGTATCTTCTGATTTGATGAGGAGATCAGGACCAACGAAGCATAACATTTCCCGGAACTAGTCAAGTATGGTATGTGCCTGTTTTCCAGTTTTGACTTGGGTCCTGTTGGCCATGAAAGAACAAATAGTAGTCATCTTATGCAAATTGGATCAGGACATCACTTGGTCGAATTTGATCTTCCCATTATGAGTTGAAGCTGTTTCTTAGAAGTCGTCAGCTTTTATCTTATAAAGATGATTATTAGGTACTGCTAGTATTCTACAACATCATGTCGCACCGAAACAAAAGCTCTTGCATACTTCTTGTAATAGTTCCTAAAAAATAGAATCAGCTTTTGTTATTTGAGACCGAAATTTGTGAAACTCTAATTATTACTTTGTCATCAGATCTCTTCCATACTCAAAGTGCATACCTATTGCAAACAAACAAAACTACATCCGGTGAGGAATTTAAATTTAGTCACAAATACATTGAAAAAAGGGCAATAACAAAGAATGTAACCCAAGACATTAATGTTGTTGATCTTATTCTTGTGTTCTTCTGAAAAATCGGAAATACCCACATGGAGAGTAGGGATTGGTACACAGATCTGATGTCTTTCTTCTTCAACATTTTTCGTTTTAAAAAAAGAAATAAATAAATAAAAGAAATATCTCGTGATATTTAAAATTCTTGAAAATTTTAATTTTCAGCTTTAAAGAAAAATCTCTTATTTTAGATTTTGATTAAAAATTAACAATGAAATACATGCAATGCAATATGAATGTCAAATGTAAATGTTATATAACGATCAAACTCAACTGTTAAATTTAAATTAAACTAATTAAATCTGACTTAAACTAATAATTTATTATGATTATGTTAAATTATTAATTTAAATATAATTTAATTCTTTGAATCGGTTTTAAAAGTTAAATCAGATTATTATATTAGTGATATTTGATTAGTTTATGTTTAATGTTATGTTTCGTCATTATTTTTTAATCCTGAGCCGAAAAAAGAATTTATATTAAAAAATAAAGTTTGAAGGAATTTTTTGAGAATTTTAAAAAACAAAAAAGCAAATTTAATTAAATTATAGAAAAAGTTTATTCTTGAATTTTATGATTTTTGTGATCAATGTTAAATTATGTCTTTCAAAAGGAATTAGACAAAAGAAGTTATCTCTTCCTTTTTTTAAATTTGTAATTAGCATAAATACGACGTGGAAAAGGACAAAGCGAGCATGCAGACCCAAGAAGGAAGGGGACAGAAGGTCCCATACGTGAGATTGAAAGTTACATTAAACATATGATGTGTCCTTATCATGTCACTCTGTCACCTATAAATCTAGAGATAACAGTACCCAATCAATGCAAAGTCTTCCCTTTCTCACTTATAATCGTAAATACAAAGTCAAATTTAAGGAGCAAAAGAGACGTGAGGTTCATGTTCATCCCATCAACTAATTAATTATGCTTTTATTTCACATCTTTCGGTTATATAATTATATATTAAATAAATTTGACTTTTATAAAGTTATAATTAAATAAATTTTCTGTCACTATTCTAATAACCTACATCAAATAATAGATTTTTCAGAACAATATCTATTTTTTAAACTAATTGTTTTAGTTTTTGGGTTCTTATATTTTTATTTATTTTCCTATATACACATATATTTGTTCTTTGGAAGCTTATATTAAGCTATAGTATATGAAAAGTTATCTCATGAGGTTTCTTGGTTTTACTTTATACATGGGAGTGAACAAGTAACATATCATTATAGAGTGTTTTTAACAATATATGTTAACAAGTAATCAATCACTATCTTAATAAGAGTGTTTTTAACAATATATATTAACAAGTAGTCAATCACTATCTTAATCAAGTTCTAAAGAAGTTGTTTCCGAAATTAAAACTTGTAACTTCCTGATCACAAAGGAGCAACTTTTATCGGTTGCTTTAAGGTTTAATATGTTTAAAGAATCTTTTTAAAATTTTATTTAATAATTAACATTTTAAAATTTGTATAAATTAAGTCAAAATGTTATTTTTATTGATGTAACTAATAGATAGATATTTACTTAGTATTTAGTAGACACATTATATTAATAAAAACAGCTTTAAAACCTAAATTAATAAAATTTAAAGAGTTAATCACTAAATTAAAAAAAACAAATCGAAGTATATAACATTGTGTGTGTATTGGTTAGGTTTCAACAACTACCCGTGAAAAGGAAAAGTAGTGCCATGTAAGCAAAGTGGAGGTTAAGATTAGGAAGAGTAGACAAAGATTAGTGACGGCGAATTAAGAGATGATATGCTGTCAAAACATAATGATGCAAAACGACAAGTACTTCCTGTCAGTCTTGTTCCATGACTTGGCTACTAATCTGTCATTATTCTCGCAATCATGATGTTTGAACTTTGAACACAACACAATTAAGCAACCTTGTGTGTTGGTTTCTTGGTCCAAATAAGCCGCCTACTTTTGGCCTTTTATCTTCTGAATTTATACTAAGTTGTTTTCATCAGGTATTGCAAGTCGGCTGCTGATGCCGAGTCGTACCGAGTTTACAAACTAAAAACCCCCAGTAATACCGAGTCATACCGAGTTTGGATATTAAATTCAGTTTGTAATTTAATTTAATTTATTAATTTCAAATTAAATTATATCAATTTTAGTTAATTTATTATAATCTCAAATTAAAAAGTTATTATTTTAAACTCAAATTTAAACTTATGTTCAATCAAATGTAACTTAATTTAGTAATTGTTACCTCTAATTACATGAAATTATTACACTCAAAGAAAACAAATGAAGACACTTTCATTTATTAAATAAAATATAAATTAAGAATTAGTCAATAAAAATAAAATATTTAATATTTTTTATATATTTGACTAAGTATAATTTAAGTGGATTCAGTCAATCTAAATTTTGATTAAGATAAAATTAAGATGATAACTATTTATTTAAATCAAATTCAATTAAATCAAATTTAATTAGTTAACTTAAAATTAAATTGAGTCAAATAAAATTAATTTTTAATTCTAATTACAAATTTAACCGATACAAAAAATGAAAGTATTTTTAAATAAATAGTTAAAAATATGAAAATTCTTAAAATAATTCTTTTCTTTATGTTATTTATAAATCAGGAATTTTTATTAAAATATGATTTTAAATTAAGGTTTTAAATTTTATCCATTTATTAGACTTTTCATAACAAAAATAAAAAGAACTCCTTCTATTATATGCATAAGATGGTGGGCGCGAAAACAACGTCCATCTCAACCGCTCAAACCGTCTCTGTCTCTTTCTCTCTCCCGTTGAAGCATTCTGCCTATCCCTCCGTCACCCGGTTTCTCTCCGACGAGTCTTCATCGTTCTCAAGGTGATCGAAGAACTTGTTTATAAGATTCAGTCTCGAAGTTATTAACGGGAAGTTATGATTTGAAGGGTTTTGATAATCTGGCGAACAGTTCTCTTCTTTGAATTTGATTTTATTTTCAAGGTTCGGTATTTTTCTTGACCCTTAATTTTCCTATATTTCAATTATTTTTTTCCTTTTTTTCGGAGTTTTCGCAGTCTCCAAGATGAATGCCTCTTTTCAGTTTTTCTTGGTTTTGTTTCTTTCGAGACAGTGGCTTTCTTTGTCAATATCTCTAAAGTTTTAAGTTTCTTATATTTTTGAAAAATTCTGGTACTGTTTCTTCAGTTTCTGATATTTAGATGAACAGCAATGGTCACCGTGCGTGTCTCTAATAGCAGAGACACGACTCTGTCAAAAGAAAGCACCTCTCATGTTAGAATCCCCAATTTTATTAAGTAAACATGGGTTTTCATCGATGTCTGGTTCCGAAATCGAGGAAATAGGTCAAAGCGTAAATTGCTTGCTTGCTTATAGCAGAGTCTGCACATAACGATGCAATGGGTATTGTTTAGCTATCACTTAGAAAGGATGGTTTCTTTATGGATATTTAAATGTTAATTAACGAAACGAATTTATTGTTTTAGTTCATGGGGATTGGACAATGATCTTGCCTGCACGTGGTGCTCCATGTCTCTTCCCATAACCCCAAGAACATTAGCACCTGCAACTTCAATCTTCTAACTACGAATTCATTTAAATAATTTGGATACAAACAAATCGCATTATTCCCAGTAGTCTTTATCATACCCATCGACATAAAAAATCAAAAGTTTTCCACTACATGACAAACAGGAGACTTGGGGTTAAAAAGCAGCAGTTGAATTTCGCCAAGTGATCCCAAGGTAAACCCCTTTCTATGAACGTTCGTTTCTTGTTGGTAGATATCAGTTTCTTTGTTTAATATTGCAATTTCATATATACTGATGTTTTTGTTGGTTAAAATAATTAATGCGGAGGAAGAGAGGGGGCGCACTCAACTTCTGTATTGAATATATTTTAATAAACAAGAAGTTGCTGACACGAGTTAAGTTTCTTAACCTGAAAGTAACAGTTACAGTGTAAAGGTACAGAGAATTTTTCCATGTTATTGTAAAAACAAGAACTGATTTTTATAGTTTATTTGGAGGAGATGTGGGGTTTGTGGATCGCTTTCATCGAATTGTTTGTCATGAGAAAGAGCAGAGAAGAGAAAGAAGAGGAAAGAGTGTGGGGACTATGGTTGAGTGAACTTCAACTGCCAGCCCAGCCGACCATGGCACTCTCGTGAGAGGGACAAAAGGGAAATTAGAGGGAAAGAACAGAACTACAGAGGAGGAGAAATAAGAATCCCTCCTGTCCTGCGCACCTCGTTTTCTCCAGTCTGTCCCTTATCCTACACTTCTCTTTCTGCTGCAGTAGTCTATTCTCTCTAGCCTCGACATTTTCTTGGGGGGACCCCTAGACCTGCATTTTACTGCTAGCCCAGAAAATCAACTTCTCTAGTGATGACCGTTACTGCACGTTGTGGCTAGCATCCTCTGGATTTCTTTGTTTGACTCATTTTGACCCTGATGTTGTTTCATCATCTCTGCCTGATCTCATTTCATGGCCTGATCTGAGTGGATTTGGGCTTTTCTCGATGAATTATCGACTCATAGTTGCGTTTATAGGTTTGAATTCTCAAATTTATAACGAATCAGATCTAGGTCTGTGTAAAGCTGTAATCTTTTTCAATTTTATGGTTTCCTGTTACTTTTGTACTGGTTTATTCTTTGCTTTTGCTCTGCAGTTGGTCTCTTACTTTTTCTCCCGTTCTTTGCATTGGTAGCAGATTGGTTACAGGGAAGAGGATCTTCTTGTTGAGCTGTCGGCTTGATTCCTTCTGTGTGGATGCATGAACGCTAAAGTTGTTAAAGATGGTTCAATTATGTGAATGATTTCATCAATGTGGTCTAATTCGGACGTTGTTTGATGGATGTATGCGAGTCCCAGAAGCACACAGCAGTTGATACTCCAAGACTTCCATTGGTTCCAGCTGAAAGGAACGCCAATGCAGCAGCCAGCACACGCCGCCCTCGGACGAGGGAAGTTAGTTCTAGATATAAATCCCCCACTCCATCAACACCTGTTTCTAGGCGTTGCTCTTCACCAACCCTTACAAGAACATTGCAGTCGGCTTCCCAAGCGGTCAGCAAAAGAGCCCTATCTGCTGAAAGGAGTCGGCCAGCAACCCCACCTTCACCCAAAAGTCCCTCCACGCCTGTTCATGATTCATCTGTTGATGCACAGTTGACGTCTAGAAGGTTAAGTGCTGGCAGCAGGTTACCGGAGAGTTTATGGCCTTCTACAATAAGAAGCCTTAGTGTTTCTTTTCAATCCGATACCGTCTCTATACCTGTTGGTAAAAGGGAAAAACCGGTTAGTAATATCTCCTCTAATCGCACATTGAGATCCTCTTCCAACGTGGTTCATAAGCAGGTTGAAACGCCTACAGGATCACGGAAGCCTACACCAGAAAGAAAAAGGACTCCTCTGAAAGGGAAGAGTGCACAAGATCAATCAGAGAATGCTAAACCAGGAGATAGTTTACATAATAGATTGATTGATCAGCATCGCTGGCCTAGTAGAATAAGCGGGAAGGTATCTTCTAATTCCTTGAATAGAAGTGTGGATCTTAATGATAAGAATGTGAGACCTCTATCAACACCAGCTGGAAGCGGATTATCTCCTCTCAGAAGAATGCCTATGACAGATGGTATTACCAGACCTTTACAAAAATCAGTCAATGATGCTGCGAGGTTAGCATCCACGGAAGAAACGGGCAGATTAGGGACCAGGACACACTCAGCGGATGAGTCTTTACTCCAGGTATCTGAACGTCATAAACTTGTTTCCACAAGTTTGTCGGATAGAGTATTGCTAGCAAATCCTGGAGTTAGATCTCAGTCCTTGCCTACTCCTGGTTCACATCCTCCATCCCCTAGTAAAACCTCTGTTAGTAAAGGTATCAGTCCAGCTCGAACAAGGCCTTCTACGCCTCCTTCAAGAGGAGTCAGCCCATCTCGAATAAGGTCATCAAGTGTCTCTAGCCAAGCAAACAATTCCTCTTCTGTTCTTAGTTTTATAGCTGACTTTAAGAAGGGAAAAAAAGGAACTAACTTCCTCGAAGATGGTCATCAGCTACGGCTGCTATACAATAGATACTTGCAGTGGCGATTTGCTAATGCACGGGCAGATGCTGTTCTTTACTTTCAGAAAGTAACTGCAGAGGTAGGTGCAATTTGGAGAGAGCAATATTTTTTAGATGTGTGAATCCTGAGTCTGCCCATTTATTTCACTTGATCTTTTGTGTAGGTGGAATTACTTTAAAGAATATTTCATTCATAATTCAATTATCTCAATTTTCAGTGAATAATATACCTCTTAACTTAGATCGTTTTACTGTTATTTGGATAAAAGTTTCCTCGATATGATTTGTTTTAACTATTTCAATAATATGACCTTTATGTTTTCAAACTGTGTGGAATTGTTTGTCTGTTTATGGTTATGCAACAATGGGAGAGAATGGTTATGCAACAACGGGAGAGAAGAAACAAAATAGCAAGGACAAAGATAAAAGTCTTTTAAAACATTTTTTTATGGTTTGATACATAATGGGCCTATTTTTCAGGCTAGATGTAAACTATATGGTTACCTACTTTTGAATTTTTCCATCAGTGCAACATTCTTTGTACGTCATGTGAAATTATAGATGTTACTTTGATGGTGCAGAGAACTCTCTATAGTGTTTGGAGCACTGCTCTAGCATTGTGGGATTCAGTAATTAGGAAGAGGATCAACGTCCAACAGTTGACCCTGGAGCTTAAGCTGAATGCTGTTATGAATGATCAAGTATGCCTCTACTTTATAATGTCTGTATGATTTCAGAAGGCATAATTTTTCTGCATTAGCCCACTTAACTGTTTCTGATGCCATGAAGTTCATCAACCTTAGCTCAAATTGTTTGCCCTCCCCCTTCCCAATATTAACTCTGTTAAGAGTCCCTTTGTGGTTCAGTAAAGGAAAAAGGCGCATGTTCTTAATTTCTTCTGTTTAAAAGGAATACAATTTCATAAACATAGCTGTTTTCTGCGTAAGGGAAAATGTTACTGTATCTCTTATTGTATTGCGTACAACTTGAACATTGATCTTTATCTTCTCCAATCCTTTCTTGGTGCTATTGTCTAATTCTTCCAGTAATTATTCAGATGAGCTACCTAGATGATTGGGCTTCGCTTGAAAGAGATCATATCAAGTCTTTATCTGGGGCTGTGGAAGATTTGGAGGCAAGCACACTCCGTCTTCCTGTGACAGGAGGGTCAAAGGTTTGTTTGCTCTGAAAGACTAACAGGATTAATTTGTGAAGGAGAAAGTTACTGACATCATCATTGTACTTCTACCTATTTCAGGCAGATATTGAATGCTTGAAGTTTGCTCTTTGCTCAGCTGTGGATGTGATGCAGGCAATGGGATCCTCCATATGTTCTTTATTGTCGAGGGTGAGATTCAAAATTCAATTTTCTCTCACAAGCTTCTTCTGTAGGTTTATCAGATTTGGTTTCTAATAGTTATTTATGTCCTTAATGCCTGTCTAAAAATATGCTAAAGCCTGGCTTATGTGCTCTTGCTACAGGTGGAGCAAATGAATGGTTTGGTTTCTGATCTAGCTATTGTAGTGGCAGAAGTGAAAGCTAAGCTGGACGAATGTGAAGCTCTATTGGCCTCAGCAGCTGCTACGCAGGTGAGAATACACATGCATGGCCACATAACTGAAAATGCTAACGAATGAAAACAAATGTAGTGTAAGGACTCTGTTGTTATCTTTAGGAAATTATTCATATGAAGATACATTTAAGTTACTCTGCGTAAATTTGAATAGAAAGTTGAAAACACCATCAAGACTAGTTGCTTTAGTTAGAAGTTATCATGTTGTCATCGTTGCCTGATTTTCTTTTTAGGAACTATGTGCCTTCTTTTGAGCTATTGTTTATGTCAGTCTAAACCAGTTGACTTCAAATTACTGCAAACCCCAGATAGATTCAGTCATGATACAGTAAACTTGCAATTTTTCTTTTTCACCTGCTTCGGAGGTGCCTGTTGCCCATTACTTGGTTCTTTTGTTCCATGTATGGAGTTCCTAGCAATTCCCTCCACAAAGTTTGCACCACTGACAGTAGATTAAGATTCAATTCTCCTCTCTCTTACATATCATTGCATAGCTATGTTCATATGTTGATGAACATGAAAGTAGTTATTTAAACAAATAGTGCAACACCATTGAGGGGAGTTTAGAGAAAACTTATCCATCTGAAGGTGAGATGGAATAAAACAATTGTTAGGATGAACTAGGCCATTTATTTCATGTATTCTGGCCGATGCAGGATGGTGACATGTATCAGCATGTTGTGGTAGTGTTGCAGTCTTGCCGTGTCAACTAGAATTTAAAATTTTTTTGAAGCTTTAGGTATGTTTGTCCTTACAGAGTGCACTGTTCTATTTGACCTTTTCTGGTACTATCTACATTTGGTAGTTCAACCACATTACAGTTGAGAATTTACTGGATATGGTCGAGGAATGGGAAAGCTAATTGAATAGAGTGTTGAAGTTGTTGGGATCAATTAACACTGCTTATCAATCGGCTTCATTTTCTCACTCATTTCTGCAGGAAGTTCTATTGTCATTTTCAGTTCTTCAGTTATGCATATTCCATGTGTGTTCTTTATCCGATTGATTGACTGAGATAGACTGCCATTATCCATATCCGTTAAGCGAGACACATCGCGTGAGAATATTTGGATTAAGTGGTTATTCGTCTCTGCAAATACATAAAGCTATATCTGTTCATCATACGTGGGTATCTGTTGTGCTTGTATGAGTTCAATATATGTTTTGACAGAACTAAGACAAGTAACATTCATGTAATGTTGATTACATTCACAATTTTCTTTTCTGATCAATCATATCTTATACACGACTGCTTTTTAACACTTAAACAGGTAGAAGAATACAGCTTTAGGACTCATCTAATACAGATGAAGCAAGCCTTCGAGATGCAACTGATTTTTGCAACGAAAATGCCCCCATGGCTGTGATTAAACTAACATCTTACCACTTCAGGAGCAATGGATGATCCTGCAGGCTTCTCCTGCTCTAGTAATTGTAAATTAGTATATTCTGCCTTTTTCCTCAATTCAATCAGAAATTTCTTCTTGCTTATAGTAAGCTGACTGCTCTGTGCTTTCAACTGTAATTTTTTTAATCACGCAAATGAAAGAAACTAAAGGAAGCAAAAGGTTCAAACTATGTTGTAGAAACAGAAAAATAAAGGAGGAAATGAACAAGGAGGAAGAATTATAAAATATCTATTCTTTCATTTGGGATTCTCTCTTGCAACTTTCAATAGTGCTAAGTTTTAATTCAATGAACTCTGGCAGAGTGAGAGTCAAAAGAATGACATTTAGTAATTTGAACTCGAGTTAATTAAAATTTAAAACGAATTTAAATATAAAAAAGTTGATATAGTGAAAAAAGATTTTGATAAAATTTATTAAAATAATATTTTTTAAATTTGAACTGACTGATTAAAATAATATTTTTGATTTAATATTTAATTAAATGATTGTTTTTTTTCTGAAGAATTATTATTTAAAAATACGATGAATCAAACCCTTAAAATAGGTCTGTTTAATGCATTGAAATTATAGAAAATAAAACAATAAAACCCTGCGAAAACCCCCACCCTGAGAAAAAGAACCCATGAACAGATGTTCATAAAAACCATAGCTTCGGTTGCTCGTACCGGCGATTTCTTCCTCGGACTCCTCCAAAGAGCCAACACTCTGTCACACGTAACCCAGATCCAATCTCAAATCCTTCACTACCGCCTCCAAACTCACATCCCCATAGTCACAAAACTCGCTCAAAAGCTCTTCGACTTTGGCTCCACGAACCACGCACTAAAGATCTTCTTTTTAACCCCAAAACCTGATCTTTTCCTCTTCAACGTTCTTATCAAGGGCTTAGCTGTGAACAACTCGGCTTTATCCTCCATTTCTTTGTTTTCCCATTTGAGAGGCACTGACCTTACCCCTGATGACTTCTCCTACACTTTCGTCTTGTCCGCTGCAGAGAGTCTCGGGAACTCAAGAGTTGGAATGTCGTTGCATGGAATGGCTATTGTTGATGGGTTTGGCTCAGATTTGTTTGTTGGGTCGGTTGTTGTCGATATGTATTTTAAACTTTGGCGGGAGGAGTTGGCCGAGAAGGTGTTCGATAGATTGCCGGAAAGAGATACTATTCTGTGTAATACGATGATTTCTGGCTTTGTAAGGAATTGTTGCTTCAAGGATGGGATTAGAATATTTGGGGATATGGTTTCGGGTGTCGGGCCCAATTTTGATGTAACTACGGTGATATCTGTGTTACCGGCTATTGCAGAGTTGCAGGAGTTGAGATTGGGAATGGAGAGTCAGTGCTTGGCTATGAAGTTTGGATTTCATTCTGATGTTTCTGTGCTCACGGGTTTGATTACGTTGTACTCAAAATGCGGGGACGTTAAGACAGCAATGTTGTTATTCAGGGAGATTCCCTCGAATGATTTGATATCTTGTAATGCGATGATATCAGGGCTTACTGGAAATGGTGAGATTGAGTCTTCCGTGAAGCTGTTTAATCAATGGCTTTATTCTGGAGGGGGAGTTAATTCAAGCACAATCGTTGGGTTGATTCCTGTATATTCACCTTTTGGTCATTTATCTCTTACTAACTGCATACACGGTTTTGCTATCAAATCTGGTTTTGTTGTTTGTCCTCCTATTTCAACTGCATTGACAACAGTGTATTGCAGATTGAATGAAATGGAATCAGCACGGCGGCTTTTTGATGAATCCTCAGATAAAACTTTAGCTTCTTGGAATGCCATGGTAGCTGGTTATACCCAGAATGGACTAACTGAAACAGCAGTTTCTCTTTTTCGTCAAATGCTCTCATCCAGTATCTGTCCTAATCCTGTAACAGTTACTAGTATTCTTTCAGCTTGTGCTCAACTTGGTGCCTTAAGTCTAGGGAAATGGGTTCATAATTTAGTCAAGAGTAAAAACTTCGAGTCTAATGTTTTTGTTTCAACTGCTTTAATCGACATGTATGCAAAGTGTGGGAATATTAAAGAGGCTCGAAGATTATTTGAGTTGGTAGTTGAGAAGAATGAAGTAACTTGGAACACCATGATCTCTGGTTATGGACTTCATGGATACGGGAAAGAAGCGCTTGCAATATTTTATGAGATGTTGAATTCTGGAATTTCACCAACTGGGGTGACCTTTCTTTCCGCCTTATATGCATGTAGTCATGCTGGTTTAGTAAGAGAAGCAGAGGGGATTTTTCATTCTATGGTACATGAGTACAGGTTTGAACCTATAGCCGAACATTATGCATGCATGGTTGACATCCTTGGTCGAGCTGGAAAGTTGCAGGAGGCATTGAACTTCATTGAGGGAATGCCAATAGAGCCAGGTACGCCTGTGTGGGGTGCATTACTTGGTGCTTGTAAGATTCACAAAGATACAGACCTAGCGCAGCTGGCGTCTGAAAGGCTTCTTGAGTTGGACCCAGAGAATATGGGTTACTATGTATTAATGTCAAATATTTACTCTGCTGAGAAGAACTATCCACAAGCTGCTTCTATAAGACAAGTAGCTAAAAAGAGAAAGCTGGAAAAGACTCCAGGTTGCACTCTGATTGAAATTGGTCAGACTCCACATGTCTTCATATCAGGGGACTGGTCCCATCCAAAATCAGCAGCAATCTATTTGGAATTGGATAGATTGATGGGAAAGATGAAAGAGGCAGGATTTCAGGCAGAAACTATCACAGCTTTGCATGATGTGGAGGAGGAAGAGAAGGAACTAGCTATGAAGGTTCATAGTGAGAAATTAGCTATTGCCTTTGGTCTTATCTCTACTGAACCTGGAACTGAGATAAGAATCATTAAGAATCTCCGAGTTTGTTTAGACTGTCATACTGCAACTAAATTTATATCTAAGATCACAGAAAGAGTTATTGTGGTAAGAGATGCCAATAGATTCCATCATTTCAAGGATGGTGAATGTTCTTGTAAAGACTATTGGTGATACATCCTTAACACTGTAAAAAGGATCTGAATTTCAAGCTGACATGTTTCGTTTCAGTTTATCATGGTGCAATTAAAAAAATTGGACAGGATCAATGTTGTTCTCATATGTTCAAGATTTTATAGTTGCCTTATACCACACCGCAGATGGAATCCAAATGAATGATATCCAACCCAACATCTCCGCAACTTTTAGATGCTAGAATATCTTGGTCTTATTATCCTGATGCCAGATGCCAGAAATGAAAAGATTTGGAAATGGAGTTTCAATGGCATACATTGAGATTAGTTGGTCATTATGGAGGTTCATGTGGAGTAAGCTAAGATAAAAAGCCAATTATTTACATAAATTACAAAACTGGGTAGAATGCATATTCTTACAAAGAATTTCACTCTAGCTTTATTCCTTATGCCTCCGGGTTGTTGGTTGGTACATCTCAAGTGATATGCTTTCACAAATAAAGATGTACATGTATCTTGCATGAGATAGAAGACAAAATATAAAAGGAACGCAGGCTTCTTAGCAGTTGATTCCACATTGCTTGGAATCAGTCCCTTGGATCTCAAGACAAATGGGTCATTTCTCACCCAAAGCAAGGAAAATATTGAAGCCAAAAGCACAGACCATATGACAACAATGGTTGGTGTCCTGTTCTGTCGCCCCATTAGACCTTTCAGGAATGGGTAGACATGGACAATCACCCAGAAAGCAAAAAAAAGCTTGCCAAATAGAGGGCCCCATGATTGGTATCCATTGTTTATGGCATCTGAGATTCCAGCAACAACTCAAACAAGGTTGATGATTAAGTTAGTAGTTGGAGGGATGAGGAGGGTTGTGCATTTAAAGGCATATAATTCTACGAAATCCTCATCATCAGTTGACTTGGAGGTGACAGTGAAGTTCGTGTCAATACCAGCTAAAACCTTCGGAAGACCCTGCACAACAGCGAAAAGGTGAGCTGAGATACCACCAATGACCCAGAATTGCTCATTTCCCACCATTCTTCAATGCTTAATCCACTCCACCTTAGCTCAAGGATACCCGTTGCAAAGATTGAGAGGAACAGGGCAATGAAGAAAAGACTTGCGAAAGTGCTTATCTGGTTCAATACAAAGCATAAGCATTTAAATTAGGTAAATTGGCTAGAATTTCAATCATTTGTCTATGTTCACATTGCATAGATTTAAAGATTACCCTTTCTTCAAAGAATTGGAAAGAATATTATTTTGTGAATAAAATTTAAAGTAACATAAATATGAGTATAATTACTAACTGCATGTTGTTACCTCTGGCATGATGAATTTATCTGTCAGCAAGCAGATTGCAGGTAGAGTGCATGCAAGAAGTGGTAAGGAAGTGAATGGATAGACAGTTGTGTTAACATATGCAAATCTCTCAAGCCACTTGAGCTTTCCTTCCTTGTAGCCATACCAGACAGGGCTATTTCGGCTGAAGAAGATCTCAACAGAACCAAGAGCCCATCGAAGCACTTGGTTTAACTGATCTGAAAGATTAATTGGGGCAGAACCCTTGAATGCAGGTAACTTTGGCATACAGTAAATTGACCTCCAGCCAGCCACGACAATCCACATTGAAGCCTGTCAGAATGTCCTCTGTAATTGAACCATAAATCCAGCTGAGCTGCATAGACAAAAGCAAAATGCATTTAACCCTTCAAAGTTACTACTTCTAAGCCATGTGATACTAGAACTTGAAAACAGGAACATTGGAAATTTGAAGCATCTCTACCCAGAAAGATAAATCTTTGCTTTTGGATTTGGATGGGGATACCCAATCAGTTGTCTTCATAACCACAGCTAATTACATGGATGGCTTCTTTAAGCAGAGCTGCTGGACTTGAAGATGGAGGAACACCACCTCCTTCCATTAAAGTTGAAGTCACAAAAACTGCTGACTGTCCAAATCTCTTCTCAAAATTCATCTGAGACATCAGCAACTCTTTGTCATTGTCCACTGCTGCCCCAAAATGGATACATCAGAAGGTAAGCAAACAGTAGTTTAAGTAAGAACAAAACTGTTTTAGTAAAGAAGTGACAAAAAGATCATTGCAGACCATGGAGGCTTGAAGCTTCCACACTTGCACTCTTCTTAGCATTCTTCTTTCTACGGCGTCCAAAACATGGGCAGCGGTCACAGGTTACCATCTTTGGACGTTTGGGACCCTTTGGAGGTTCATAGCCATACAGTGCTTGCCTTTTTAAAACACATCCTGTACCAACATAAACTGGACCTTTAATTCCGTCGAGGCCTTTCATGTTAATCTGCAAAAGAAAAGCAATGTCATTTGATTTCCTCCTTCCATGATTTATATCCTGAAAAAGTAGAGTTTTTGGTTCACTGTTTGGTTTTACATCAAAGAAAACTGTGTTTCTGTTGGCATAACGATCATGCCTATGAATGCCATCGAATCTCTGAGGAAACTGTACATAGCACACGTTCTTTCCCACTTGAGGGTCCATCAAGAAACACATTGCCTCTCGGACAGCTTTGCTGTTGTTTATATAGTGACCACAATCCAAGTTCAGCATGAAAGGAGCATTTGTAAGCGCAGCAGAGACTCAAACCTGGAATTTGCCACAGAAAGTCCAGTATTGAAGCAGACCTTTCAATTGTGGTAGAAAAAGTGGCTAAGAAATTTCTGAGATTTTTGAAGTTACTAGGGCATTCATGGCACCGGCATTTTTATGATGAGAAAATCCAGGCCTCTTTTCACGGGACACGTAAACGAGGCGGGGGAGTTCATTTCCTTCAATGTCATTGCCTCCACTGTGACCAAGAAACACTTGAATCATGCCAGGATGATCCTTTGTATTGTTTCCTGGCCACAGAGTACCATCCTGCATGATCCAGCCCTCTGGAGGGATCTTCTGTGCTTTTGCTACAATTGCATTTATCCTAACCTCGATTTCTTCGTACTCTCTCTGTTGAAGACCAGGCAATCAAGTGTTAGCTAAATTGCTGAAGACTACATTAATCTTGAATCAAATTATATGCAAATTACTGACCTTCATAGCTCGACGGTCCTTAACAAATGTTGGTTGAACTTTATCCTTCAGGTAATCAACCTTTAAGGTACATCTCAGGGGCTCGAGGTTCTATGCTAAACTTGTTACAGAATGGCACCCATTTTCTAGCAAATTCTGCAGTTCAGAAAGTGCTTCAAAGGTACACATAGATGCACCATCGTCAGATAGGTATGCTGAGATCTTTTCAACAGGGAAGTCCATGGCCAGGATTGATAAAATTGTGTTTGCAGTAACCAGAGGAGGCTCCTTCATGGAATCCACAGTACTCACAAAGATATCCACCGGCGACAGCATGTTAGGTTCCCCTTCTCTCTCGAATCTGTGTTTTCAACACATCAATCATTAAAATAAACGGTATCATAGTCATGTAATGTTTGATTTTACCAGTCAAAAGCTCAAAGCCTTGCTGCTATATTCTTATAATAGTTGCAGATTTGATTTGAGAATTAAGATTCATTTTGGTACAAGTTTACCTGAGACAGGCGATCAAGATATGCTTCACGATCAATTGGGAGCCATTTGGGGAACTGGTCAAGAATCCATGAAAATGCAAACCAGATTTCGCAGACCGCAGATGTTAGCCAAAGGCCAATAGCATGGTTCAAAATTCTATAGTGGAGGAAGAAGGCTAATATGACAAGGCATCATGCACAAGGTGGGTTCAAAATTCTATAGTGGAGGAAGAAGGCTAATATGACAAGGCGAGCCACAATAACCATCCTATACGGATTGATCTTGCTCGATGCTATTGGTACTTTCCTGGAGAGTGGCTGCCTGGTCTCATCAATTCCGCATTTGTTTCGACGTTGCTAACCTGTGATCAAAGAACTGAATCTCCAGGCGTTGAACTATGTTGGTTCATTCCATAGTATAGAACTGAATACTCACATGGCTGCTGCTTCAGGATCATCTTCAGGTTCAGGTCTCAAATTTCCTTGCTGCAGTTTCCATTCGTCCACTCTTATCTTTCCACCCTGCTTCTTTCTTTTCTTCCCATCTCGCACTTCCTGTTGTGAAGTATTGTTTAACTACTGTAAGAAATGGTAAAAACATATTGCAATCATTTTAAGCATACCAGGCTCTGAATCTGGATGGGGATGAACTCGTTTATGAAGTGAAGTAGACAGCATCTGTTCTCCATGAGCTCCGACTGCGAACTCACCACTAACCTGAAACAAATTGATTTATGATCTTGTTTCAAAACCCACGGCCGATTTCAAGATGATTGAGACAAATCACCAAGATCAAAAGGTGTTAGTAATACTATTCCATTACCGGCCTTGATCTATTCCCAGCTATAACTGGTGGGAATTGCGAGTTCTCTTCGTCGTCATGGCCTCTTAGGTCATCTTCCCATTAAGCATTGCTTCTGTGAGATGCTGGTTCTTTTCTTGTTCATCTTCTATTTTGAACTCATTTTCAATGTCCTATTCATCTTCGTCTCCCTCCACTCTTGGACATCCTACACAAATTTGGAATAGAATCCGCCTCTGAATCATCAATTGCAGTAATAACACTTAGCAGAAGGAATGGTAATATACCTTTGAGACGTGTAAATCTGGTCTTGCACAGGGGACATTGTTGTGTTCCCTCTCTCCTTTCATACTCGTAACAAGGTCTACACGCTGGCAAACCACACTCATTACAAGCCACAAACAAGTCTCCGTCGCCGGTGAGGCCGCCCTCATCACCACATATCTCACAAACTTGACCGTCCAAGTTCTTCAACGGCTTAGGCTGCATACACATGCACATACAACTCACGCACGTTATAAAAAAAGTATGAAATCACGTAAAAGCCAGCTCATTTGATGGTTTATTGTCAATGGTTGTCTTTGTTAGCTCTTCATGACCATGAATGACGACAAGCTCGTTTCGATTGTTAGAGCCGGCGACCAGGCCAGCACTGGCTTCCATGGTTGTGACCAAAGGAGGTGGTGAGAGAATTTACTGAGGGACAATTTGAGGGATTGTTTCTTTTTCTAGAAGAGAAAAAGGGTAAAGTTACTAAAGGATCAACATATTTGTCAGCTAATGTGCTCAAGTAAAGGTCTGGCGTTGCAACTTTCAAGTTGTTGGTTGCAGAGTCGCCATTGCCTTGAAGCTAAGCTTCGTCTATTTTTCAACTACCTTTATATATATAATTCCTCACATGTTTATTGTCTTTTTCGGGGAGCTTGAGCTTTCCGTTAAGTGCTTATAAGTGACTGAACTTGAAATGTAAGCCAAGTTCTCATTCCTTAGTTGGGTAAGTTGGACACTCTCAAGCCAGACAGAGTAGCCTCTCCTACTCAATGTACAACACTTTCTTTTCTCACTTGCTCTTCACGTGTGAAACCTTTTTGAGTAACTAAGATTCATGGAATCCAAAACTGGCCTAGAAGATCATCGTCTTGGATTCGATCTCGATCTCTCTTGTAGACTTGGACTAAAGCCTCTGTTCGGTTATCAGAGTAAGTCGTAAAGATCTGTTCTTTCTTGGTGGGAATGGAAGTGCTCGGTGGAACCAGCACTGTCATGGCTAAAACCAATAGTGCTCTTGAGAAGCTCTTACACCAACTCCAACAGTTCCCGAATCTTCGGAGTTTTTGTCTCTTGTCAACTTTGACATTTATCCGCTGCACTTTCTGAACGGATCGATGTTCAACTCTTCAAACGCTTCGGGTCAGTGCTCATTTCCATGTCCACCTGGTTCACCTCCATGGAATGAACTCGTTTCATGATCGATCGATACGTGGCAAAACCTTACCGTGCTTCAACTCCATTGAATTCAACCGACACGTGTGGGTCAGGATTGTAAGAACGACTTGGCAAGATGGGGATTGAATCTAATCTAGGGCAAACGGATCCAGCGACTGTAAAATATACGACGTCGTGTAGTCTGCGTCATTGGGAAATTTAATTACCTAATGGAAATTCGTGAATTCATTTTGGGAAATTATTTTTATTCTCTGCGAATTACCAATATCGCCCTTCCTAAAACACTTGGGCATACTTAACACGTGCCGTTTGAAAGGGAAAGTACTTAGTTGCCCTTCATCTGTTCCAAGTGGCTTCGGATTTTAGCATGTAACCGATTAAATATGATGTTTTTATGATTGTAGGGATTAAAACATTCTTTCGTTTTGTGGAATGTCGATGGAAGTTTGGTATTCATAATGAATTGAGTCAATTTTAATTTTAATTTAAAAATATCTTAACACAAAGTTTAATTAAAAAAATAAATCGAGTTAAGTTAAATTAATCTTATCGTTCCAAAGTATAATTCGCTAAAAGATTAGGTAAAAATACATTAAACTTATTAAAAATGTTCATTTGGAGAACTAAAACAATGTAATTCAGTCAAAGCACTTCTATATATGGATATTCGAGAATAAAAACAGTTTCGAACTTATTAATATTGGCTTTTGTTAAAAAATCAATCTAAGCTCCATACGTGGAAACCTAATTTTATGCTAAACATGTAATATCAGCAGAAGAGGAAAGGCATTTTCGTCAATCAAAAGATGGAATAAAATCCAAAAAAGCATTGATGAAAAATAAATTAAAAAAACTACTCTCTCTCGCTTTTTCTCTCCTAAACGAGGGTTTGTTTGTGTTATGATCCCCCACCAGCCTTCGCGTCACAATACCCGCTTCTCTCCTCTTCTTTGCTCTTCTCAGAAGAGAGAGGAAAGTCTAAGCTCTTCAATCTACACCTTTTGCACCTATCTCTTTTCGTATCTACTCAATATATGTATATAGATTAGATTCTACACGTAAAGTTTATATCTTTACGAGAACTTGTTTTTATCCTGATTCAGCCACCTTGCTCTTCTAGCTGAGTCTGCAGGGAAGAAGAGACGTAGTTAACAGCTTATAGAAAAGATTGCTTCTTTTTTATTGTCTTTGTTGTATCTTTTCTGGGTCTTGCTTCTTTTGGTCCATTTCTCTCTCTATCTATTGATATCGACGGCGGAGATTCATTCTCAGAGTGAAAGATCGAGGTATGCAGCAAGGTGATCAAACGGTGTTGAGCTTGAGGCCTGGTGGTGGTCGAGGAAGTAGACTGTTCAACCTACGTTCAGAGTCCTCATCCACTACTAACTCTTCTTTCTCGTCTACTTCTTTTGCCTTTGGCGATGCTCCTCTTTTGCGTCCTTATGGCGGGACTGCTTCTTTGCAGGTTTTTCTCGTTAACCATCGTGGATCTGGACTCGTTTGATGCGTTCGTGTGTTTGTTTTGATTTATTTGAATAAATTTACGTGTTTTACATTTTTCTTTCGGGAGGTTTCTTTTATTGATAAAGTTCCTGGCTTTTAATTCGAGTATTGGAAAATTCTTTTGTCGTGGTATGCGGTTAATATATTGGATCTGTTCGTTATCTGTTCTCTGTTTATATTTGCTTGTTATGGTTCTATGTGGTGTATGTGAGATGGGTTGGCTTTCTTTGTTTCTTCGTGTGTTTTTGCGAGAATTATTGGCCTATGTTGGATTATTTCTCACAAGTAAAATTTGATGCCAAAAAAAGGATTCTTAATACCCGGTCGTGGTTTCTCTACTACTTTTGAGATTAGAGTGTTTAATGCAAGTATGTCTGAAGATGAAATAGAACCGAAAAGCAGGTTTCTGTTATATTGATGCTTATTCTTTTCTCGAAAATGTATTGGAATACTACCTTTTTAATTTATTTTTCTTATTGATTCACATATGGTTTCTTTTTTTGTATGTAGTTATATGGACGTTCAATGTGACATTAAACTCTTTAAATGTCCTAATTCTTGGTTGGGCACTAAATATGTGTTCCTACTGTAAATATGGACAAATAGTAATATTTTAGGTTTTAGGTGGGCACTTGACGAGCTTTAAATTGCCCATAAATCCACCTGCTAACATTTTTCTTTTTGTAGTGGAGAATACTGAAAAAATGGAAAATGATAAGAATTTGGTTTAATATGATCGTTGTGGTATTAACCATGCATGACAAGTTGTGTCGTGGCCTGTTTTGTTCTGCCTTGTGATCTGAATGGGTAAATTTTTTTTCCCAGGGTGACTCATTTGATGAATAATTGACTAAATTGGCGTTGTTTGGTAAAGAAATGAATGATGATTTGAGTAATTGGGATACTGTTGTTCTACTGCTATTTCAATTTGGTTCACTTATGGCACCTTGGTACCTAGAAAGAGATGATGATGTCAACGTGATTAATATAGTAATTTTTCGTGGTTACGTCTTTTCATATGGCATGGAGTGGTCACCAATATCTGTGCTGATTCACTTGTAAAGTTGCTGATTTTCTTTAGGTCTTCCTCGTTCTATTTGAGAAAATGTTTGTGAATTGCTGCTGTAGCTACTTGTTTTATTCATATTAGTTGATACTGGCATCGGCTTTGACAATATCTTATCTTAGGTTTCCATTTGTTTGATATATTGTCTCTTTTCTGGTGGGGGGTTCTTATGGGCTTGCCTATTATTTTGCCAGTTGCTCATGAAATTTTTGTTTAATGTTTTAGGTTCTTGACTCATATACATATATGTTTGTTTCTTTTGCAGACTGGAGACTTGCGATTTGAAGGCCGTGAGCGAATACATCATACAAGAGAGCAGTTGTTGCAACTTAGGGAGGTAATGCTTGTAAGGGGTTGTTTGCATGCAAGAAGCATGTAATTTGCAGCTTCGGTATGCGATTTAAAATGGTGTTGGTGTGAGTGTATCACAGATATGGACAAAAAGATTTAAGGCTTCGGGTGCAGGTTGATCTTTGTGGCTTAGCATTGAGTCTCTGTTGTTGCAGTTATCCATGCAGTTCTCTTCATTTTTTACTCTTTTAGATCCATATTTGTTTTTTGGTTTCATAAACAATGCTCGGGAAATAAACAGATTTTTCTATTCTTGTGTTTCAACCATCCTAACTTATTTGCTTTCTACTACTTAGATTCACATCAGAAATGAACTTCCAACTGGTTATCTGTTTGCTGTCTATTTCTAATTAAGTTCACGATTTTCCTATAGGTTGCTGTGGTATCTGATGAGATTCTAAAAGTTAAACGGGAAATTGAGGCTGAGCTATTTGGTGAAGACCAAAGCTGGACTCGTGGAGAGAGCACTGTGAGTTGCTATCCTATTTTCACTTTCTAGCTTGGTGGTTTGTATTCCCAGGCAATTTGTTAAGTTACAAGATAAAATGTCTGAATAGCTAGTTGCCTTTTGCATATATTGAGTGCCCAATGTGTACTTGTGTTATTGAATTATTATTGCATGTAACTTGTCAATTTTAAGGTAACAATTTCTGCTGGTCATCCCAGACACTGAATCAATCGCAGAACCGTTACTTGGAGCCAGACAATCGTGATTGGCGTGGTCGTTCTGCACAATTTCCAACATCTGGAGAGGATAGGTCCTGGGATTCTGTTCGCGAAAATAGAGAATTTGGGGGCAGATATGATCCCAGGCAGCCTGAATCAAATCAATTTAATCGCCAAGATCAACTAAACTCCCAGTTTGCTAGAGCTCAAATCTCTCCTAGTCAAGTGGTAATCTAGCTAACTCACATTTTTACATTTTTTTCCCGGTGCTTAATGTTCTTATTATATCTGATTACTTAATTTCTTATCAAATGTTGTTTCTTCTCTTTTGTCACATGGGGTTGTTGTTGGCACTATTGCTTTTCCTTTTCTTCTGGAAACTTCATTTCATTTGTGCTTGCACCTTGATCTTAATTTCTGTACCGGTGTTTTTTGTGTATAACAGGGAGGACCAACCCCTAACTTGGTGAAGGCTGAAGTTCCATGGTCAGCTAGAAGGAGAAATCTTTCTGAGAAAGACCGTGTCTTGAAGACGGTGAAGGGGTAAATATAAGAATACAATATTGTTTTATATTTTATTTAATATTATTCATCTGGTGAAATTTTGCATTTATATGCACAATTTGATTCGGACATGGGGGTTTTCTTTATATTGTTCCAGATTCTGAATATCCACAAACTAATTTCATTGATTGTTTAGTAAATTTATTCAATTGAAGTTGGCTTAATTATTAAGGAATTTTCTTGGTCAACTATGATTTTTCCTGTGATACAAGACGAACAATTTCATTGTTAAGTTGCAGTAAATGCTATTAACACTATATTTGGCGTAGATACCTTTCAGTCTCAAACAAGAGGAGAATTCTTCAATAGAATCATTCTTGCCCCTCATTTCATTGGTTTCTCTGTTGTCCAAATAGTTACATGATTGTTATATGATATTCTTCTGACACATGGAGTTATTACAGAAATATTAACTGATTTTTGAAAATAGTGAGATTTGCTCGAGATTTATACTATTAGTAGTATCTTTAAATGAGTTCTACTCCTTTTCGCACAGGATACTGAACAAGCTCACACCTGAGAAGTTTGATCTTCTCAAGGGACAACTTATAGATTCTGGCATCACGTCTGCTGATATCTTAAAGGTGAATCCATTTGTATTGTACATACATTCTGGTTTTAGCTTCCTACTGGCTGTTGAGCTCACAGTTGTCATGCACTACAGGATGTTATCTCACTTATATTTGACAAGGCAGTTCTGGAACCCACATTTTGCCCCATGTATGCACAGCTTTGTGCTGATCTTAATGATAGGCTCCCTCCCTTTCCATCAGATGAACCGGGTGGCAAAGAAATCACATTTAAGCGAGTTCTGTTGAATAATTGTCAGGAGGCATTTGAGGGGGCTGATAAACTGAGGGAGGAAGTAGGACAGATGACAGCTCTAGAACAGGAGCTTGAGCGTAGGGATAAAGAACGATTGGTCAAAATTCGTACGCTTGGAAATATCCGCTTGATTGGAGAGCTTCTTAAGCAGAAGATGGTTCCTGAAAAGATTGTCCATCACATTGTTCAGGTTAGCATTGTAGATTCTAGTAATGCTACTTCTATCAAATTGTAATTGATGCTTCATTCCTTTATATTCCTATCTTTATTTGTGAGACAGGAGCTTCTAGGACCTGACAATAAAGTTTGTCCAGCTGAAGAAAATGTTGAGGCAATATGCCAGTTCTTCAACACGATTGGAAAGCAGCTTGATCAGCGCCCAAAGTCACGGCACATCAATGATACCTACTTTAGTCGGTTGAAGGAATTGTCATCAAACCCTCAACTGGTTCCTCGACTGAGGTTCATGGTTAGGGATGTTCTTGATTTACGTGCAAGTGACTGGGTTCCTAGACGTGAAGAGGTAAGACTTTTGTTCTCCAGTGTTGAAATTAATTGGTTCGATCAATATGATCAGAGTAGAGACAATAATGTCTTTGTTGTCGCAGGTCAAAGCCAAAACAATTACTGAAATACATTATGAGGCAGAGAAAAATCTTGGCCTGCGACCTGGTGCTACTGCAAGCATTAGGAACAACCGGGGTATTATTTCCGCAGTGCCGGGGACTGTTGGTCCTGGGGGCTTCCCCATAAACCGACCTGGCTCAGGAGGTATGATGCCTGGCATGCCAGGAACTAGAAGAATGCCTGGGATGCCCGGTATATCTGACGGTGACAATTGGGAGGTGGCCAGAACACGTTCTATCCAAAGGGGTGATGGTCCAATGATGCAGACTGTAGGGCGTGTACAATCATCAACGGGGAACAAGTCAACTTCACTTAATACAAGGCTGTTACCTCAGGGTAGTGGTGGATTCACAAGTGGGAAGATTAGTGCCCTCTTACAGGGATCGGCCCCCCCTTCCTGGCCTTCCAACTCTGGTTTTGGTACAGAGTCTCCTGTACAAGTCCCTCCTCCACCTAGTAAGACTTCTACTACACCTTATATGCCTCCAATTTCAGAGAAACCAGTGCCTACATCTGCAAAGTTGAATGTCGATGAACTTAAGAGAAAAACAATCGCAATTCTCAAGGAGTACTTCAGTATCCGTCTTTTGGATGAGGCCCTGCAGTGTATTGAGGAATTGAAATCACCAGCTTACCATTCTGAAGTTGTTAAGGAAGCAATCTCTGTTGGACTGGAAGAAAACCCACCATGTGTCGATTTAGTTGCCAAGCTCTTGGAATATTTGCTCAGTAAGAAAGTTTTGACAGCTAGAGATGTAGGGACTGGGTGTTTGCTCTACGGTTCAAAGTTGGATGACATTAGTATTGATTTACCAAAAGCACCTAGTAACTTTGGTGAGATTATTGGGAATTTAGTTTTGGCTGGAGGTTTGGACTTTGTAGTGGTGAAGGAGGTCCTTAAGAAGATGGAAGATGAATATTACCGGAAAACCGTACTGGACATGGCAACTAGGGTTGTGAGTTCTAATCCAAACGGTGGAGTTATATTGGATTCTCAGGCAGCCGAGGTTGAAGCTTGCCAGGGTTTGCTTTAATAATTTAGGCGTTAGACTTCACAACCCAGTTGTTTCTATAATATGCCCATGAATTTTGTTCTTACTTTCATAATCTGCCATCTCGGGACGCATGATCTGAGGCAGGCAACTTGTACTATCTGATCAGCTGAAGCTGCCAGGAAAAGGGTCCGTCTTGTTTCTTTCTTGAGTTTGTACATTTTTCACGTGAGGTCCCACAACTGTGTTTTATTTTCAAAGAAATCAAACCACAGTGGTACTGGTGCCCCCCTGTTGCTGGAGAAGAGAACCAAAAAAACAAAAAAAATGTGGTTTTGTATTTGATTAATTTTTGTTTAATTTGACTTAGTTCTTGTTCAGACCAAATAAAAGATTTTTCCTTTTAATCTATTTTTCTTCCACAATTATTGAGTACATGTTGCAGATCAACTGCGACATGCTAAATGTGTTACTCGAAACGACGTCGTATTTGTGTGTTATATGTGTTACTCTTTATTTAAAAAGTGAGTGGGAACCTACATCCCGCGTAAATGGTTACAATGGAGGCTGCTACGTCAAGCCAACAAGTAACTAACGGCGATCAGTCGCTAAAACTGGCCGTAGCCATCGCTCTTCTCCGATCGAGGATCCATCATAAGCAACCTTCTCAATCTGACGCCACTCGTTGGAAGCTTAAGGCCTCACTGGAAACTTCTGTTTCCTTTTGTACGATTTCCGTTTTATAAGTGAAGCCAATGTTTTACTGGTTTAACTTGCGCTCTTTCTGTTAGGCTAAGGAGCGGAAGCAAGAGATTCTTCGACTCAGAGAAGATCTCAAGGAAGCTGAAGGTTCTCTCTATCATTTGAATATTCATTCTGCTGCTGATAAGTTTCTAATTTCATTTTGATCATTTGTTTTTAGATGCGTCTCGGTTTGATCTTTTCCCCAATACTGCTTTATGCAAGTGCTACTTCTTTCACGATTTGGGGAAGCTCCTTGGAGATTCCTCTCAAAGTAGATTCAACGATGTTCTTCGCCGACGTTTCCTCAGACAAGGTCTCCCTATTTATCTTGTTGTTGTGTTCTCTGCCTTTTCATTCCTACTTCTCAGTTCTCACCACAGATTAAGAGTTCTCTCTTTTGTGCTTCCTGTTCTTGCAGTGAGACTGAGAGAAAGAAGGAAAAGATCGAGTGATTCTAATCAACGAAGTTGCTTTTCAGGTATTGAAGCGTTAACTGATGATTTACTCCTTGCTTGGTAGCTGACCATAGATTACTGAGAATAATATGTAGTAGAATAATATGTGGTTGGGTATATCTATCATTGAACTTATGGTGGCGGATATTCATATGCTATTGCCAAATTAATCATTGCAGACTTCAACAATGTGGAGGAAGAGGAGCAACTAAGGGCTTCTGTTGATTTTCTTGTAGACCTATGCGACTCTACTTGTCCAGTGAGTCTCTAGTTGGTCGCCCTGTCATGCTAAATATGAATTTTTTTTTTTAGTTTCTTGCTTATTTTCATGGAATAATTTTAAGTGCATTTCACTTTGCAGACCGAGGAGATAAATTTTACGAACTGGTCGCACCAAGCTGTAGACTTCATTCTAGGTCCGATATTACTTTGGTGTTCTTAAATAGAAGTACAGTGATCGACGTTGAATATTGTCAAGACAAAAACCTAATACTTTTTATGGACTTCACTTTGACCTTTTAAAAATTCATCAAATTTTCACCACTGTAGCGCAATATCAGATAGTAGGTAAAGATACTATCGATTTCGTGAGTGTATACAATTACTAGGAAAGCTGACAAAGGTAAGGACAAGAACCAATTTTTGTGTACGAAGAAAATGGAAAGCAAACTTATGCTCAGTGCTGTGGCTACAGAGTCTGATGATTCCGAGGAGTTTGGGTACTAGCTCAAATAAGCCATTTTGGTGATTAAATTGGGATAGGATCTGGTACATAATCTGTTCCACTCTGTTCCATCAATTTTCAGTCATCCAATTTCTCTGTCCCACTTATTAGATGGTTGGAAATTGATGAAACAGAGTATAGACGATCTGTCCTGATAAAATTGACATATTTTTTCCCATCATTTTACTGACAGAATAGTGCTTATGTCACTTCTAAATTTGAAAAATCTCGTTCTGTTCCAAGGTTACTTCAGGGATGGATTTCCTTGCCTTGAAGTCTCCATTTTCATTTCTATCGACGTTTAAGCTGTAAGTTTATTTCATTTTCCAGCGTCACTGAGGAACCTTTTATCGGCAAGGAAAAACAAGGAGCTTCTTGAAGGAATTGTCAGCTGCTTAATTGTGCGCTTAGTTAGAAGGATGTGCTCTCTTACTTGCAGAGTCAGTAAGTATTTTGCGGTGGTTAGAACTTGAACACTTGTAAAAGACAATACGCCTCTATGGTCGAAACTTTCTAGGTAGCTTGGCCTCACCCTCTTCCCTTTTGAGTATCTTAAGATTTAATATTCATTGACAAAATAGTGATTAAAAGTTGGAAACTTTTTATTGGTTGTAAAGGTTAGCTAGCTGATTTTATTAGTTAAAAAGGTTTAGCAGATTTGCTCTGTTGCAGAGTCAGAGTCAGTTCACATGGAAGCTGACGCGTTCTACGTTCAACACTTGATCCGTCAGCTTGGAGGCGATTCCTACATTGGACAACGTGCAATACTTTCAATTGCTCAAAGAATTTCTCTTGTGGCAGAAAATTTGCTTTCAGCGGACCCGTTTGAGGATGGTTTTACGAACATGCATGAATCACTCTTTATTATGCAAGTATTATAGTAAAATTCCCATTTAAAGTCATCTATGCCTTTGCAATTTCGTCATTCATAGTCATTATTAAGCTTGATTTTGGAATGATTAACTCCCACATAGACAGTTCTAGGCCGATACGATGAGGTTACTTCTAACATGCTTCGCTCACTGCAGCATTTTGCTCTCGTAGGGAATGATGAGTTGGCTCTTCTATAGCAGTGGTTATCTCATTTCGATTTCGATTTTGGTTTTGATTTTATTTTTCTATTAATACCAGGATCCAGCTTATTGAATTCTTGGTGTGTGACAATTTGTTAACTTGGGCAAAAGATGACAAATTTGACACTGGTATTTATCCTCCCTGTAGCCGGACCCTCTTTTCCGCTATTGGATTGTTATACATATTTCTCTAAGGAAAATCGCAATATTTGGCACTTTTTCACAACAAAATATCCTATTTCTCTAGGAAGCTTGCAATTTTAATGATTTTGTTTCGATGCATCTGGTAATTGGACGTATGTTTTATATTTTAGAATCTTGAATATAAAAAATATGTAAAATATTTGCATTAATGAGATTGCAGTGCTGTTTGAAGAATGGGTGGCATCAGTGCTTCAGGCTCGGAAAGCGTTAGAGCTTCTGGAAAGCAGAAATGGGCTCTACGTGCTTTACATGGATCGAGTCACTGGTGAACTGCAGAAGCAGATTGGCCAGGCTTCTTCTTTAAAGATTCTGAACCGAGATATCATTGACTTTTCATTCCACTGATATGCTTGCAACCCATTTGCCAAAGTCTCCTAACTTGAAGTACGTCGATAAGATTTCTTCTCCTCATCGCATTTTTTCTCGTTTTTTCCTTGGTACTTTCGGTGCTCTGTTGGCCATGAAAACTGTAAGCGTTATCAGTGTTTGACGGTCTAAAAAAGAGACGTCTTTGTCTTCTATTCGGGATTGAAGTAAACATGGAAAGTGAGAACGAGGTTTGGACAATTCCTGTAATGTCCCCAGCCAACTTACCTAAATGTGAAAGGGATTTTCCTTTGCTGGAAAGTCGAGTGCAGGGGCTAGGGATAAGGTCCCACTACCACTAGTAGATTTTTTTTTAATAAAAAGAGAAACAACTACAAATTACACAAGTCTGAGAAACAGAATTCCGACGTATCCTCTAGAAAGAGAACATGGCACCAATGAATGGAGCAGTAAAATAAGTGATTCTTACAACAAAATGCTTAGCATAATTCGCGAGTTAGATATAATGATGTGCCTGTTGAATGGAGTCCGTGGGCTCCGTTTGACATAACTTAAATCAAATACAGCACGAAGCAAGTTTTTTAACCACACACGCCACGTATCTTTTGTCATCCTACCCGAAAGAGATCCATCAATTTAGAAATCCGGTTTCTTTGCTTAGGTCTCTTAGTTGATAAACAAGGACTTATCAACCCCCAGCTCTATCTAAGAATATCTTTGGCTGTTAGTAATATCTCTTTCGTGTGATTTGACTTATCTAAGTCACAACTGTTACTCGACCTTACTGCCATTTCTGTCTTGCAAACATGACTCAGACGAGACATGTAATTTGTTTCATTCTCATCAACCTTGTATTCATACCTGAATCTCTTTCAAACTCGGCTCATGAAGATGTCCAGACCCCAGAACCCCTCCTGCCTAAGATGAAAAATTTGTATTCTAATCATCTTAGTCAGTTTCATACAAGGAAGCTTGGGGTTGTCACCAGGAAAAGGTCTCGCTTAGTTCCTAGAAATACTTCGAAATCATCTGCTCCATAAGCTCACGTCTCTTTTTATCGGTATAATTGGTATTGGTCACTCTGTTTTTCTTGGCTTGTTTCTGTTATAGTCTGCCTCGTTTGTTGAACATGATTCCCAACCATCAAGCATCATGTCCAAAGTAGATGGACACCTAATTGTAACCAAGCTAGAATATAAGTGCTTTAGTTTACAGCTATTATCTAAACTTGTGTGAAACTAATATTTGCAAATTCGGTCTTCTTAGTATTATCAAGTGAGAAATTGTTTATAAAGTTCACTCAGTAATATTACATAAAGCTTCAATTATAAAACTCTAAATTTCTAATCCATACCCTTCACTGTTTACATGAACTTATTAAGATGCCAAAACAGTATATGAATTGTAATATACAGGTACCATCTCTCCTATGGAGCCGATACTTAAAAGTGTGAGCAAGGACTAAAGCCTTTAAATCCAGTCTCTTTTCACCGGCCCAAATTGATCCACGGCCTCACTTGCAATGATAGTGTGATGTAAAAGTATCTTTATGTTGACCATGGTCTTATTTGGTTGAGAGGTTAATAATGAAATGGGATGGAATGTAATATATTTTCATCATTTGGTTGATAGTTTCATAATAGAATAGAACAGGACGGAATAAAAGTGGAGGGTTTTATTTTACGTTCAATTTTATCCTAAACAGTGAAAATAAGAAACCTTCGATTCAAAAGTTTAGGATAGAATGTAAATTAATAAATATATAATATTTAATATACTCTCATTAATTTTTCGTAATACTAATATTTCTTCTAATCCTAACTCCCTTTTCCTCATTCTTATTTATTACGGTTTACAAAAATTGTATATAATTAATAATATCTTTATATTATTTCTCCTTACCTTAACAATAATATTTTTATATTATTAATAATAAATTATATATAATTAATAATATAATAAAAATTTTTAATAAAAATTTTTAATGAAAAATAGAAAATATATAAAAATTATTCTTTAATTGTTTTTATATATTTCTATATAAATAATTTTTTAAAATATAAATCACATATAATAGAATAAAATAAAATAAAATAAATAATTAATAATAATATTTTTATATAATTAATAATAAAATAATAAAACTTTTATTAAATTTTTATTATTTTAAAATAGAAAATATATTTAAAAATTATTTGTCATGATTCTGACTTGAACCGTAACTTTTTAATTGGACATGATTTCTATTTTAAAATCATAGTATTAAGCCTCCTGTAACAACTATTTTAATATCAGGGATATAATAGTCATTTATTATACATTACATTCCATTTCATCCATCTTCCAAATAATATTTTACTATATTATATTATAAACTCTTCCATCTCTTACAAACAACTTTTCACTATATTACATTTCATTCTATTATAAACGGTTATGTTCTGTTTCATTCCATTTCATTAATTAATATCCAACCAAATAGACCCTTAAAGAGATTATTATCGTATCTCTTAAATTGACATTGACATTGACATTGTTATTTAATTTTATATTATTAATTGATTTATTTGAAATAAGTAAACTAAAAATATTATATATATACTTTAAAGTATATTTAATATGCACAAAAGATGATGTAATTATGCAATTCCCGTTTATAGAAAAAGAATGTATTTTACTACAGTGTAGGCCGGAAGGGAAATACATTAATCAGTAATTTTACTTTATCTATATCAATTATGTTATGTTCCCTTTTGCTTGGGATGATGAGTGATATCTTAAAAAATTGTTTTAAGATTAAAAGTCTTTAATTATTTTCACCTAAAATTATTCAAAAGGGTACTTTCGGTTGGTGAATTGGACTTTCTCATTTGGAATATAAATTATTCGCATAAATTAAGGTTATACTTTTAGCAGTGGGGAACAGCATAAACATCTGATGACTTAAGTAAGCAA
Organism: Erythroxylum baracoense; assembly: GCA_025629805.1. NCBI lineage: Eukaryota > Viridiplantae > Streptophyta > Magnoliopsida > Malpighiales > Erythroxylaceae > Erythroxylum > Erythroxylum baracoense. Next base: position 217,661 of record JAOTAY010000008.1, on the reverse strand, counting down.
AATTCATCTTGACACAGTTTGTGAAGAAATTCAAGCATCGTATTCGCTAACTTTGATCCTTTTTCATGAAAATATGAGTGGTGAATGGGGAAAAGCAACTTTAGTTCTTTTTCCTTACGAAAGAAAATCTCTATTACATCCTCCAATCAAAAGTGAAATATATCACTTTTTGCTTCAGTAAATTAAAAAAAGTCACAATCTTATACTTCTATGTTATGTTTAAGATGACGTGCTGATTTGCTACATATTTGCATTCTGTGTTCTATAATTTACTGTTTGCATTTTCCAAAGTTCGCCCTTTTTAGGCACCAAACAAAGAGCCGACACATCCTTGCTTTTGTCTTGTCCATGATCTTTAGGTATCAAAAATAAAAGAGTGAAAACGAATAAAGAAAGGTCAAATTTAGTTAAAGGTAGATCTTGCATGCCCTTTTGAATTTGTTACTGATCAAGGAAAAAACCTTATTCTTTGCAGATTAATCCGAAGAAATTGCTTATATAAGATGAGGTCAGTTACCAGTAATAAGCATAATAACTCCAGTCGACAACACTCCCCATCTGTCGATAGTGACCACACCTGGCTCATCATCCCACCTGCAAATCACGTAGTTAAAAGTGAAAAGATCGAAGTTTGTAACTATTAGAATGAAGAGAGAGGCACTTGCATGGCTACTACTTGCCATCTTTTTTCTAGTTCTTTCACGCTTTGTATGCGAAACTTCTGCTACTCCTAAACACAAGGAAATCATAAGGGCTACACAGCTCAAGGGTGAGTTTGTGCACAAAAACAGAAAGATATCAATACTCGGTATCTTGTGTAAAGTGTTGATGAGTCTTTGACAGGGTCCTTTATATTTTGTGTACGCAGATTTATATCGATCAAAAGAAGGAGATGAGCAAAGAAGAGTAACAGGATTGGCTGAAGCAATTCAGGTGAAGAGGATTTCTGAAAAAGCTGGCAGAGGAGTTTATGGGGGCGGAGATACTCTTCGTCCCCATGCTAAGAAAAGAAATGGAGCTGACGCTTTGCTGTTGAAGTCTTCTTCTGTGATCTCAACTATACTCAGACAAGTGGTTGGATTGCTCCTTCTTGGTGTTTTCTCTTAGATAGCTATCTATATTTGCAGAGTTTATATGTCTGCTTATGATATATTTTGATCCTTTTCTTCTCCCTTTATGTAATATGCATGCGTGGTTCCTCTTATCGAATGTATGTTGACGATGGAATTGCAGTACACACTTTTATATTTTGATTAAGACGGTATTTTAAATTAAAATGTTATTTATGAATTATCTGAAGTGACTAATTAAGAATATTTTATCCACAAATAATTAAAATAATTATTTATTATAAAATAATATAATTCTATTAATAATTGATAAAAAGATGATAATAAATCTATTGAAAAGCACATGAACTGGTAATAATTGATAAGTGATTTTTATTTATTTCAAAAACGAAACATTAATTTCATTAAATAATTAAATAAAATTAATAATCTATTTGATGAATCTTTTTATTTAAAAGATTCCTTATATAGGTAATACATGTCCTAGTAACTAAATTTAAATCTTACTGTTTTGTTAGTTTTTATATGTATAATTTAAACACAGAGCATATTTAGGCAATTATATTAGGAATGATAATAGGTTAGATTAGAGCCCCGGCCCAATCTTATAATTTTTTTAAAAATTTAGAAAAATGACATCGTGATTATTTTGTACCTTCCTGTCGGTTCACAGGTTGAAACAACTCCAGCTAGTGTCCGGTCGGGATGAGCTGTTTCAACCCATGGCACGATTAACTGGGCCAAAGTCAGGCCAGGCCGGGCCAATTTTCCTATTCCTAAATTATATATGTAAGAAGTCTTGCAATCGCTTATTTCCCTTTTTATTTGTATAGATAATTAATATATTGTAAAACTCTAATTTCAACTGCCACTAAAATTAAAGTATTTTTGTATTCATAATTAAGTTATTTTAAAAGATTTTATAACTTACATTGTGAAAATTTTTAAATTAATAAATTGTATTTTCTCAAATTATAATAAATTATTTTTAAATTAATTATCTGATATTTTTTTAATTAAAATTTCCAATAACGCATTAAGTTATGTAAAATTTTATTAAAATATTGACACTAATATTATACCATGCAAATCTTAATATAAATGTCTTAATCAACATATTTTCTAAACTGATGCATATAAATTTATATGTGATTTAATTGTTAATTGTATTAAATCAACATTAAGAATAAAAATATATTTTTAAGTATAATTTTCTCTTTAATAATTAAAATTAATCCATAACAAAAAAAACTATATTTTTTTACTTAGATATCAATTGGTTAGTTACTCATCATACTTGAGACAATCAACAAAAACAAAAACAAAGTTAGGTATCATATGATACAATAAAAATCTGGATGGAATTCTCAATCTTTCATATTTTTCCTTCTAATCGAAATTATAATAGTTGTATAGGCTCTTTGAAGAAGGCTTGGAACTCGTGTCCTGGATCTTTTGCGAATAGATTAAGTTAGAGTATTGTACTAATATCGGCTAATAATGAGTATCATTTTGAGTTATTTCTTAAATTTATAAAATAGTTTTTAATTTTTTTTAAAAATATAAAATAATCCTTTAATATTATACTATATAATTTAAACTAAACTTGTCTAAAAAATCATAATAATAGAAATTTAAAATAAAAATAATTTATTTATTTTTTTAATTTTATTTTCACATATTCCACATATAAATAATAATCACAATTAATATGAAAAAGATTATTTAATCATCATAGAAATATAAAAATAAAAACAATACAAAGTATTTAAAATATTACAAATTTATCATATAATAAACAATAATTACATTAAAATATCAAATAAAAAGAATAATCATTATCAATAATAAAATATAATTTCTATCTTAATATTTAATTTTCAATAATAAAAAATATGTTTTTTATCTTAATATGTAATTGTTATTAATAATAAAATATTTTTATATTTATATTAACAATTTAAAAAAGAAGTACAAAAATTTGAAGCCTCTTAATTTTTATTTAACATATTTTAATTATTCTTTGTAGAAAAACATAACTATTATTTACTATATGAATTTAAATATTATATTATTAATAATAAAAAGAGATGACGGTGAAGAAGAGAGAGAGAGAGACTATGAGAAAAAAATAAAGAGAGGAAGAAAAGGGCAGCATAAAGGTTGGGTTTTTAAAAATTTTTCATTTTTTGCAAAAATGTCCTTAATTTTTTAAAATTTTTGGTACCGGTAAGTATATGGCTAGTATTCTAAATATCGACAGTACCGATCAGTACTAAGCAAAACAAGTCGGTATTTGAATTTGGTATCGAAACATTCCATTTTGTGTTATTTTTCGATTGATACGGTGCGAGATTCATTACAATGCTTATACCACTGTTTGATTATTGTAAAAATTTTGGATCAACTGAATTTTTAATTTTTTGGTTTTGTTTATTTTAATAATCATTATCTTTAAATTAATTAATCCGTTAGTATCGTAAATTAATCAATTTTTATAAATTAAAATAATTCGATTAATTTTTATTTAACAATATTTTTTCAACTAAAATTTAAAATTTTTAATAGATAAAGATAATTTTTTAATCATATCTTAAAATTTTTAACTTTCTTTAATTTTTTAACATCTTCCATTAATTCAAATACCGATTGAATTTTTCAAACATTAAAATTTTTATCCTAATAGTTTAACTTTTGATTTGGATTTTAAAATATGGGTGGAAAACGCTTTTTGTCGGGGCATTGACAATTTGCGATACATCTGTTTTGGAGATCATATTCAACATTGGAATTTAAAATTTCAACCAACAACACATACTCGTGTTCAAGACCGTTTTACAGTTTCAATACAAGTTAACATAGGGTCATGTATGCGAGATTATACTCGAATGTTTTACTTTGTATATCTAGACAAGAACATGACCAGATTTAATTAAGGTGGCGTTTAGCTAAATATATCTTAAACAGAGCTTACGTCCCTTTAATCTTCCATCTATAAACTCCATAGTTCTCACAATTCGTTTTCTCTAAGCAAAGTTATTGTGCCATTTTATCTTGTGTCTGGGAGACTTGGAGGAGACGATATGGCCGGATTGAAATAAGAGTGCGACGTACGGTCTGGAGTTTTGTTTGCAGAAGCTATGGCCGATTCAGCTATGCTGAGACTGGTAACTTGACATCTATCATCAAAAACACGTAATCTAAAGTATTAAACTTATGTTTAAATAAAAATTCACATGAAGCACAAGTAATAAATAAATAATGTCTTGTGAAAACAATTTGATACCGATTGAAACAGGAGAAAAGGGTGTGGTGATGCGAAAATCACACCAAGTCTCATCATTCTCTGGACACAGAAACAAGCATAAGGGGGAGAATTCACAACTTCATGGATGAACTTAAATAACAATTTCATTCAACTTTCAAAAAATTAATAATTTCAAAGTAATATATATACTCACTTTGTTTAAAAAGATCATGGAGCAACTCTCCATAGTCCATACACAAGTATAAATTCTTAGGTTAGTTTCAAGACTAATCACACAATAACCTAAAAGATATTTCAGTTATCAAATTCTCATAAAAAATGACCACAAATAACTAATTAATATTATGGGAAATTAAAAAAGATTAATCTTTTAAGTCTTGGAAAATGTATTTTCTTTATGTTGAATAATCAACATGAACTTTCTTAAACAAAATGCCTATAATTTCCTGTAAAAAAAAACTCCAAATGACACACCCTTTGAAGCATTAGAAATTAGAGAGAATATGCTTTCCAACTGTATATTATTTGACTGAAAGTACACATTTATAATTATAACAAAATAAAAAACAAACGCTATATTTTAAAGTGTTTAAATTAAATTCTAATATTTACAAAACATTCAAAATGGATATTAAGTAAATAAAAAATTTAACGAAATTAACTTCTTATCAATCAAATGGTACATTAACTCATATTAAAATTTTATTTTATAAATAAAAATGTGAGCAAATTTTTAGATGTCATATATGCTCCATGCTTCTAATTTGGTTGCACATATCTTAATTACCTTCTAAAAATTATTCATATTATTCTAACCCAAGTTTATTCCTTTAAAATTCTATTTAGAAAGATAATGTTTAAAATATTAAATTTACTTTTTGAAAATCCGAAAGGATGTAGTTTTGTAAAAAAAATTTGTTCGGACGCAGTTACTTCTAGCACAAGCAAAAACAGAAAAATTAAACGTAAAATAACAAATCAACACAAAAAATTTCTTAATGCAATTCGATACACCTTATCTACATCTACATGGTCCTCACACAACTTAATACTTTAACTAATGGCAATAGTTTTATACAAGGCTTTATTGAGTCGACTCACTCAATCCTTGACATAACCCTTGAAAGTAAATCACACTCAATAGTACGACCACCTCGTATTATCCTCAACAAAGAATTTTCTCAACAGTATTTGATAATAAATGATGAAAATAAAATAACTCAAGTGATAGAAACAATAATGAACATAAACAAAGACAACATTTGAGATAAAAAAGAACTCCCCTAAACAGTGGCGGAGCCAGGAATGTCCTGGAGCCAGGGCTGATTAGACAGCGATGGACTAACGGTGAAGACTTTCGGTAAATTCAAAATCAATTCAAAAAATAATTTCATAAAGCACATTCATAAATGAAGTTAACTAAAATATTCAAATTACAATATCTTTATACATTTTTAGAGACATTAGAGCTAATGGATGATAATTATTTTCGACGAGTCGCCATGGCTGAAACCGCTGTAAAATAGTCTCATGAGTTTTGTAAATAACAATAACAATAGCAATGTTTTAATAACAATTTCATTGAATGCAAGATTTATTTTTAATAAAATATTAAATTTGTCTCATTTATAGGAGTTGAGAATAACTGCTGTTGTCTGAGTCAATTAATAATGCATGTGTCATCCACGTGTTCCTGAAGTCTTAGCTTTGTTCCTTATGTTCTATGTCTTCTACCCTTTTTATTTACGCATGCAACATCAAACCATCATTGTTTATTAAAGTGCTGTGTTTTTGGCTCTTATTATGCGTGTCTTTCATGTGCCCTTCACGTGCTTGACTAATGCTCTTATATGCTGCTGTGCGTTTCATTCAACTCATCATATTGCCTTTAATCTTTATCTTTCTTCTCTTCACGCACGGTCAAATTAAGTGTATATCCAACTTCTAGGCTCTGCTTTGACGTGCTTTTGACGATGAGTACTTGCTTTTAATGACGTGTGTGTGAGTATGGAGAAACACAAAAGTGCGACATCAGTACATTATATATATATAGGAGGAGGCACTTTAATTTGTGTTGAGACTGTCAGAGTCTACTTGCAGGGGTTTGGCAGGGACAAGCCCCCACTTATATTGGCTCCGCCCCTGACCCCTCCTACCATGTGATTACAGTTTCCAAATCTACAACAGAAGAGACTTTTGGCTATGTTTTCTTTAGTGACGATTTCTAATTCGTCGCTGAAAGATAGCTATTGGTGACAAAGACAAAAATCTTTGCTAAAATTCTAATATTTAGCGACGATTTACACAATAGTAGCTAAGACAATATTTTTCAACAACTACGGAGAATCATCACAAAAGGACACACTTTTTGTGACAGTTTATACGTTTCGTTGATAAATATATAACTTTTTGCGACAACATTGCATTATTGTCACTAATGTGATATCATTTAGTGATGATTAAGTAAAACGTCGATAGAAGTTAATGTCAATGAATATGTTTTGCGACGATTGATAGTAATCATCGAAAAATGTTTAACTTTTTGTGACGTATTTTTCAGTTTCGTCGCAAAGGTGATATCATTTAACGATGATTAAGTAAACTGTCGGCATAAGTTAAGCTTAATATATACGTTTTGCGACGATTAATATCAATCGTCGCCAAATGTTCCACTTTTTGTGATGTATTTTGTAATTTCATTCGTAATAAGTTAGTTTTAACCAACGATTAGCAAAATTGTAGCAAAAAGTTTGAACATTTGGCGACGAATTTTATTTTTTCGTAAAAAATTATTTTTAAAATTTTCATATTACATGATAATTTCTTAGGGAAATTTTAATGAATTTTTGTATTTGATAGTATTCTTAAAAATAATAATGTTTAAAAGAAAATTTTTTAATGCTAAGTGTACTGGTTAATCCTAATTAATTGACATTTATATGATTTTCATATTTTTTCATTTGCCTTGTTTATAAATTTGTTTAAATAGCTAATGCATTCAAACTCTATAAATTTGTTTAAATCTATGAATTTATACGCAAATGATTTTTTAATGATGCCTATTATACATAGTAGTACTACACCTTTGTTCATACAAAAATTTGATGAAAATATAATGGAGCGTCTAAAAATTGTAAATTGTTTTCAAAGTTTTAAACATATTGTTCAAAAATACATGGTATGTATTTTAAATTTAAAAAACCAATATATTTTAGACATCAAAAGATAATCACACCTAAAATTTTAATGTTATATAGGATCAAAATATCATAAATTTAAGTTAACTACTATATATTCTGAATCATTAATATTAATTAACAATAAAATAATAATACATATAAATATTAAAATATGGTAAGCAATATAATATAATGATATATATATAAATATATGATAAGTAGTACAAGATATTAATTAGAAGTTTAACAATTCTGACAGACAAAATAATAAATAAAGTTCAACGTCTAATATTCCATTGAAAAGGAAAAGAAATAATTATTTTTTTGTATTCTTAGTGACATGAGAGTCGGTAGAAAAGGTGAAGGGGTTTCCAAGGTCTGGATTCCCAAGAAGCCTTCTTGCACACCTTAGGCATCAATTGAAATAGTTAAAAGTCGTCCCTCAGGGTCTAGTGAATTGATACCATCTTCCAACAACTTCTTTGCTTTAATTAAATTTGCAGAAGATACAATAAACGATTTCTTAGATGCAATATGCACTATGGTATTAGATGAACCACACGTATTAAGCATTTCAGCTAATAAGCAAAGAGAATAAAATAATCAAAGCTAAATCAAATGCTATTAGGAAGTCAAATTCAAACACTTACATACCCAGCTGATAAAGTCCATGATCGTCACCATGAATAGACATAGTTTTTGTAATTGATCATTATTTCGAAACAATTGATTTTCTTAATCCTGTACGAACCATGAGGACATCACCACTACTTCCATTTCCATCCATGTTCTCTTGAATATTTGAGGCAGCTTAATACAACATATAGTATATACAATCAGATGTTCATATAACAGCCTCATAATAGAAAATGAGATACTGATAATAAAGAAAAAGAGGTAGTTTGCATCATATGAAGAACCTTGAAGAAGAAGATCAGTCATGGAAGGCAAGCATTTATTAATGTATAAAGAGGAGATTTGTTCTGCATTGATTTGTTCTTTATCTTGGACAATTTTGCCACATTCCTCCCAATGGACATCATTTCCATTATGAGAAACTAGTCACTAAGTCAACATTCACGATGAATTAATGTTAACAGTTTATTTCTAAAAAGTCAATAGAAGAACTCTTATTTAAATGTTCCAACATTCTAGCAATATTAATTGACTAATCTATCAAGTGAGAGTACTTCATATGATAAGGTTAAGAATGTTAAGTGCATATGTACTATGTTTAGGGGGTGCATAAATATCCCTTGTAGCTTCGAAACATGATTGCTTATATGTACATTAACATCCTTTGTAGAATTACAGAAGAATAATAGTTGTGTAATTGTGATTTAGCTTTAAATTATCTTAATAGTTAGGTTGTTAGTTTTGAGCTACTCCATTATATATTTGTTTTCAAATGTATGTGTACTAAAAGATTTTGTCTTTCAAGAATAAAAGTAATGATTGTTAGCATTGAGTTTTAAATATTGTAATGTCTAACACAAAGACACAATTGACCATATTTCTGGTTTATACCATTTGAATTTTAATTGTTATGTGTAATCACAATCTCATTACACGTTGAGATAAAGTCATTTGGATGGATACATCTGTATATTATAAGTGGTACAATCAAATGTAAATATGTGCATAAACATCCGTTGTAGAAATAGCCTTCATTCAAGCATTTCATCAAATAGTTAGGAGGCTTTCCTCAAACAAGTATAGAAGGTGGAAAAAACATCAACCCATTCACATCCAACATAGAAAACACAAGAAACCATCTTTCAAAAAAACACATACACCATAAGCAGGACAAAAAACTCACAGTAAACTCAGAATCGTAACAATAAAATAGAGCATAAAAGGAGGGTTTGAAAATAGAAAAGAAGAACAATACTTACAAAGGTAACGATGCTCCTTCAACGATGACGATGACATCACAGGAGATGACCACAATAAAGGGGATGACACTTATTCGACAGTGAACAAAGAGGAATGTTGACTACTAACTCGAAAACAAAGAGAGATTCATTTTCATATTAATAACCTAGTAGAAAATGATGTCGTTTGCTGTTAAGGTAAAGACGTCATTTTTGATAAAGTAGAAAGAAATATACCATTTAGTGAGGATTCAAAAACCCTTCACCAAATGGTTTGCCATTACTATTTGGCTTCACGTTTGGCTAACATAATAATATATAATATATAAATTATATGTTACAGTATGAAATTTTCTATAAGAAATAGATAATTATAATTAAATAGAGATATATACATATTACATAAGTAAGTTATGAGAAAAA
>JAOTAY010000008.1:196290-207747 GCA_025629805.1 Erythroxylum baracoense | reverse complement strand
ATGCTGCTGTGCGTTTCATTCAACTCATCATATTGCCTTTAATCTTTATCTTTCTTCTCTTCACACACGGTCAAATTTAAGTGTATATCCAACTTCTAGGCTCTGCTTTGACATGCTTTGTCTAGCTTTTGACGATGAGTACTTGCTTTTGATGATGTGTGTGCGAGTATGGAGGAACACAAAAGTGTGACATCAGTACATTATATATATATAGGAGGAGGCACTTGAAGTTGGGTGTTGAGACCGTCAGAGTCTACTTGTAGGGGTTTGGCAGGGACAAGCCCCCGCGATTGGCTCCGCCCTTGCCCCTACATACGTCTCTTCATCAATGAAAGACTGGAGAGTTGTCCACCAAGAACACTGATGTAGTCTTTCGATATTATCACCGGAACATCTCACACATAGCAGAAGAAAATTCATCAATAAACATGAACGTTCTTCACTGAAATATCATAAACATCGGAGCTGCAAAATTCGCAAAAGTTGTTGGAATTTTTCGCACACCATCACCACTAATGACAGCCACGAAAACAAATACAATTAATACCCAATCAGCCTAACAGAAAATCATACCATCGACTAAGAATGACAACTACAACGATCATGAAAGCTTCTGGAGTTTTCGTATATCATATATTACAAACAACAGCCACCCAAACTACCAGTTCATCGATAATGCGCAATCCAACGTAATCACACAAAAATCTGAAAATTTAGCTACCAAATTGCACAACCTCAACAACGAAAACTGCCAAACAATGGTCATTCAAAGGCCGAAAAGATGCAACTGCAAAGTTGGATAATAATATTGTAAAATCAACTGCAAAATAATACCTAAGATAGCCCTAAAAATTCCAACTACTAATTCACCAGATCCCTATCGTTTATTCACCCGAAAACCAATAACAATGTAGTCCTACATATCATGTAAATCACAACACCAATATAGCTGCAAAATCGCGCACAACTGCTAGAGTTTTTCATATGAACAACACTGTAATGACAGCTCAGAAAATCACCCACAATGGATAGAAAATGTAACTACAAATCTGGACAAAACCATCAGAGAATCAGCTATCAAAGATCACTCAAAATCCCAAGAATCTAGCCCCAATAAATCACGCAATCAGCAGATATCACCAAAGAAATCAGTTACCTTAGATAGTCATTATCCCCAAAAAGGTAGTCAAATAAGAATTCAAAATTCACCAAACATCTACATCTTATCTTCGTTAAGATATGATGATTTGATCCCAATTAAATCCTATCATAACCAGGATTTTTATCCCAAATAAACCTCATCTTCAAAGAGTTCCACATAAGATAGAATATTCATCGTAATAATATTCCTCAAATAATTAAAGATGTCTAATTGCAATAATGCTCCAAATGTCATAACACGTATCTTAACACTTTTAAATAAAAATTCACATGATTGGCAAGTAATATAAACAAATAATGTATCTTGTAATATCTTTTAAAAAAATTACACGACGAAGGCATTCACAATTTCATTCTACAAAATTGTGATACTCGCCACCATTATTTAAAGTCATCTTATCAGTTACATGTTCTCTTTATCCAGCAAAAGATTGGCAAAATCTTCATTCCATTGGTAGCAAAAGCAATTGTGAGTATAGTATCCACCTAAGAGTTTGGAGATGAAGATCGTTATAAAGGATTCAACTACGGTCTGCCCTTTTGAAGAAACACCCAAACGGCGTCTATGGATATCCAATGCAGACGTATTGCAAACGAGAGTTGGTTATGTCCAACTTCTCTTCTTCAATAAGTTCAACAGTTCTCACAATTTTTTGTATTCCCAGGAGCTTCTGTGTGTACAAGTATGGGTTCCTATTCCTACACAGGCTCGGTACAAAGACCTAGATTCACTGGATCTAACTGTATGAGTAGCAATTACATAATAACTGTAGTATCTACCCTGTTATCATTTAAAGACTCAAAGGGCCCACCACCATCGTAGACATCATATTCCAGAAACTTCCCTGTTTGTGATTCCACTATTCTGGTCCCTCCTCTACAATAAGATTTGTAACCTTTAGAGTGGTCAAGATATCTTACTAAATAGCAATGAGCATAATGAGCATGTAATTTTTTTATAAATATTATACTATCTCAGTAGGGTAGCCTCATACACGAATGTGTGCAAGGTTGGGTTTTCACAATTCTAGATAATCAAGTAGATTAGTCCTGTCTGGCATTGACTTTTTCAAGTCCTTTAAGGTGCAGTTATGCCTTTCGGCAACATACTATTTTGCACAAAACTACCCGATATAGTAAATCAATTTACTATCCCAACCAATTGCATATATCTGGCGAACGGACATTTTCAAGTCTTGAAATATCAGGTCTGTCATGATATTCTGCTCCACGGTCAGTTCTGACACTCTGAATAGATTTTTTCTAATTGGTTCACAATCTTCAATCTTTAAGCAAGAACACATAACTATAATGAGAATAATCATCAACAAATGTCATAATACATTTAGAATTGCACAATGCAATTGTATAAGGTCTTTTGATATCTGTATGTATTAGACTCAATAAGTCAGAAACACTAGTTGACCCTTCTTCCTTATTAGTCAACTTAACCCTGTAATAGTCAACAAATGTTCTCAGATCATCATGATCTAGAATTGAGAGAATGCTTTCTTTAATATGACTTTTCATTCATCAGGATCCTTCATTTCATGACTTGTTTAGCAAAATACGAAAAAGCATATATCTAATTCGGGGTAAGACACATTCTATTCAAACCATATGACAAGAAAGTTGTACCATTATGTTTTGCATTAAACACCAACTATACAACAGAAGCATTAAATACAAAACATCAACCTTCTTTGTCCAAAATTGATCCAAAGATCACATATAAAATGTGTCGTATAAAATTCAAAATGAACCTTACCGCAAGGTTCAACTCATACATTCCCCTACAGATATTTCATCCACTTCTTCATTGTTGTCAACTGTTAGTTCCTTCTTCTCTTTATTTGGCTTTATCCTGGTTATGAACCTCTATATTATGGAAGCACCTTAATGCAATTATCGCAAATCAGATTCAGAAATTGATAAGCTAAAGAGTTATCTGATGGTCACAGTCTTTCTTTTTAGGCCTCATATTGCTAGCTTCTTTATGTCATGTGGACTTTTACCAACACTAGATTGACCAGCTTCAATATGTGGAGAAGATTTAGTCTTGCTACCTTTGATCTTAGTGAGCTTTATCTTTACCTTCCCTTTAGTTACTTCGAGAGTTGTAGGAGTAGCAAGCTTGAGTTTCTCCTCCTTAACAACGCAATGGGCAATCAAAGCATTGAAGTCTCATTCCTCATCCTGTGAATAATATGTCTTCACTAGATTAATAAACTCTGGAGGGAGTGTATTCCGAGTTTGGTGAACTATGAAGACATCAGGAGGAAGATTGTTTAATATCTTTAGTCTATTGTCAAGATATATCATTCTTGATATGTACTCATTTACTCCCCCTTTTTTGGTATACCTTATAGAGAATAATTATTTCAACAAGGCACTTGTCTCAACAATAGGTGAGACTGTGTACTTTTGGGAGACATTACTAAGAAACTACTTCGCTATGTCTGTGTCTGGAAGTCCACGTAGCAGATGGTTAAGAACGGATCTTTTAATGGTTATAAGGCTTAATCTGTTAGACCGATCTTAAGCTTCATAGGCTACTTAATGAGCTCTCGAGCTCATGGATGTAGGTGGAGATGACCTATCTTGCCGTATGGCCATATCAACCTCAGATGACATTCGATACATCCTCTATCCACTTCTTCATATTGAAACTGGTCAGGATTTCAATGGTAACACTGATATAGTTGACTGAAAAGGTGACTGTAAAGTGATAATATTTAGATTAGCACAAATGTAGAATAACAATGATACTCAAAGCTATTAAACAGTATCTTTTCTGAGAATCCGATCACACATGTTATGAAACACCTTTGAGCTGAATACATAATATATGCAATTAGACCTTTACATAAATGCGATCGGAGTACAAACCATCAACTCTCATGACACTACCACCTTTGGGCGAATAGATCACTTGAGCAACAACTTTCCTCCATTTTATGTCTTTATTCACATCTCAAAATGTTACGTAAGGCCAACACCTTTGCGCAGAATAACCAAACATAAAAAACAGAGATATCCCTCTACATGCAAGCAGAATAATTCAAAATACTTACTTAAAAGGCCACTTTGCTGCCTACATCCTCATCAACACTCAAAAAGTCCACAAACACAAGGGATATATCTTTATGTTATCCTCACATTCTTGATGGACATATGGTATGTGACAATGTAACATCAATAAATGGAAAAACACGAATGTACAGTCTCATTGTCACACACTCATGCTGAAGACATTCTTTGAAAACTTCATTTGAGACTTTTGTAAAAAAAAAATCTCATTAGAGTGACTATCGTGCATTACTGGACACTGAACCGATTGCCCAAGGCACAAGAACGTCATGTATCTCCCTTATGACAAGTTTGTTGCACAAAAATTCATTAAAAAATGGCTTCAAAATGTCATAATTCCTTTTTTCGAATAATTATCATGCAAGCCCAAACACTGAACATGAGACCTAAAATACGAACACTTGAAGTATCTCCCTCGTGTGATATCCGAAGCATGAAAATTCACTTGAAATCAAATTCAGAACACCTTAATTCTTTTTTCAGGAGTTAAACTTTAATTCATTACTAATGTAATAAATCTAGAAAAATGGAAAAAATCACTTTATACAATTCCCGGATTCGAAAACTGACCCAAATCACCTCAGGGTACCCTTATGGGAAATCTGAAAAGTTTTTGTTTTTTTAAATACTATAACACACTGACATTAGCATAGCATCAACGCACTGTAGTGCTGACATCTACGATGACATCAACTGTGCGCTGGAGGGTGTGGCGCGTATGCCACACGCGTCGTAGAGAGACGCATCTTCAACTTGCATGGAACGTGCGTAACACTCCAGACGCGCACCCACACGCACTTATAGACAGACGCGTGCATCGTACGCGCCGACACGTGGCTCTTTCCTATCCACCCACATGTCGACCGTGTGTTTGGCGCGTATAACGCATGCGCTAGAATTATTGCCTTACGAGCAGTATTGTTCACTTGTCGGGTGCAGAAAATGGCAATTTTCTGAGTGTTTAGGGCCAATTTTTCGCCTTCCAAGGCTCGTTTTCAACCCGTCTCTCAAGGCTAAACATATGTATATTACTTTCATGCAATAAAAAGAAAGAAAAAACTTAGAAATAGAAGTTAACTCTCTGAAAACTTTATAGAGAAAAAATAAAAATTTTTTCGTTTTTAACCACTTGATCACGTCACTGCTTTGATACCATGTATAACACATAACGATACCTTAATTACGTATCCCATATCTAATGTGAAAGAGCAATAAATGAAAAAATGTGAAAAATACCTGATTTCGATTCCATAACTTCATATGAGCTTTCCGAGTCGAAAGAGCGTCAATCCACCGTTGTCTCCACGGGAATTGTTCACCAGAATGCGGTCAACTCCTTTCTACAGTTTTCTCAAAACGTAACCTCTCTTAACGGGTCAAAGAATCCTTATGCTTACGAATAATATAAGCAACAACATGAGACCTTAACCTTTATATATATATATATATAGTGTCCATATCGGACTTTCCCATCACAGGCTTAATATGGGTCTAGTCTATACTGATCGGGATCCATTTCTATCTTTACTTGGACTCATTAATTTAGATCATTTATTGAGTCACTTTATTATCTTTATCCAAATTAAATTACACAATTTAACCGATAAATTATTTTAAAAATTAAAAATATAATTCAATATTGTTTAACTTTACGAGGAAAGTAAAAATTTCTAACACTTTTTTTCATAAGCTTTTGTGCGCACGGTAGACAGATCCACTAAGAAACAAAGCGGATGGATGACAAATACTTTGACATCAACCATTGATTTATTGGATAAGATAGACAGCCTCATCGCCAACATGCATGGCTCGGGGAATTCTCCTAACCCAAACCTGACTATGGTGAGTTAGACCAAGTTCCGTTGCCATGGTATCGATTTTGGTTGGGGTCAGGCATTCATGCGACCTTGTGGTATAATTGAAGGTGAAGGATTCATATTACTAAGCCCAACCAACAAAGATGGTTTCATGCTGGTTTATATGCTTGGAGGCAGAGCATATGCAAGTTTGGAAGAGAGTTCGAATCTTTTGTCTAATTTTACTCTACAGCTCTGTCTAATGGTTAAAATAAAGGGAGTTTGAATTTTCTGTCCAATTTTACTCTGTATAAACTCTATCTAATGGTTAAAACAACCTCATTTTATTTATTAGGCATGATTAAATAGGGTAAAATTAGATAAAAAATCTCTGTTCGAAAGGAATTTAAATTTTTTAATCCAATTTTACCTTATATTAATCTTATTTAATGGTCAAAACAACGTCATTTTAACTAATAAATAGAAGTTTAGAGATTGTCCTATCTTATTCATTTTAACCAATAGATACGAGTTTAGAAATTGTCCCATCTTATTTAATGAATAAAATGACTTCGTTTTAACTATTTGACAGGATTAGATACTTTAAAATCACACAGAGAATCCTTGTAATTCAAAACCGTTCTAGCCATTTAACACATGGTAAAATTAGTCGAAGAATCCCCGTCCTTCGTGGCATCTTCCACTCATCACTTCAAGGCAATTACGCTGACCCAATGGCTAAGTTGTGATTTCCAGCATCATGTGGACATCTATAAAATAAGATAAAGTAGTATACTCTTAACATGACTCATATTATACGAGTGAGTAGTCAGAAGTAAGCTCTTTATTTGTTTATTTATTATAAATAAGATAATATTTAAATTTTGCTGTAAATTTCCAGTAAGGAAATATGGAAACTTTTTAGTCAAAGCCTAAATAAGATTTGATGGGATGACTTTGAAAAAATGAAAACTGAACGTTTTTCTTCTCAGTAGGTGGATTAGATTGTGAGACACGTTATCGTATGACAGGACACCGGTAGGACCCCAAACGCGATGATTCACTTCAATGGTTGAGTTGTAGCATCAAGTAGGCTCTTATCTTCCTGTTTCTCGGCGATATGCAATAATCTCTTTTTCTCTTCGTACAGCAAGCAAGCACCCTCGCCGCTTCACTAGTTGCGACTATCTTACAGATGAAGATTGTCATTAAGGAGTCCACTCTCGTCTGCCCATTTAAACAAACACCCAGTCGGCGTCTATTGCTGTCCAATATAGATGTGGTGTACACGGACAGAGGTTATATTCCTTTACTCTTCTTCTATAAGTTCGACGGATCTCACAACTTTTTTGACCCTTTAGTGCTCAAGGAGTCTCTAAGCAAAGTTCTTGTTCCATTTTATCCTGTGGCTGGGAGGCTTGCGAGAGATGGGAATAGTAGGATTGAAATAGACTGCAATGGTGAAGGAGTTCTGTATGCAGAAGCTGCGTCCGATTCAGCTTTGTCTGATATTGGGGACTTCAATTCTGGCAAGGAACTCGTGAAGGTCACTCCTCAGATTAATCGCTCACTCCATGACCTCTATTCTTCACCACTCCTTGCTGTACAGGTACTTATGCAAATCTCTAGATATTGCAACTTTTATGTTGATGTATAAATGTCTGAATACCTTCATTGTTATATTGGGAAGGTAACAAGATTCAGTTGTGGAGGTGTGTCATTGGGAATAGTTTGGCATCACAATTTATCAGATGGTACTGGTTTTCTTAATTTCATCACATCTTGGTCTGAATTAGCTCGTGGACTCTCCATTAGCACGCCACCACCGTTCCTCGACCGGACCATTCTTCGTGCTAGAGTCCCACCAACCTTGTCATTCCACCACAATGAATTCGACAAACCTCCGGTCATGATTACTTCTTTTACCCGAAATCCGAAACAAGCTTCAGGTTCTAGAGCCAATTCTGACATAGTACTTAATATCACTTCTCATCATATAAAAACCCTCGTGTCACTGACGGGTAACGAAGGAAGCAAGATTAAGTACACCCGGTTTGAAATTTTGTCGGCATTTATATGGCGTGCCGTATGCAAAGCACGCAACCTCCCTGACAATCAAGCAACAAAGTTGCGTATTCCGGTCACTGCACGATCCAGGTTGAATCCTCCATTACCTCCTACATACTTTGGTAACACAAACACAATATTCATTTGTGCAACAACCGCTTTATGTGGTGAAGTTTTGTCAGAACCTTTTGTGCAAACGGTAGATAGAATCCACAAGGCAATAAAGAAAATGGATGATAAGTACTTGAGATCAACTCTTAACTTCCTCGATATGACAGATGACCTCACAACCGTCATGCATGGCCCGCAGACTTGTAGTTGCCCGAACCTTAATATTGTGAGTTGGATGAACTTGCCTTTCCACGGTGTAAATTTTGGTTGGGGACAAGCATACATGCGACCTGAGGGTATATTTGAAGGCAAAGGATACATAATAGCAAGTCCAACGAACAAAGAGGGTTTGATGTTGGCCTTATGTCTGGAAACAGAGCATATGCAAGCCTTCCAAAAGATTTTCCAGGATTCATTTCAAGGTAATCACACCCACTCAATAGCTAAGTTGTGATTTTCCAACATATACCTTCAAGCATGTTTAAAAAAGGCCTCTCTATTAATTAAGATTAAGTCTACGTATTATTAAACCTCTTCTACTCCACATATCCGGAAAATATTTACTCAGTTGTTATTGTTTTACCATCAACCATGTCTATGCTAAGAAGTATAGTTGTAACAATGTCTCTTGTGATCACATCAAAGATACTTGCCTATTGTAAATTATTCAGATATTACAATGCGGTAACTTTAAATCCACAAAATTAAATAGCCATGCCGGAATGATTGGTCCGTTTATAGTTTATACTCTGAATACGGAACTAGCCATGAGGGACAGGTCATATAGCACAGGGCATGTCTTGACATGCATAAAGAAACGTAAAGCAGCCGGCTGTTAAAGAGGCGGGTACCGTATTCTATGATACGGTGTCGGCGTGGCCATGCCAGAATCATATCTTTTTAAAGAGATGCGGTACTGTATTCTATTATACAGTGTCGGCGTGGCCATGCCAGAATCATATCTCTACTTGTATGATACAGAAGAAGCGATAAAAAAGCACAGCTCACATGGCAGAGGACATGCTTTTACGCGAATAAAATAGGTATGAATCGGTTGAAATTAAATTGTAAGTTTGAACTCATTTCAAAATTTAATTGAACATGAAAAAATTTGATGCAACTCAAATTTAATTGAATTTCAATTGTTTTAAAAAAATTATGTAATTGAGTTTGAGAAAATCACTCAATTTACGAAAAGTTAAAATTCTATTTATAAGACTCTATCCTGTAAGTGAATGCCTATTGTATTGTGAAATTATTACATTTATATATTTTATATATGTATTAAGTAAAATTAATCAAATCTTTTATTTTTATTGTATGTAATTAAATATATAATAAGATAATATTTAAATTTTGCTGTCAATTTCAAATAAGGTAATACTTAGTCAAAAGCCTATATAAGATTCATAGGATGACCGAAAAAATGAAAATTAAACTTTTTCTCCTTACTCGGCCGGTAATAAACAAATAAATTTATTCAATGATTTGAGTTGTAGAAGTAGCGTTTACGCTCTCGTCTGCCCCTTCGTCAGCGATATCCGATAATCTCTCCTCTTCCTACAGCAAACAAGCACTCGCGACGATCTTACAGATGAAGATTGTTATTAAGGGGTCCACTCTCGTGTGCCCATTTGAACAAACACCCAGTCGGCGTCTATGGCTGTCCACGATAGACGTGATGTACACGGACAGAGGTTACGTTCCTTTACTCTTCTTCTACAAGTTTGACGGTTCTCGCAACTTTTTTGACCCTTTAGTGCTCAAGGAGTCTCTAAGCAAAGTTCTTGTTCCATTTTATCCTGTGGCTGGGAGGCTTACAAGAGATGGAAATAGTAGGATTGAAATAGACTGCAATGGTCAAGGAGTTTTGTTTGCAGAAGCGGTGTCCGATTCAGCTATGTCTGATACTGGGGGCTTCAATTCTGGCCTGGAACTCGTGAAGGTCTTTCCTCCGATTAATCGCTCACTCCATGACCTCTATTCTTCACCACTCTTTGCCGTACAGGTACTTGTGCAAATCCTTAGATATTGCAACTTTTATGTTGATGTATAAATGTCTGAATACCTTCATTGTTATATTGGGAAGGTAACAAGATTCAGTTGTGGAGGTGTGTCATTGGGAATAGGGTGGCATCACAATTTATCAGATGGTACTGGTTTTCTTAATTTCATCACATCTTGGTCTGAGTTAGCTCGTGGACTCTCCATTAGCATGCCACCGTTACTCGATCGAGCCATTCTCCGTGCCAGAGTCCCACGTACCCCTGTATTCCACCACCATGAATTCGACAAACCTCCTGTCATGATTACTTCTTTTACCCAAAATTCGGAAGAGTCTTCAAGTTCTAAAGCCGATTCTAGCATAGTACTTGAGATCACTTCTGATCATATGAAAACCCTCGTGTCAATGATAGGGGATGAAAGAACCAAGATTAAGTACACCCGGTATGAAATTTTGTCGGCATTTCTATGGCGTGTCGCATGCAAAGCACGTAATCTCCCTAAGACTCAGGCGACAAAGATGCGTATTCCAATCAATGGAAGGCCCAAATTGAATCCTCCAATACCGCCAAACTACTTTGGCAATGCATTATTCATTTGTACAACAACCGCTTTATGTGGTCAACTTCTATCAGAACCATTTGCGCACTCAGTAGACAGAATTCACGAGGCAATAAGGCGGATGGACGATAAGTACTTAAGATCAGCTCTTGACTTTCTCGATAAAACAGATGAGCTGACGACTATCATGCAAGGCCCGCAGAATACTGCTTGCCCGAACTTTAGTATAGTGAGTTGGTCGAGTTTCCCTTTCCATGGTGTGAATTTTGGTTGGGGGCAGCCATACGTGCGACCTGCGAGTATACACGGAGGCAAAGGATACGTATTAGCAAGTCCAACGGACAAAGAGGGTTTGATATTGGCCATATGCCTGGAGGCAGAGCATATCCAAGCCTTCCTAGAGATATTCCATGCCTCATTTCAAGGTAATCACACCCACCCAATGGCTAAGTTGTGACTTCCAACATCTACCTTCAAGCGTGTCTCTGCTTAGAAAGGGTGATTGCAATTGTCGCTGTAATCAGGTACATTGAACTATTGAAGTCCTTGCTCCAGTTGCAATCAGTTTGGGGCTTACTTGATCAATCACCTAAGACTAAGCTGGTGCAAGAAGCTGAATGTGTTCGGCAAGCGTTGATAAAAGCAAAATCCGTGAATTGGAATTGTA
>JAOTAY010000008.1:148701-162590 GCA_025629805.1 Erythroxylum baracoense | reverse complement strand
AAACTTAATATTATGATATTTTTAAATATAAACTAATATTATAAAATTAAATAAAGATTAAAAAGTTTAATTAATCCTTTTATTCTATTCTTTCAAACTTTAACATGATCCAAAAAAAGCCAATTTTAAAAATACATAAAGTAAAAATAGAGAATAAAATGGAGAATAATATTAATATTAGGCAAATAATTAATTCCAAAAATTTCTCTTATGAAATTTTTAAATTTTAATTTATTAGAATTAAATGAACCGACCAATAAGTCATTCACTAAATATATTACTATTTTTTAAAATAATAAAAAAATGTAACTTTTAATTAATAAACTGTTTGCCATACGTCTCCACAGTCGTGCGTATTCCTTTCTCGGAGAACTTTGTCCTGTTGTAAGTAATACATAGACCTAGCATTTAAAGTCTCTCTACATTTTTTTGGAATAGGAAACAAGTTTATAAATAAGCTGATTCCTTCTAGCTTCTCATACAAGAGCCTGCCTTTCTTCTACAGAAATCTAGGTTTCAGGGTCTGCTTCCGGCTCACAGGGTACGCAAAGCAGCTTGTGTTAATCCGAAAACCTGTTACTAAAAGAGTATATGCATTTCATATCTTTCATTTACGCACTTTTCGTTTAGCTCTGAAAAGGAAGGATTTTGTTCGAGTTTCAGTTTCTAAAACACCAGTGTCTTCCTTTCTTCTAAAACAAGTTCAGAACAGTTTGTTGTTTACGCTTCTTTGATATGAATTGTTGGTGTACGGTAACCATGCATGTTGTGAACTCAGGTGGCGAGTCTGAAGATGAAGATCAACGTGAAGGAATCAACTATTGTACGACCTGCACATGATACACCGGAGACGAGCCTATGGGTCTCGAACTTGGATCTTTTGGTCCCAACGGACCACGTTTACACGGTTTACTTCTACAAGGCAAACGGGTCTTCGAGTAGCTTCGATGTTCAGGTGCTAAAGGAGGCTTTGAGCAAAGTGCTTGTGCCATTTTACCCAGTAGCAGGTCGACTTGGGAGAGACGAAAATGGCAGGATTCAGATCGAATGTAACGGAGAAGGTGTTCTGCTGGTTGAAGCTGAAACCACTTCTGTTATTGATGATATTGGAGACTTCACTCCTGGCTTGGACATGCTTCAGTTTGTTCCTAAGCTCGAACGTTCCGATGATATTACTTCATGTCCTTTATTGTTAGCTCAGGTATCAAAAAGCTAATCTTTTGAGTTTTGATTTGACAGGATTGAGAAGTTAATTCATTTTCCTCCTTTTGTTTTCTCCTAAAATTAAGGAGAAACTGTTAAGTTAATTCATTTGCGTGCTTTTGTTTCCTCGTAAAATTAAGGATAAGCTGTTCCTTGTTGTCACAGTTAACAAGGTTCGGGTGTGGCGGGGTATGCATTGGGGTCGGCATGCATCATACGGTGGTGGACGCAACAGCTGCCTATCAATTCATCAATTCATGGTCTGACACTGCACGTGGATTCGCGCTCAGCGTTCCACCCTTTGTTGATAGGTCCCCATTGGCAGCACGAGATCCACCCACACCAACCTGCCATCACGTGGAGTACGATCTGCCACCCGCAATGAATACCTCCGCACCCCAACAAAACCACAAAGCCGTAGCCAAGATTCTCCATATCACCGCTGATCAACTTGAGGCTCTAAAGACCAAGTTCAAAAGAGACGACGGAACAAGCAAGTACAGTACTTACGAGACCCTCGCTGCTCACACGTGGCGGTGCATGTGCAAGGCACGTGAACTCCCCGAAACCCAGCCCACGCGCCTCTACATCCCCACCGATGGCCGCTCCCGCCTCCGCCCTCCGCTCCCGCCGGGATTCTTCGGCAACGTGGTGTTCACCACCGCAATCACCTCGATCTCCCGTGAGGTCGAGTCGGAGCCCATGGAGTCCACAGTACGGAGGATCCACGAGGCCTTGAAGAGAAGAGACGACGAGTACTTGCGGTCGGCGCTCGATTACTTGCAGTTACAGCCAGCTTTAGAAGCGTTAAAACGAGGAGCACAAACGTTTCGTTGTCCGAATCTGAACGTGGTGAGCTGGATGAGATTGCCCGTTTACGAAGCGGACTTCGGGTGGGGCAGACCCTTTTTTGTGGGCCCGGCAAGTGTGGGATTCGAAGGAATGGGGTATTTAATGCCAAGATCACATAAGGGCGAGGGAGTGAACTTTGTTCTGTTCTTAGACCCAAATCGGGCGGAGCACTTCCAGAAGTTGTTTTACGAGTTCTAATTTCGATTCCCCTGGGTTAAACTCTGGAATGTTCGTGTCCACTATTGCTGTTTCAATATCTACCAGTCGATCCAAATGCATCGATTTAAGTTGTCCTTTTTTTTGCCGTATCATCACCCTCTGCTTTGACATCTCTTGTATGATTTTCTATTTGGTTTGCCGTATCATCACCCTCTGCTTTGACATCTCTGAATCAGTAGTTCAAACTGTTGGTCATGGTTATTGCGAGTCTCGGAAATAGCCTAGAAGTTTGGATTCTTGGAGCTGTTTCCAACTTCTAAAGTCGTTTGGGCTCAAAGCCATGTAGACATAGTACCTCTCTAGTCATAAACTAAAGCTCTTGTGAGCAAATTGGTCAACTGAAAACCAATCTCTAGTATTTGGTGAAATGCGCTTTGGTAGGGCAAAACCTCTAGAGTATGAACCTAGAGATACGTAAGAAGTAGGTTTTCTGAATTTGAGATGATGACTAAGGTGATCTAAAGAGTGATAAAAATCACGCATTAAGTCACTATGAGATGCATAGAGGGCAGATAATGCCTATAAATTAAAGATGACAATAAATTGAGTTAAAGTTGAAGCTTGGTTGAATTCGAGCCCGACTAAACATAAGTTAACTCGACTCGAGCTCGAGTCTGCTTGAATTTTTTAAATTAAAAATGCAAAGTGATGTTTCTCTTATAAGGATTGGGTGTAGCCTGAATCAAAGCTCAACCTGATGACTGGTCAATTAAGGCTTAATCCGTTAACTTCAAGTCAAGGCCTAGTTGCCATTCCTGCTAGAGATGCCATATGGTGGATTTAATAAGAGAGTCATAGAGATGGTGCAAAGTCCAATATACTGTTAAGATATCAAAGTGATCTGAACGAGTAGGAATGTTAAAGGTGATAAGAACAAGATGAAGGTAATAAAAAAGATGCTCGTGTAAAAGAATACCAATTTTATGGAGAGTTTAAGAAGAGTAAAATCTATAATTAAGAGAATGAAGAGAAGAATAGGTTTCTTTAAGATGAGAGTTAGAAGCTAGATTGACTTTTTAAGTTTAAAGAGAAAATTAGGAAGTACGTTATAATAACTTTTGATATAACGGGTGATAAATTTATAGTGTGAGAATCAATCTTTTTAATGAAGTAATTAGTTGTTAGGCAATATTTTTTTATTGGGCTCAAGAATCTTTAGAAAGGATTTGTTATTCATTTCCACCGCAAAATGATGAGTTAAGGTAGAAATTAAAATTTTGAATGCTTTTTTTCACCTCCAAGATCTTTTTATTGATGGTATGTTAGTACGTAATAATTCTTAGTAACAGTTGAAATTGCTTTGTGTTGAGATTTTTATTAGAAATATGTAACAACTCACTGAAAATATATGTGTCGGCTGATAAAGTCTATGGTAAAAGTTCGTTTAAAAAAAATTCTATTTGAGTTGTTTCAACGTGACTTTTCTTAACTGAGAGCACTTATTGCTTTGAAGAACATAGAGAGGTCCACCTATACCAGTTAGGCAGCAGACAATGCCAGTACAGGAATGGTTTGGTCCCTCGGCAAAAATCAAGTTTCTTTAAGATTGAAAGTGGCTACCGTACCGGTACCAGTTGAAACGCAACTCTTTTTGCGTGAAACACGAAGCCAACGCGGTCTGAGTCTCTCCAGGAAAATGCGATCAATCTCCATCAAAGCAAGACCAGATCCATTCCTGTTCCGATTCTCCCAAACTTCTTTGTGAAACTCGCATGTATCATGTCTAGGTATAATTGTCGTGACGTAAGCACGAACCCAAACACGTGTAAGAAGGAGGATCCCAAGACTTAACGACACAAGACGTAGATAGACGTTTAAAACGATGTGACCTTGCTAAAGTATCGCAATTCTTTCAAGAACCCAAACACGTGTAAGAAAGAGGATCCCAAGACTTAACGACACAAGAAGTAGATACACGTTAAAACGATGTGACCTTGCTAAAGGATCGCAATTCTTTGTCATTTTCGCTTTAAGCCAAACCCAAAAACGACAACCTAACACAAATTTGTTGCATTTTGGATCGAGTGGTCGATATTTAAAACGGCAGCACTGGTCATCACAGATGATCCGAAAATTGTTATTTCCAATAATATCATGACATAAAATAAAGATGAGTAATATTAATAAAAATTTAAGAGATATGAGATTTAACAGGCACTTAGATAATTTGAATATTTTAAAAGTAAACATTTCAACATAAAAAAATAGCAGAAAATATTATTTAAAAATTGTAAGATGAAAAAATAAATATTTATATATATATTCATGCATTCTAACCCTTTGCCGGGTAAAACTCCAAACAACAGGAAGAGCTGTGGCTTCAACAGTCGCATTTGGAATCAAAACTAGAACTCACATAACAAGTTCTTGAAGCCTTCCTCATTTTAGCGAAGTCATCCAGCTCCCAAAATCAGAATCGGAATGCCAAACGTTTTTGCTCCTGGTTTTAGTGCTCCTAAAACTGCAAGTGATCAAGCGCTGATCGCAGTTACTCATCGTCTCTTTTCTTCAACACCTCCTGGGTTCTACGCATTGTGGCTTCTAAAGGCCCCGACTTGAGATCGCCAGAGATCGAGGTGAGTGCAGTGGTGAACACTGAGTTGCCCAAGAATCCCGGGGCCAGGGGCGGGCGGAGACGGGATCGGTGACATCCGAACCGTGTTACCTGAACAAAAGTGCATTTAGGAAGAAGAACAAAGAAGGAATCGACGTCTCAATCTTAACAAGAGATTTTGGTTCGATACCTGAGCAGCCAATGGAGGACATGAAGAGATATCATCAGAAAATTCGAGCTGTGCAGCAAGCTGAAGAATGTGCAAGCTGGAAGTGAAGTCTGCAATAATATTATCAATAACCGAATTAGTTTCAGCTTCAAACAGAAGAGCACCTTTTCCACTACATTTGATCTCAACTCTCCCATATTCGTCTTTCCCAAGTCGACCTGCTGGTCGGTAATACGGCACAAGAACTTTGCTCAATGCTTCCTTTAGTACCTGAACATGGGAGCTGTTTGAAGACCCATTGGGCTTGCAGAAATAAGCCTCCTAAGTATCGCGCACTGGGACCAAAAGATCCAAGTTTGAGATCCATAGGCTCGTCTCTGGTGTATCGTCTGCAGGTCTTATAATGCTTGATTCCTTCACGTCAATCTTCACCTTCAGCTTGCCACCTGAGTTCACGACAGAATACATTCATGCATTGTTACGATGAACACTATTATTCAAATATCAATATATATATTTAGCCTTAATTTTCCATTAGAATCATGCAAATTAATATTATGTAATTATTTAGTTAATTTTGTTTCCATAATTGGAGTCACCTAAAGTATATAAATAAATGGATGTATATAACATCAAAGATACACAAAAATACACAGAAAGTCTTTCGTCATTTCTTCTTTGCTCTTTAGTTCCATCTGGTGTTAGAGTCCCCTTTCTAAAAGGAAGTCAAAATTCAAGAGTTTTTCTTCAACTCTTTCTCTGTAGCATTCTTTCGAACATTTGGGATTCTTAATCTGCTTCAAATACAATTTTTCATATACCAAATTGATTCTTCGGTTGAGTAGAGTTCAAAACCACAAAAAAACACCAACACTGCCACAACACACCCTCATGCACCACCCAAAGTTTCGAAGCTCAAAACCCTAGTTGCAGTTGTTTGGAGAAAGAAGATGATCTAAACGATGTTGTTTAGCTTTCAAGCAAAATGACGACGCTTAGTCACAAAAGCTTAGAAATTTTGTGGAGCCATATTATCTACCAGCATCTTAGTCAATGCCAAGTCATCTTGTGCAATGCCAGTATACACATCAGTTGTCACGTCATTGTCCATCTCAGCAAATATTTCGCACATTAACTTTCCGTGTGTTACTACCTAATTTGTCCACATGTCAGCATAGTTCTCTTAGTTCAGTTCCGAGCCACCGGTTTAGTTTGGTTTGGTTTAAAAGAAGTTGACTGATATTTTAGCCGCTCGATTTAGCATATTTTTTTGGTTTATCTACAAACTAGATCGATTTTTAATATTTTTCAATGTTTTGAATTCATTTTAAAGGTTAGAATAATCAATTTTCATCTCTATAAGCAAGTTTTCTCCTATTTTATTGTGCCATTACATTCCTAATCTTATTAATATCATCTTTGATGTTTCCAACTATGATCTTTGAGTTGAGGAAATGTGTAGCTTTCTTAGGGAGAGACTCCTTTGACATATGGTTACTGGAAAAATATCTAAACCCACTCAAAAGAAAGATAACGACATTTATGTATTTATTGAACGATTAGTAGCATTGAATGAAATGAACCATCAAATCTTAACATGGTTTTGAAATATATTTGCTAAAGCTATCAAACTTGACTTTCGATTTTTGACACAATATAGGAGGAATGAAATTTTTTAAAAAATTGTTATTATGTTTCTAATGATGTCCATCGATTTCGGTTGTATAGGATTCTTCATTGTATACAACATCCTAGACAAACATTACACAGTAATATTTCTTAATTATAAGAACTTAGAGATCGATTAGCACTTGGTGATCCTACCTGGGCTAGTCTTGATGTTGCTGTGATATATACAAAACTTTGAGATCGTTAGCATATATGACATTTATTGATGTTGCTGTGATATATACAAAACTTTGAGATCGTTAGCATATATGGCATTTATTGATGACTCTCAAGGATGAATTTGAACTCATTCGTAGCTCTCTTCTTTATAGAGAAACTCAACCCAATCTTGACATTATGATTAAGAAGCTCATCTTAGAGGAAAGTAGTCTCAATATACTCCGTAAGAAAAATTTACTCATGTTATTCTTGCAACTCACACCTCTTATCAAACTTCTTATCTTATAACTGAGGTAAGAAGTTTTGTATAGGATCTTGTAACTACTATAAAAAGCCTAGACATCACATATTCGAATGTAGAAAATGACTCAAATAGAATTTTGGGTAAGGTAATTCTCCAAGTCTTTTCAACCTGCTTCCACTGCTACTGTTACCACTGAGGGGTCAACAAAAAACATCGCTCCTAAATTTTCTTTAAAGGCATTTCATGCCCTTCTTTAACAACTTCAAACAGATTTTGTACAGTTTCCTCCTTTACTCTATCTGTCATATCAGGTACTTCAAATTCTTGATATCTCGATTCTCCCTGTTGCAATCATATTATCTCGGATTCTTCCATTCATAAATCTTTAACAATATCATCTGCTCCATAAGATGTTCATACTGTCGATAGTTCTACTATACATATACAACATATAGGTATTGTTCACAAATCCAAATTGCATTTACCTGCAAACTCTCATTTTTATTGGACAATTATGTAAATTTGGTGTTAACTTATAGTTTTTGAGTTAAGGTCAAGATCCATAAATGGGGGAGATCCTAAGGAAAGGACACAAGGTTAAACGAGTTGTGAGTTTTGCTTCACTAAATATTCTTTCAAAGTTTGTTGTTGGTGCTGTCACTTCTCATTTATGGCTCACTCGCTTAGGTCATCTTTTTGTTTCTATACTAGGGTTTTAGTCTCTAACGGTACTATAGATCATATTAAGATTAAACATTTTGATTGTGTCCCTTGTCAACTATCTAGAAGTCATACTTTACATTTTTCTCCTAATGATTCTATCTCTTTGGCACCTTTTGATCTAATTCATTTTGATATTTGGGGTCTTGCACCTCATGAAAATGTGGGTGACATAAGATATTATGCAATCTTTGTCGAAGATTTCACTTCTATACATTGATTTATCTAAGGCGACATAGATCTGAACTATTCTCCAATTAGTCTTATTTTACTAATATGAATCAAACTCAGTTTTCTTGCAAGATTAAAGTATTTAGCATTAATAATGTCATAGAATACAGTGATACAAAATTCATCAACTTCTTTAATTAACAAGGGACTATCATTTAAAGATCTTGTCCAAACACATATAAACAAAATAGTTGGGTCGAATGCAAACATAAACTTATTCTTGCGATTGTTTAAGCCCTTCTTATATCTTCTTCTTGTACTGAAATCCTTTAGGGAAAAGCAACATGTACTGTTGTTTATACTATCATTCACATTTCTTCTCCTATCATAGGTAATATCTCTCCTTATGAGCGCTTATTCAATGATGCTCCTAACTATTAGTCCTTTAAAGTTTTCTAATGTGTGTGCCTTGTTCCATTATATCCTCATGA
This sequence comes from Erythroxylum baracoense, assembly GCA_025629805.1. NCBI lineage: Eukaryota > Viridiplantae > Streptophyta > Magnoliopsida > Malpighiales > Erythroxylaceae > Erythroxylum > Erythroxylum baracoense. Next base: position 154,119 of record JAOTAY010000008.1, on the reverse strand, counting down.
GCACACTAAACTATAACCAAAAGCACACTTATGATATTTTGTAAGATATGTCATAAAGCACAAAGTATATAGATGTTGAGATCCACTGTCTCAAATACTTTAAATCTCTCGATATATTACCTTTTGGGAGCATAAAATGTTTTCCACAATATTAAATTTTGAGTAAGCGAAACCCCACAAAATTTTTTTTTTTACCTACCATAAATTTGTTTCCTGATATTTTATATGCAGATTCCTCTTATAGCTCTAATAGTTTAATATAACTGACACTAGATTTTATTGTATCTTTTTTAGTTTCAGATCCTCCACTTTCAACAAATAGCTCTTCCTTTTCTATTCATTCACCAAAATCTATTAAGTCTCAATAACCTCCTCGTCAATCCTCTTGAGTAAGTCAACCAACTATTGGTCTTACAGACTTCCATGTTTATTCTACTACTCTCTTTATATGAACCTCGCACTTATCGCAAGACTCACTCTAGCCCTTTATGGAAGTAAGCAATGATACCGACTCACTCTAATACCAACACTAGAGTCTTAGTTTACCTACCTCCAGATAAGTCTGTTATTGGCTATAAATGAGTCTACAAAATTAAGATTCAAACTAATTGATTAGTCAAAAGATACAAAGCACGATTAATTGTAGGGGGTTTACATAAGAATATGGAATTAACTATGAGAAGACCTTTGCTCCAGTCATCTGCCAGACTTCAATCCGTAGTCTTATTATAATAGTAGCTAACAAACATTGGGAATTGTTCCATGTGGATGTCAAGAAAACCTTTCTCAATGGTGATCTTCATGAAGAAGTATATATGAACCTCTACCTGAATATGCTCCTCTGCCTAATAAAGTTTGTCATTTTTGTAAAGTCTTGTATGGTCTTAAACAATCACCTCAGGCGTGGTTTGCTAAATTCAACTCCACCATCAACCATATTGGCTTTACATCCAATTATTATGATCATACTTTATTTATCTGAAAAATCGATCAAGTTGTCTTCATCTACAATTTGAAATGAAAGAGTTTCTCCTGAGCTATTTTTTAGGTCCTGAAGTATCTTATGATGATTCAAGCTATTAATTATCTCAAGCTAAGTATGCTACTGGTTTTATCTTACATGTTGGCTTTGTTGACACTAAGATTTCTAGCATTCTACTAGATTCTAATGATCATATCTCTATCACTGATAGAACTCCTTTGAATAACGATACACTTTATTGACAACTAGTTGATAGTCTTATATTCCTTACTGTCATATGTCTAAATATTGCTTATGTTGTTCATCATGATAGTCAGTTTATGTCTACACTTTGTATCACTCACTTTTCTGTTGTTTTCTGTATACTTCGGTACATTTGAGGAACCTGTTTCATGGGCTTCACTTCAGTTATTTATCTTCATTAGAATTACCTTCATACTCTGATGTCGAGTAAGCTAGAGACCCAACTGATCGTCGATCTACTACTTGCTATTATTTCTTTCTTGACAATTCTCTTATTTTTTGGTGTAGAAAGAAGCAAACAGTTTTTTCTCGGTCAAGCACTAAAGCAAAATATCGAGCCCTAGCTAACACTACTTCTGAAATTGTATGGTTACGATGGTTACTTCAAGATATAGGTGTCTCTTTCTTCAGTAGTTATTCTCTTTTGTGATAACCATACTGCCGTGTAGGTTGTTCACTATGATGTCTTTTATGAACGAACTAAATTTGCTTGCTATGATGTCTTTCATGAACGAACTAAATACATTGAGATTGATTGTTATCATGTGCTTCAAATAACTATATAACTTGTCTCAATCTCATCTAAATTACAAATTGTTGATTTTTTTTATCAAATCATATTCGCCTCTGACGTTTTCTCTCAAATTTTCGACTTCACTACCACCTTAAGTTTTAGGGGGAATATTAACATAATCTTTGAAATTCAAGAATCTACAATGGTTAACTGCCGGAAACAAACCTAAGATAAAACATCCTAAAGGTTTCCCAAATGTGTCGGTCACTTTTGCTCTACTTTCTCCTTAAAAGTGGAAGAAAAATATACTGTCGTAGACTAAAATATGACTCTTAAGAAACATGCGTTTCAAAAGACAAATCTTTTTTGAAGATGCCTAAGATTCGTGGAGTTGACGTTTTTCTTTTCCTCTTTTATTAATAATGTGTGTTTATCAACTTTGTTTTCTTGATAAATCATAATTAATAATATCCCATAATAAACTTTGTAGACCTATATAAAGTTTCTTAAACTTGACCATTGCAAATACAACTTTTATTAACTTTCAACGAGTAGTGTAGAAATAAGAGAAGAAAAGAGTAAAGAGTGGATCTATTCATTTTGGAGTGAAGTGGGTATGTGATCAAATCTGATTTGGCCTCTTAAATTTATTTAAAATTATTAATAAATATAATTAAATTGAAAATATATTAAAATATATAATTTTCAAATAAAATTTGATTTAATAAATAAAATTATATTTAAAATAAATATTAATGTATAAATAAAATTTTAATTTATAAATTATTTATTTTAATAAAATAAAATAATTTTAATAATAAGTTGTTAATAAATATTATATAAGAGATTAAATAAATTTATTTAATTAAAAATAATTTATCTTTAAATTTTATATAATATGTAATTATTATTAGAGATAAAATATAACTAGATTGATATTAACATCCTGAAAATTGAAAATAAAAACTGATAATTACAACAGAGTCAACACGTCATTCATAGTATATTCGAGCCAACATAAAATAGAGTCATTTTAATTCTTTGAATTCTTAAATTCACAATATGAAAATAGGTGTATTTGGAGTAAATGTCTCAAACTCAAATTTAATTTAAAATTTGATTAATTTAATTAATTTAAAAGTTAAGTTAAAATAAATCAATTTTAACTTCTTCTTTCAAAATTTAATTTAATAAATTAAACTAAATTTAATTAAAATCAATTTTCCAACTTGAAAAGCTTTTTTTTTTCCAGATTATATAATCCCCATTTATGCACATTGAATTTTCTCCATCACAGTTTTCTTTGACACGGCACTTACTGTTGAATTTGATGGCTGCGATGGTTCACAGTTCACACCACAAACGACGAACCTTGAACATTTGTTTGTTTGAACGAATATTCCGTACGACTGAGATAGGTTCGTAGTTTGTACCTTTGAAAAGTCCATGTCCGTCCTTTTCTTTGTTTTATAAATGTAATCACAGGAACCATAAAGAACTTTATCGCAGAGATACGAAAGAAGTTCATGTCCGTACATGAAAGTGATGGAATTATGGAAAGTGTATTTTCATAAGGCAAGGCTTACCCTGCCATTCATCTCTAATCTCTAATGGCCTGTTTGTTTGGTTGAATAGAACAAGTATTCTATCCCTTATGTATTTTTGACAGTTACTTATTTTTTTTATGTGGCTAGAAAAAACACATAAAATAGCTATTTTCGGGTTTAATTATTCCTGCATTTTGAGAATAGATAAAGACCTCGTCCCTTAATTTTACCTATTCTGCGCATATCAGAATACACATTATGCGTTGAAGACTGAAATATCCTTGTAGAACTTCTTCTTCACGCTCTCATCTTTTCTACAACATTTCTCTGCCAGTTGCATTGATTAGGTAATTTTTCTTCTAAACCTAACTTCGTGTTAAGTGCCTTTTTTATTTTATATCTTGTAGATGAAACAAAAACAGCTATATAGCTGTGTACATAACTGAAATTGAGGAAAAATAGCAAACATGTATGCCACTAACTTTGAATGAAATCAACTCAACTAAATATCCCTGAACTGGTGGGACTTTATTTGACTGGGTAAACCTAACAATATCACTTTATTTGACTGGGTAAACCTAACAATTCCTCCCTTGAACTGAACTGGTTGCAAGCATTCAGTTCATAAAACATCTTCCTTTGAGCAGACTCCCAGAAACTTTCGCAATTTTAGAAATTGATCCAACTTGAGTGGCTTAGTCATTACATCTGCTAGCTGGTTTTGTGAATCACAGTGTACCAGCTCAACTCTTCCTTCTTTTGTCAATTCCCGTAGGAAATGAAAGCGCACATCAATGTGCTTGCTACGCCCATGCATCACTGGATTCTTTGATAATTTAATTGCTGAAGAACTGTCACAGTAAATTGTAATCAATTTCTTGAGATCTTGATCCAACTTTGCCAACACCCTACTCAGCCATATTGCTTGACACGCGCATGATGCTGCAGCAATGAATTCAACTTCTGTGGTTGATAAGCTTACCACTGGTTGCTTTTTGGATGCCCATGAAACAGCTCCTGCATTCAACAAAAACACATACCCGGATGTACTTTTTCTGTCCTCCATATCTCCGGCATAATCACTGTCGGTATAAGCAACAAATTCATCATATCCTCCCTTCTTGTAGAAAATCCCAAACTCGATTGTTCCTTTCAAGTATCTCAGCACTCTTTTAATCACCTGCAGATGTAGCTCAGTTGGATCCTCCATGTATCTGCTGGCAAGATTAATCACATACATCATATCCGGCCTAGTAGTTGTAAGATACATAAGACTGCCAATGAGTTGCTTGTAGTATGTCTTGTCTACTTTCACTCCATCCTCATCTTTCATGATTTTGAATCCAGGAACTATTGGATTAAGAACAGGATTGCATTGTTCCATTCCGAAACGCTTTAGCAAATCTGATGCATACTTGCTTTGATGAATGAAAACACCATTAGGCTTCTGTAAAACTTCAATGCCTAAGAAGAATCTCATCTTGCCCAAATCAGTCATGTCAAATTCCTTTTTCATGGAATTCCTAAACTGAACCATCATCATCTCATCGTTGCCGGTGATGATTAAATCATCAACATATAGACTAACAATGACAATTTTCTGCTGCTGTTTTCTTACGAACAACGTGTGCTCATACTCACACTTCTCAAAACCTTCTTTCATGAAATGTGACTCAATGCGGCTATACCATGCACGTGAAGCCTGCTTGAGCCCATAGAGTGCTCGCTTCAGTTTATATACCTTCCCTTCGTTCCCTGGTTGGATGTATCCACTAGGCTGCTCCACATACACATCTTCATTTAATTCTCCATGCAAGAAGGCCGATTTCACGTCTAGTTGATAAATAGGCCATCCTCGTTTCGCAGCAAAAGCTATGACCAGCCTAACTGTCTCCATGCGTGCCACGGGGGCAAATACTTCAGTGTAATCGACCCCATATTGCTGCGAGTATCCCTTCACTACAAGTCTTGCTTTGTGTTTTTCAACTTCTCCGAGCTCATTGAGTTTAGTTTTATACACCCACTTTACTCCCACCTTCTTTGCCCCTTTTGGTAACTCAGTTAACTCCCACGTGTTGTTTTTCTGGATTGCTGCAATTTCTGCATCCATAGCTCTCCTCCATTTTTCACTT
>JAOTAY010000008.1:134148-144431 GCA_025629805.1 Erythroxylum baracoense | reverse complement strand
GGCATTTATGTGAGTTTTGGCTTTTTGAGCGATTTGGTGTTCTGAAGTTAAAAAGAGAGTAGTATAGATGATATTTTTATGTTGGAGGTGTAACAGCAATGAAAACGATGTATAGAACTTGTATAGGCATGAAAGATGATAAGTTTTGCTTCATCTGTTTTCTTTATCCTCTGTAAAGATGCAAAGATGCGTCCTTTAGGAGTTATTCTCTTTTGTAAGAGATCTTCTTTGGTAAGTTATCTTCTTCTGTGAGGATGCATGGTCTATCAAGATGCATTCTTATATAAACTAGACTTCGTCTGTGTCTTGATTTCTCTGCGACCAAACTTCTTCTGTATTGTTTTTTCTGTGATGATGTCATCTTTCTCTGGGTGACGTCATTTTCCTCTATGTTTTGGCTTCCTCTGTCTTTTGCTCTGCTTATCTTTGTTCCATCTACCTTTTGTTTTGTCTAACTTTTGCTTCGTCTGCTTTCTGCCTAAGTGTCCGAAATTTCTTCTATGTTTCTGTTCATGAACTTCTTCTGTGTTACTGTTCACAAACTTCGTCTGTGCTACTGTTCACAGACTTCGTCTGTATTATTGTTCACAAGTATCGTCTGTGTTCCTGTTCACGAACTTCTTCTATGATGATGTCATCTCCTTATGTGTTTTGCTTCTTCTTTTTTTCGTCCATACTTATCTTCTGTCCCATTTTTGACCCCTCAGAAGATAGAATTGGCCTCGGAGAAGTTGTAGATCTTAGAATCCTCTTTCAACCCATATAAAGAACACCTTGATCCGATCCCTCTAGAGAAAGTTATGGCGATTGTAAAATATCCTCTGTTTTACTGTTTCTAAACTTCTTCTGGGTTACTGTTCATTGCATATCTTCTGTTCGATTTTTGACCCTTCAGAAGATAAAATTGGCATTTGAGGTCTTCATGGAGTTTGTACATCTTGATGCCCTCTTTCGAATCATATAAAGCACAGTTCAATCCGATGTCTATAGGAAACGTTATGCTAATAGCAAAACTTCTTCTGTGATGACGTTAGCTTCCTCTGGGTGACGTCATCTCCTTATGTAAATCATCTTCTTCTGTGACTCATTTTCTTCTGTAAGGATGCATCGTCTATAAAGATGCACCTCCCGTAAATAAATTGATATCTATTGCACCCCCCCAATTTACGAGAGGCCTGAGAGAGTGCCATGCTAAGAGGCCAATAAGAATCGAATCGTGATATTGATGGTTTACAATAAGTCTTGATAAGAAAGAGAGAGATCGTGAAGAGACCCCGAAATTACCATTGAACATGCATCATGCATATTCTCTATACATTAATATGTTTAGTACGTTGTACAAAAGGTGATAATTGTGAATGTGTTTTGTCTGTTTTAGAGGAGCACATCGGACGACAGTCGGACATTGCCGGACCATCCAGGTAATAGCTTTTGGAAGCGTACTGTGAATCAACCTAGATGAATTTCCTAGGATTGATTTAATTTGATTTTTTAAAGCTTCTAATTATTGAACTGTTTGTGAGTTGTTTCTGGATTCCGGACTTGAGGTCCGAGGAGTTAATAGTTAGGCATGTATTGGGAGTGTTTTGACTTGATATGAATTTGACTTTTGATTCTCAACGAAAGTTGAATGCCGGGCTTAGGTCCGATGACTGTGAAATCTTATCTGGGTATTTGTATAAGATTTTTATATATGAGATTTTTTGAAATTGATGCATTTAATAAAATGTATGCTCAGATAAAGGCGTTGTGATTTGAGATGCCAGTTAGAAGCGCTTTCACGTAGAGCTTTGCTCCATGATCTATATGTTCTGCACGTCGAGCTATGCTCCGTGAATTTGTTCGATTGAGCCCTATAGACCAAAACTTTGCATATGTTTGTGAAAGGCACTTAGTCACAACAATAAGAACGAATATGAGTCTCATGCATGTCCTACGCAAATACGTACGTAATGTTCGAACGATATGTAAATTGAAATGAATGATCTTTTGTTATGCTAATTGTTAAATAAATGATTATCTGTTTGAACAAATAACTGTGAAATATGTGTTGTATTGTGTAATCCGGTGAATTCACTAATGATGGTTCACTTATTGAGTTCGCAAAACTAATCAAAAATTACACCGTGGCTTTTCAGGTACGAGACAGGAGACTTAAGTTTTAGTCAGGGCATAAGGTTTCGGTGGATAAAGAAATGGATCAGAGGTCTGTCAGCTGACTCCCGAAGAAATGTAGTTATTGCTATTTCGCAGTATTGTTAGAACCTGTATCGGGGTTTGTAAATATTTGTTGATGGAAACAATGTAAACTTTACAAATGAATGAAGAATGTTTTAAGAGAAAGTTATAACGATTTTTCGAGTATGTTAGATGATGCCAAGTGTAAGTTAGAATTGTTATCGCTCCAACATACCATTATCGTAGATTATGTTCCTAAAAGCTTAAGTATGTACCCTATGGTACTGGGATGTTGCAGCGAGAGTACATGATTAAAGTATCACATGCAAATGCAGTTAGTAGCTTGATATATGCTATGGTATATATAAGGCCCGACATTTCACAAGCAATTGGGGTTGTGAATAGGTATATGCATGATCCTAGAAAGGAACATTTGCAAGCTATGAAATGGATTCTACGGTATATTCTAAATACCATAGATATTGGATTAATGTTTGAGCGGTATGAGAAAGCTAGTCATTGCTTAGTTGGATATTATGATTCCGACTATGCTGGTGATCTAGATAAATGTCGATCAATTACTGGCTATGTGTTTACTCTTGTAAAGGCATCAGTCAATTAGAAGTCTACCTGCCTCTGTAGGAGGCAATTTGGCTTCAAAGATTGCTTGATGAATTAGGAATTTGACAAAAACATGTCAAAGTATATTGTAATAGTCAGAGTGCTATTCATTTAGGTTTCATTTTAGTAGTAGTAGTAATAGTAGTAGTTGGGATTGTGAGCAGGTATATGCATGGTCCTAGAAAGGAACATTTGCAAGCTATGAAATAGATTTTACGGTATATTCTAAATATCATAGATATTGGATTAATGTTTGAGCGGGATGAGAAAGCTAGTCATTGCTTAGCTGGATATTATGATTCCAACTATACTGGTGATCTAGATAAACATCGATCAATTACTGGCTATGTGTTTACTCTTGCAAAGGCATCAGTCAATTAGAAGTCTACCTGCCTCTGTAGGAGGCAATTTGGCTTCAAGGATTGCTTGATGAATTGGGAATTTGGCAGAAGCATGTCAAAGTACATTGTGATAGTCAGAGTGTTATTCACTTAGGTGGTGGTAGTAATAGTAGTAGTAGTAGTCGTAGTCGTAGTAATAGTAGTAGTAGTCGTAGTAGTCGTATTCGTAGTCGTAGTCGTAGTCATAGTAGTCTTAGTCATCGTAGTCGTCGTCGTCTTCGTCGTCGTCGTCGTCGTAGTCGTAATCGTAGTCGTAGTCGTAGTAGTAGTAGTGGTGGCTAGTAGTAGTAGTAGTCGTAGCAGTAGTAGTCGTAGTAGTAGTAGTAGTAGTAGTAATAGTAGTAATCGTAGTCGTAGTCATAGTCATAGTAGTAGTAGTCGTGGTAGTAGTAGTCGTAGTATTAGTAGTAATAGTTGTTGTAGTAGTAGGAGGAGTAGGAGGAGGAGGAGGAGGAGGAGGAGGAGTAGCAGTAGCACTAAAAGTAGCAGCAGCAGCAATCATTTAATTAATGAGGAATATTAGTTAATGAAGACTATAATGAATATTTTAATCTTTTTATTAGTTATTTCCTTGTCATTCTAAATTTATGTTTTAAATTAAACATAGGCATAGAAATTCTTTAGGAATAAACCAAGCTAAATAATACCAGTTACATTTCATCCTCGGCTATTTTATTCTTAAGAATATCCATTACATTCTTTTATCTATTTGAACCGGTGAACCAAGCAGGAGAAAGTCCTTCGTCAACCACACGCGGCGTCAAGCCTAGATGAAATGTCTGCTGTTATAAAAGATAAGGCTTTCGCATTCCCTGCCATTCATCCCTACTCTACAAGTCCTTCGTCAACCACACACCCCCTTCCCTCCCTCTCTCTGTATACACAGGTGCAGAAGAAGCTCACAACATCTTAAACATCTTCTTCTTTTCTCGTAAGTCTCGTGAATCTCTTTCATGCCTCCGCGTTTAGGTTCATGCTTATGTCAGAAAAGCTTAGATATAGCTGTGCATGCATGTACTGTCTTGCTGGTGTCTGACTTTTGCTTTTAGTTTTTCTTGGTTCTTATATTCTGTTTCTAAATATGTGGTATTCCTTAAGATTCAAGGTTTTTAATAGGACAAAGAGGGGAAAAAAAAAACTGAGAGATCATGAAGATCAAGGAATCCACCATAGTCCGACCTGCTCGAGAAACGCCAACGACAAGGCTGCAGAGCTCAAACTTAGATCTTTTGGTGGCAAGGATTCACCTGTTAACAGTTTACTTCTACAAGCCAACATGGTCTGAAAATTTCTTCGATGCTAAAGTGCTTAAAGAAGGTTTAAGCCAAGCTCTAGTGCACTTCTACCCAGTTGCAGGAAGGTTACAGAGGGACGAAAATGGGAGGATCGAGATTGATTGTAATGGAGAAGGAGTTCTGTTTGTGGAGGCAGAGTCAAGTAGCGTTATGGATGACTTTGGCGATTTCACTCCGAGCTTTGAGATGCTGAAGTTGGTGCCAGAAGTCGACTACCCAGATCACATCTCTTCTTTTCCTCTTCTGATCCTTCAGGTAAACTGCATCATCCTGTATATCGTGAGCATCAGATCTTTGTGTTAAAGACTAGTCTAGTTTGCTAATCAGTAACTAAAGAATCGGAATTAAAAATAAAAAAGAGAATTAAAAGATAAAAGATAATATTTATGTTAATAATTAGTATTAAATATTAAAATGATAATCCTAAGGTCTAGGTGAATTAGTAAGGGGTTCTCCTGATTTAAGTGAGGTCGCGGGTTCAAACTCCCTTCATGTATGCAGCTGTTTAAAACGTGGGACTAGAGCTTTACCTCCCGTAAGGGACCTAACCGACTCGAACGAGGATTAGTTTAGGTGTGGATGGTTTAAAGATATCTTCCTATAGTTAGACTCGCCTAAAATATCTCGTAAGCAAAAAAAAAAATTAAAATGATAAAAGAAAAATCTTACTCATATTTAATTATTATATAATTTTATTTTTAAATAATTAATTAATTTATTTTATATTTTATAAAAATTAATAAAAATTTTAATGATTTATAAATTTATTAAATTTTAGATAATTATTAATTATTTTTATGATAAGAATAAAAATTATAATGAAATAACTTTAGTTAATTTCTCGTAAACAATTTAGAAAGTTCAAGGACCTAAGCAAATCGAGTTTTTCTCTTCTTAACATTGATTAATTTTTATTCCGTAAAAGTCAAGAAATAAAATTCCTAAAAATATTTTAAAATATGAATGTTTAGGTTTAGTTGGACAGTTATGAGATATTTATTTTCCCGCGTCCGATTGCACTTAATGATCGGCATCGTGTTTCAATCTCTTACATATAAAAGCATGCCCCGAGCAATGCGCAATCGGCAATACTGTGACTGAGACGTAGTTTTCGAAACCCTAAACCATCAATAACGACGTTAAATCATTTTTTATTTTTAAAATCAATAAAAATTTATTTGTTTAAGTTTTTCTTCTTTTTTGGTTGAAAATTATAAAAATAGTTTTGGTTTTTCTATAATCTGTCTTATTATCGACTAACTATATATAATTTAATATTTTAATTATATTTTATTTATCAATAATTATTAAATTAAATTTATTTCTAAAATATATAAATTTTAAATAAAATTTGATTTACTAGTTAAGATATATTTAAAATAAATATCGACTTTTAATTATTGTTTGAATAAAATAAAATAAATTTTATTAATAATTTATTAACAAATATTATATAAAAGAGTAAAATAAATTTATTTAATTAAAAATAATTTATCTTACATTTTTATATAATATGTAATTATTATTAGTAATTAAAAACATTAACAATTAAACAAAACTTTTTTATTTGAAAGAAAAATAAAAATCGAAAGAAAAAACAAAGGAATCAAATGGTTCGGAAATAATAAAGAAAGAATTATTTTACTAAAAATTATATTTTTACAATTTATAGTAAAATTGATCGTTAATAATCTCTAATAATTGGCTTATAAAAAAAACATGTACAACTAGTATATTGTACCTATAATTCTTCTTTTTTTTTGGTTTTTTACGAAGTGTCTTGGACGGGTCTCAACTATAAGAAAGTACTTTTAAGTTATTCACATATAGACTAATTCTTGCTCAAGTCAGATAAGTCCCTTGTAAAAAATAAAACTCTGACCTCAAATTTTATACGACTGTATATATAAGGGGGTTTAAATCCACAGCCCCATTTAAGTCAAAAAAAAAAAGTCCCTTATCAACTTACATGCACCTTGAAGTTGTAACTAGAATTCTTTAGCACTCCTTTTATATCTCTTACGATATATGCCTAAAACACTTCTACGAAAAGAAGTTACGCAACAAACTCTGTATTTTGGTTGTATTTCTATATAGGCATTTTAAATGTTTATTTATGGTTTGAACTTTGACTGCCAGATACTCAACCAAGTAATTTATTTATTAACCTCTTTCTCTCTTTATATTTTCATGCACATCCACATGTAATTATACGATTTTATTATTTGCTCTATATAGTAAATTGTTTAGCCACTACAACTACTTATTACTCAATATCAATTGTTAAATTTGCAATAGGCTTATAGGTTTACACGAAAAAGAAAATTAGACTATACATAATTTTAAGTGGAGTTTCATTCTAAAATCAATTGATAATAGATGGAATAATTCATTAGACTTATATATTAGTCTTCTTTTTTCCTCTTTCTATGATATAAGAATACTCACATGTGAATTTTCTCAATACTCTCTCTTACATGTAAGTCTCTTTTTACTTGGACAATTTAAAGAGGTTCGTAGACAATCTTTATTAGAACTGAAATTTTGATTGAAATCAAATAGGCCCCCTTCTGAGGTAAACAATACTGCAGGATCACTCCATGTAGACTTTAATTCCTTCTTTAGTTGCTTAAATAACAGACCCCTTTTGAGGCAAATAGTAGGCTAAGATTTTTTTTGACTCTGATACCATGTTAAATTTACAATGAACTTACAGGTCCACACGAGAAGGAAAGTTAAGTCACACACAAGTCCAACTTAGGCTCCATGCTAAAACTAATTGGCCATAAGTGGAGTAACCCACTACATTTATATGTGAGTTTTCTTAATGTTAAATTTGCAATGGACTTACAGGCACACTCAAGAAGAAAAGTTAGACCACACAAATTTAAGTGAAGTCTTATCTTAAAATTAATTGATAATAAATTGAGTAGTCCGTTAAATTTATACGTTAGTCCTCTTTTTCTTTCGTTATCCGGCTTGGGACATTCTCATTTTCAACGGTCATTAATAATAATCTTTAATATAAATTTTATATTTTAAAATTACAAAGCTTTTTCCATTTATCAATGACTATGAGTAATTATTTCTCTACCTTCTGTTCCTGCAGTTGACATCATTTCGATGTGGAGGAGTCTGTCTAGGGGTTGGGTGGCATCATACACTAGCAGATGGCTATTCTGCTATGCACTTCATCAACTCATGGTCTGACTTATCTCGAGGCCTCTCCGTCGATATCCCACCGTTCATAGACCGGACACCTCTCGCCGCCGGTAACCCACCAAACCCTACGTTCCATCATGCAGAATACGATCCACCACCTTCCATGAACACACTTGACCAGAACGGGAAGTCTCAGTGGAGCGAGAAACGTGCGTGCACAAAGATTCTTAAGCTCACTCTCGACCAGATCAACACCCTTAAAGCAACCTCCAAACAACAAGACGGTGCAACCAAGTACAGCACATACGAGACTCTTGCAGCTCATATTTGGCGTTGTATGTGCATGGCACGGGATCTAGCCGCCGACCAGCCCACCAGACTGTACATTGCCACAGACGGACGTTCACGGCTGCGTCCTCCACTGCCTCCCGGCTACTTCGGCAATGTTATATTCACAACGACGGTGACTTCCTTATCTGGGGACATTAAAACAGAGACATTAGTGCAAACCATGAAACGGTTGCGTGAATCGTTGAAGAGAATGGACAATGAGTATTTGAGATCAGCACTTGATTACTTACAAGCCCAGCCTGATTTAGGGTCTCTGGTAAGAGGTCCGACCACGTTTAAGTCTCCAAATCTTAATGTGAATAGCTGGATTTCGCTGCCTACACATGATGCTGATTTTGGGTGGGGAAGGCCGGTCCACATGGGTCCGGCTAGTGTGCTATACGAAGGGACGGTATATATACTAAAAACTCCGGCGAAGGATGGTGGCTTGTCGCTAATTATCCGCCTTGAAGACGATATCTTGCAAAGATTTGAGAAGTTACTGTTGGATTTGTAACTGGCGAATCAACAGTCTTACCATCCTCTAACTCCTTTTTATGATACTCGACTTACTTTATTGTTACTTTTATACTAACTTTTTAATTTATTTAAAAAAATTTTGTGGGTTATTCTTAATTTTGAAGATTTTTTTATGCATATTTGAAATTTAAAAATAATAATTAGGGATTCGAATAATATTTAAAAATATATTATAGTGATTTTAAGAATATTTAATTCAATTTTTATAATTAATTAATTTAAAAATTAAAATTAAAATTAAAATTAAAATTAATGTATTGAACTCAAACACTCAAATTCAAAATCAAATTCGATTAAAAATGATTTGATAATTAACTTAAAACCAACAATAAAATTGAAACAGAAAAACGGCGGGAAAAAAAAGAGAACACGGGATAGTATAAAGCTTTACTCTTCTTCATATCTTCCAAGTAAAACTCGAAAACTTCAATGCTTTTGCATTCTAAGTGTTGTTATAGTGGTGTTATTTATTGCTACGTTTTCTTAATTATCTACTTTTCTACAAGTCACAGGATTGAGTGAACCATGCTCCGAATGGTAATATGATTTGCTTGAAGTTCTTTTATGGTTGATTTGGCAATTTGGGGTTCAGTGTTTTGAGAAGTATACTTGTCTTTTCTCTTAAACTTTACTACACTTTTACACTCAGGTAAGCTGAATTCAAATGCAAATCTTGTTGGCAAGCAGTTTGCTTCTTGGTCTGGTCACCAGAAATGTGGGCTTAGTGGCAGATTTTTCCTTGTATATGCTCTGTTTGGAGGGGAAAGGAAAATAATCAGAAGGTTGACCATATCACTCGTTTCCTTAATCAGGTGATCATTGCAGTGAATTGTATAATCATGCTTCTGTATGTCCAGTAAGTATAATAGGGTCTGTTTGATCTCGTAAAGCATGGATTTATATCTTTCTTTTCCAAGTCCATCGAGTATTCAGATCATTAAGCATGACTCAACTGGTCTTTGATTTTCTGTCCTGTTCAAGTCAACTATATTTTTTTTTCATGTACTTTAAGCTTTAGTAGTATTGCTTTTGCCTTCTCATTTGGTGTATATGTTGTCACTATAAGGTTTTCCTATTACGTCATGGCAGAATCGATGCTTGTTTTAGTCATTATTCTAAGTTACTTGCTCATGATATGTGCCTTAACCCTTCTCAATTGTTACCTTGGTCCCTTACAGTCTCTATGCTCTCTCTCTCTGTCTCTCTCTCACCCACACACACAAATATAGTTATTTTAGGCGGAATTCTTGGGAACATGCAGAGTTTATATGAGACAGTGAAGAAGGCACAAATGGTTGTCCAAGTTGAAGCAGTTTGAGTGCGAAAAGAGCTTGCTGCATATGGCTTATGAATTATTTCCATCTGTAATTCCAAATTTCTTGTGTTTGTGAATTTCTCACAAAGTTCTAATTTCATTGTTCTTTTTGCAGAGCGCAATTTGATGGTTACTGTGAAGGTGAGCTAATCAAGGTGTCCTTCTCTCTGCGTATGTGGGTTGTGTGTGGTGAAATGCAGATCACATGTTTGTTTTCTAAACATAATGAATGCTCTTTAACAGTTTGTATTGCCAGTGTTAAACGCATTGCTATGTTGGAACTAGCAGAAGGCTTCAATTTTCTTCTTTTCATTGTTGTTTTTCTCAAACTAAAGGTCACACTGCCTGGAAAAACGACCTGTACGCCCTGAGATAACTGAGGCTGCAGTGGAATTAGGTCCAGAAGTGAGTATAGATGCCGACTTATTTATTTGGTGTGCT
>JAOTAY010000008.1:86413-134048 GCA_025629805.1 Erythroxylum baracoense | reverse complement strand
GCCCTGAGATAACTGAGGCTGCAGTGGAATTAGGTCCAGAAGTGAGTATAGATGCCGACTTATTTATTTGGTGTGCTAGATTGTGCAAGATGCGTATATGATGATCTTTTTTCTTGGTTTAGGTTAAGACCTGTTCTGACAGATATAGGATTGCCCTTACTGAATAAGACATGCACTATCAGTTTACCTGGTATTCACACTTTCAATAATTGATTCATCAAAACTTTGAATGGTTAGAATTTCTGGAACTTATTTCTATCACCTTGGAAGAGTGTGTATTTAGGTGTTTCTGACTCAGGATGGAGGAATATGTGTTACTTCCATCTTGATGTCAATGCTATATTTTCCCTCAATTTTGTAATTTGATTAGTTACAGAAAACAACATTTTCCAGGTTTTTCAGGAGAAAAAAGTGAAAAGCTTGCTACATTTGTAGATAAGAAAAGAAAGATAATGTTCGAAATTTAAAATGGAACAAATGATGACTATCCTAGATACTAGGTTCTTGACTTATCACTTACGTGAGGTTTTTTCTATTTTTCCTATAAATTTATTTGAAGCTAAATCCCTGATCCTGTCCTGTTTTATTGTTTGCAGGTAGTAGGATCAGTTTTTATCTAGGATTTTGGTAGTTGTTTCCCTGCCAAGAATGATCTGAAAAGAATCAAAGCTCTTCTAGGTTGGAACAATGGAACTTCGTGGCCAGCTCCTCTCACTATTGCAAATGTCAGACCATCATAGACTTCTGTCCATCCTCCAACCTGGAAAAGATAGAACTTTTGAGTATTTATAGCCTTTTTCTTTGTTAGAAGACAAAGAATATGATCAGAAGTTGTCATGTTTGTGGCATGAACATCTCCTTCCTCGTACCTGTTTGCCAGAATACCAGGGGTACCACCGAGTTTTAATGGTGAGACTGAGGTGGCTGAGGGAAAACCTGGTGGCTGTCACTGGCACGACTGAGTCCGTGTCCCCACTGTATCAAAGCAAGAGACATGGTAAGAGAATGCTCGATTGTTTAATGCATATTCTCATGCATCAATTGTCAGATAAGAACATTGAGATCAACATACACTAGAAGGAGATGTAATTAGTTAAGCAAATCAATAGTTCACCTGAAAACCCAGATTCGTAGACCAGCGGCAATTAGCCTCTTGTAGGTAGGTAACATAGAAGATTCAGAATCCTTCCAATTCTTGATGAGAACATCACTGCACATCATCAACTCATAGCTTTAGAAACGCAACAAAAATACATCAAGTTTTTTTTCCTCTTAAAACTGAAAAGGAACAGAGTTAACAAGAGTGATTAAGACACCTGCAGGCAGTCCATTTGTAAGTAATTCCAGTGACATTAGCATGCATTGCCTTTTGCACACCAGGTCTATTGTAATACTTCTCTGCATAATTCTCAGTGCAAGGTTCATAACCAGAGACCCTTCTACGCAGAAGTGTGTTCTTCATTCTTACAGTACTATTTGGAAGTTGGATACAAGAGGGTGTGTAAATGCTGTACTGATCAATGTGGCCAAATTCATGGTTCATTGCATAATACACAGTATCATCGCATTTTTGGGTGGTTTTCTCTTCCTTGAAATTGCAATTCTTCAGAATTTCACGATAAGTTTTGTCTGATATCATAGAATGCGTCCACCAATAAGTGACAGTTCCTATACTATCATAATAGTTATCTGTCACGCCATTTCCCACCTGCGTCATTTTCAGCAGTAAATATAAGAAAATTTTGAACTTCCATTGATAACTGGTTCAACAAGCTTCAAGATTTCATCCGAGTTTTACTCACAAGTAGTCCTTGGATATTGATGATGGGGTTTGAATATGCTTTATTATAGTCGATGATTTTCTTTGCCAACTGAGGAACATAATGCCCTGAATAAGATCAATAAGAATGCAATAGTTAGTTAAATCTTACCAGGAGAAAAAGGTTAAAACACCGTATCATTTACCTGCATAACTTTCCCCGGCAATATAGAGGTCTCTGTGCTTGTATTGCGGAAATCTTGACATCCATCTAAGCAGAAAAACTAAAGCATCCTGAGCTGTGTCACAGAAGGTGCCACAGTTCTCGTTATTGCACAAAAAGAACATGTACGATTACAGAATTACTGGTGACATCATAAACATACATATACACACCTGTCCTTTCGTCCCCAGAATCTTTAAGATCAGAGCTTGTATTTGTATAGGAGAATCCAACACCAGCAGGTGATTCCAGGAAGAGAATATTTGCTTCTGTAAGTACAAATAGGAAGTGATTTCAACATTTCAAGATTAGTTTTAGTTATGTATACATTAGATATTCATCTAAATAAAAGTTATGTACCTCTATTCCATGAAAACTTGTTTAAATACAGAGATGAACCAGTTCTATTGATTCGAAATGGACCTATCTCCTCTGATGCTCCATATGCCACAGACGAGCAGCCAGGTCCTGCACTAACAAACATGACCAATTATCTGCACAGTCATTTGATTTTATATAATCTTAAGCCTCCATGTTCACTTCTTTTCTCATTATGGTATGATGGGACAAATAATTATTATTCTTGATGAGCAAAAACTCAAAGATGGAACGTTTGATCAATTTTTTCAGGATTCAGAAACATAAAACATAGGAGAATATGTATTCTATTACACAATATTCTTTCTGGAAGCGGAGAACACAAGGAAAAAGGGCTCATAATTTGTCGCGCAACTAACATCCTTATCCTAGTTGTCTGAAAAGTTTTTTTGCGACCTTTTACAGTTTTACAGACATGTATATACTTGTTTATCCAGATTGTAGGTCTCCCTGTAACAAAAGATAAAAAGGGAAAAGGAGGTGGTCCAACAACTTTTGTGATTGCTCTCTGTTTCAGTCTCTCGAGGCAAAGCAAGAATAGTGGAGCAGTGTGACGATAGCGGGTGCAGAGCATACCGACAGTATTACTACAAGTTTATCAGCTCTGGTGTCACGGTTAGCTAGTTCCTCCTCTTCGGGTCATGGAGTGAAAAAAAACAAAAAGGATCATCTCAAACACCAGCGTCTTTCAGGATGCGTGCTTTTATTACAGAAACAAGTGAAGCTGCAAGACAATCTTTGCATTCTCTTTTCCAAACCATTGAGAGTCAACTGAATAGAAGATTAAGCAAGAAACCACCGTCGTCGGGAAAGAGAAGCAGCTTTCTGATGGACAAAAGCATGGGAAGTTGGGGAAAGTTTTTAACAACAGGAAAAAAAGAAAGCTGGTTTACTTTCTGATGGCATTTTGTTACAGATATTTTATTTCTTTACAGAAACATACACTACGAGTAACTGCAAAAGAACAGAGAATAAGATTCTTGGAGTTTTGGGTGTTGGGAAAGAACAGGGCTTTTGCCCTAAAACAAAGGCATAAACGTCAGATATAGAAGGAACAAGACCCTCAAACATACAGATAGAGAGAGATCACGAGGACCCATGTGGTGTGCTTTTTAACTTATTTTCTCACTTCTACAGTTCTATTTGGTGTTTTGCATTCTACTTCTGTGGTGATAGCCAGTTGTTTGCTTTTGGTTTTGTTGCTGTTGATGGTGACACAGGCTCATTTTAGAAGGGAATAGAGGGTTCTGAGTAATCTGCACACATGGTAGATGGGGTTAATGAGCTGGCACTTAGCCCCAACGCAGAGCTGTGGATAAAGAAGACGTGCAACTGCAAAGAGGTGAAAACTGAAGACACGAGTGGGACTAAACTTGCATGGAATATTAGTTGATAGGTAAAGATAAAATTATTTTTTTATTGGTTTTTTTGGCTTCAAGAAATGCCAATCTTTTACCTCCAATAACGCAAATACTAACTAGCAACTAGCAAGTAGAATAATACAGCTTTCTTCCATGAAAAAAAACCATCCTACTGTTGCAATAAAGAAATGAACTTGATGGTTTAAGTTTGTTAGATCTGTTGTATTCCAAAAGGAAACATGGAAACAGTGATTCAAGAGCACTCTGTTTCGTGAAAGATACAATTTTGCATCGAGAATTGAACCCAAATTTCAATCTTTTGTCGTTCTAAATAATGTAGTGAGAATCTGTTTACTGAA
Organism: Erythroxylum baracoense; assembly: GCA_025629805.1. Taxonomy (NCBI): domain Eukaryota; kingdom Viridiplantae; phylum Streptophyta; class Magnoliopsida; order Malpighiales; family Erythroxylaceae; genus Erythroxylum; species Erythroxylum baracoense. Next base: position 129,968 of record JAOTAY010000008.1, on the reverse strand, counting down.
AATATTCTCTCCCATCTTCATATGTTTCACTTGTCTGTTACTCTGCTTAGTCAAACGCACCTAAGTTCCAAGCAAATGATATGTAGAATTGGGAACAGCATACATTTGGTGGAAGGCAAGGAGTAAGGTTGAGAAGCTCGCAAACTAACCTCCATTAAGCCAAAGAACAAGAGGTTTCTTTTGAGGAGATATTGCTGCTTCTGTTAACCAGTAGAACAATGCACGGCCATGTTTCTCGTTGACAGTAACATAGCCAGAGAATTGAGAGAAGGTCACTGGGGGTTGACCTGGTAGAGCTGAGATTCGATCTAGCTCTTGCTGCCTGGTCAAACCAACAATGGAGGTGATTGAGGATGAGAAAAGAAAAGTCACTATAAACAAGAGATGGGTTCTTGATTGAACTGCCATTGCACCCTCCACAAGAGAAGATGGTTGCCTTCCCTTCTCTTTGTCCTCAACAAAGTAAGAAAATACTAGTTTTTTTCACTAGATAGAACCGAAAGAAGGTATTAATACACTCAATTATGGTTATAGAGGGGCTTGAAGTTGAAGATTAATGTTCCTGCATTACTACACTAGTGCAGGTTAGGCAGATATGTGGACCTCCCTTACTTTTCCCGTCTCTTCTGGGATGTTAAAAGAGAAATACAGTGCGAGATAAATGGGTAGCTTGAAGGCAGATAGAGACCTAGCTCAGAACTTAGCTAGGAACCAACCAGAAGAGGCATCATAAATGCATTACAAGTTCTTCCCAATGTCTGAGCTGTACAATTATAATCAACTCTCTTTTCATTCTATATTAAGCAAAATTATTCTCAAGGGATAAAAAAGAAAGGAATAGAGAGAGAGCTGGGACACGGGGTCATATAGCTCTCTTTTCTTGCATCACCTTGATAATGTGCTATTATATATGCTTTTGCTTGTATTAGCAAACTATGTCAGGAAGTCCGAGGCTGGTGCCCATTTAGCTCAATAGCTTTTCATTTGGATTATAGTTAATGCTAAGAACCATTAGTGATAGTTATATATACTTAAAAATAGAGTTAAGTATGATAGAATCTTTGTGACTTAATTTTTTATTTTAATTTTCATGCTTTGAGAATTATCACTTACTCTTATTGTATTATTTAGTTATTAGATAACTATTTCTATATTCTATTAATTTTTCATATATATTCTTAAATTCTATTGTTTGAGCTAGAGAAAAGACTATATAATTAAGGACTTTGAAATGCTTTGTCTTTCTCCAGCCATTGTGGTCCTTAAGATCATTAAAGATTATGAAGTGTGGGGCTGACACTCTTGTGCCATCTACTACCGTTGTTTTAGGTCTGTCTGTATATGTATTGCATGAGACAAAGTTAAACTAGAAGCCAACGAAAGGACTTTATCTCCTTCTTTCCTCTTCATGTCTTGAGGGTATAGGAGGCCTGGTGGAGAGGAAACTTTTATGAGTTTTAACTCTTTAAGTGACAGAAATATGGGTATAGTTGCTATATATGACCATTGGGTGAGCTCAAATTGTCAAAACCTACTAATTATCAATCTTACTTGGTAAGTGGAGTTAGGGAGCTAGGTGAGCATTATGTCGTGATTAGTTGATGACTTTAAACAATGTTGGTTTTGGAGGAGTTTTAAGGTTTGGTGAGGTGTTCTCGAGCATTCCATTTTAGTCTGTCAAAGTTCTTTCTCGAAAGTACTCATACTATCATAACTCAATGATATAAGCCATTTTAACGGGAGTGGTTAAAACTAGTTCAACAAATTGATCACCTGCTATAGCTATATATTGTGAGTGTAAAACAATGAGGAGAGTTCTCAAGAAGATGATCCAATTGGTATGTCTTACATATGGTGGTTGGAGGTTTTTTTTATTTTAATAATTCAGTAGATGACAAATTGATAATAGGGACATTAAATCTATAAATGTTAATTATGTAGAATTCTTAATTTGATTCTAAATTATTAATTATTAAATAATTTATTTATAATGCGTGAAGGATGAATGATTCATGAATTTATAAAAGAAGATTAATTAATTATTTTTAACATGTAATTATAGAAAGCTCAAATGTCTAAGGCCTTTTTGTTTTCATTTATGTTTTTGGTTTTTGGATTTTAGTTTTTAGTTTTTGTTTTCAAATTTAGTAAAATAAAACTTGTTTGAACTTTTGGTTTATGTTTTTATTTTTTATTTCTTCCCCTTTTTAAATTATTTGAAAACCAAAAAAAGTTATTTTTGTTTTCTATTTTTAATAATTTGATTTACTATTAACTAAATATATATTATTTAATTATTTAATATAATAATTATTAATAAGAATTATGAATAATTTAATTTGATATTATATATTTATTTAATTAAAATTAATTGTCAATAAAAATTATAAATAATTTAATTTAATATAATAATTATTAATAAATATAATTAAAACTAAAATGTCTTCAAAATATATAAATTCTAAATAAAATGTGATTTAATAATTAAAATATATTTATAAAAAATTAATTTATAAATTATTTATTTTATAAAAAGAAAATAATTTCACTGATAAATTATTAATAAATATTATATAAGAGATTGGAATAAATTTAATTAATTAAAATTTTATTTTTAAGTTTGATCTAATATGTAATTATTATCAATAATAAAACTATAATTATATTGATATTAATAATTAAACAAGTTTTGTTTTTATTTAAAACATTAAAAATTAAAAATTAGAAAAGAGAAGTAGAGATAAAAATAGACCTGATAGTTACTATTTACAACTACTGATTTTCAAACATAATCAAAAGACAGATTTGACTTTGTAAATGACATAATTATAAACCTATACGAACTCTATCTGAAAGGTCAGTCACGCCTTCTCACCCCAATAAATAACCTATCAAAAGCTGCTATACCTATACTTTTCGTTTTGACTCTCTTGACGACCTCGTGCCCGATCAGAGTCATAAAAATAGGGCTCATACATAAAAACCGCATCAAGCACTGAAAATATTGACTTCCTTTCCTTCGACATAATACAGCACAGAAGAATCCTCAAAACTTGACTGTGATCTGCCCATGATTTCCGAGATGTGCTTCCAATTTTCTTTAACTCGTAAATATTTATTTCCCATGTGTGCACATATACTGAGTCATGTGCATGCAGAATAAGATTGCTCATTGTTTGATTTGACTCTGCCATGGAAGCTTCTTCGTCAGAGTTTAAAAAACCAACAGAGAGATAAGAACTGGCACCAAGTGTATCTCTTCAGTTTTACTTCTCAGCAAACAAAGAATAAAATTTCTATAAAAGAAGGATATATACTCCTGAGTGCACGAACACGATAATTTTTTTAGAGTAGGTAGTCATCTTAGCTTAGTTTTTGGATCCCGCAACTTGCGGAAGGATTTGATTTTAGTATTAGTCAAGATCAGCTATTTGTTTGTTCTTAATTCCATTAGCATTTACTACCTATAGGCCATCGTGAATGATGAAGGCGGCTACTGTATCTTACCAATGTATTAAATATATACATATATATATATATACATATATATATATATATATATATATCCTTTTAAGATTATTCTCTTTATGTTTAATGTTTGCTAACCTAGTACTAAAGTTTAAAGGTTTAGTTAATATTAAATCGTTACAAAATTGTTATATAATAAAGTTTGAATAAAATTGAATAACTTAAAGTAGGATTTAAAGAATGAGATTATTTTTACTTATCGAAAATATTAAAATTTAGTTGAAAAAGGAGATTATCAAATGAAAATGAACAAATTGATTGGTTTATAAAAATTGACCAATTAATAAATAAATTGGCTCATTTTTAATAACAAGGGTTATTAAGATAAATAAAATTAAAAAACTAAAAAATTAATTCATTCAAAATTTTTACGGTTGAATCGACCGAGTCAATTCAATTATTTAATTATTGATAGAACTAAGAAAGTCTTGACTTGCTGGCTAGAGTTATAGTTTCCCTCTCTCTTGGGTTAAAACTCAAAATTAATATTAAGAGTATATTCACCTTAAATTTTAAAGAAGATAAATAATAAGAAATGAAAATAAATTATAACATGCAAAATTTAATTAGATCTTAGTTTATTACTTAATTTAATATATCAAATAATTTTACTTAAAATATTAAATTTATGATTTTACTCTCATTAGCTTATTACTTTTTTCTTATCATTTGAAGGTTAACAATTGATTAATCTTTGTAGGAAAAAGAAAAAATAAAGGTGGCTGTTCTTGTTTCGGTGTGCCACCCTGTACCCATCCACATCCATCCATCCATTAAAATGTTAATTTTATTAATATTAAATTGTATTATAAATTTTGGTCAAAATTTGACAGGCCTTATATTCTTTAATATTCTCATGATCGTAGGGATCAATTCACCTATTTCTGTTTCGATGTGTCACTCTGTGCCTATCCATATTAAACTTTGACCAAAATTTATAATACAATTTAATATGAATAAAATTATTCTTACTTCTCTCGTGTTCTTCTGCTTCTTCCTCTTTCTTCCTCCATCTTTAATTTCTTCAAGCCAAAATGTTGCGTTTAAGAAAAGATACAGATAAGTACAGCTAGACATGCCGGAAGCTTGGGGCTCGATGTTCGAGATCTTGACTGAAACATTTATAGCTATTAATATATCAATCCCAATTCTTAATTCGTAGCTGTCCCCAAAAAGCAGGAAGAGGGATCGTAGCTACTATCTTCAAGTACGGTGATGGATGGATGAGGATGTTTGGTCAACCAAGAATACAATTTAGTTCGAACTTAGACTCGGGTCTCACTAGCCTCAACCGGCCCATTGCGAGAGGTTGCAGTATACTCGGGTCTCACGGACCTCAACCGGTACATCGTGGGCGATTATAATATTGCATTGGGCCTCTACGGTAACCGGCCTAACTATAGTAGGCCTGAGCTAATCCTTCACCGGCAAAAGGATGGACCAGTGGCATGGATTGTTGGAAAATGGGAATGTGGATATTTGGAACTTTTAAGATCAGCCTCGGGTGCGAACCCCATCCTGAAATTCTGCCAACAGACGTAGACCTAACATCACCGGTCTTGAACAACGTAGTAACTTCATTACAGCTATTTCATGAGTTAACAGCCACTCTGCAACTAACCTGAAGGTCCAACATGGATGGTCGGATTAAGGAGTTAAAATGATTGATTCCGTAATGTTCTGTAATTAGGACTTTAGCTGAGCATTGTCATCAGAAAAAGGTTTTCACCTTTCAACTCCTATATTTCACCTGGAATGTGGAGAGTTGAACATCATTTGCAGAGAATAACGTTAATCTGAGTTCTTTTGTTCTGGAAAAAGTGAGATTTGATTTTCAGTTTAGGCCCTGGAAAACATATGATGGCTTGCTTGAACATGGGCAGCCAAGTTCGGATCCCCATGCATCGATCCGAAGAAACCAATGTTTTTGGAGATTCAGTTTATGGAGTGGGACCAGATCTCATCAGAAATGAATTGGGTGCTTATGGGGAGAAGCTTCTTGGCTCGAGCTCTGCTTATATGCAAAGCAATGTGCGAGAACTTCCTGTTCATCATCACCTGTTTAGTTTGCTAGCTAGCTTGTTTAGTTCTGGAATAATGCATCACAGCTTGATTTTTGTGTAACTTCCTTTGTTACAGATTAGCAGATACCTGTCTAATCCTCAGTACTACTTTCAAGTGAACGATGGGTACGTGAAGAACAAATTGAAAGTAATCTTGTTTCCATTTCTTCACAGGGTATGCAGATTGGTTATGCGTATCATTATTTCAGAAGTGTCATTTCAGTTTGATCTCTCTCTATCATTCTAATACTTACAAACGCCGTACATAAATATCCAGGGACACTGGATGAGAGCAACTGAGAAGTTGGGAGGCCAACTCTGTTTTAAACCTCCAATTCATGATATAAACGCACCTGATCTGTACATTCCGTTCATGGCGTTTGGTACCTACCTGGTCTTGGCTGGTCTCTTCTTGGGCATCAATGGCAGGCAAGTCTCCTTCTCAAAATTTCACTCTCTTAAACTTCTCACAAGATTCAACGTTGCTAAATGAAACGGCTTATTCTCTCCTGCCATGATATATAGGTTCAGTCCTGAAGCTTTAGGAGTGCAACTCACAAATGGCCTACTCTGCTGGTTGTTCCAAGTACTCCTTCTCGAAGCCACACTGCACACGTTAGGAGACTGCGACGTGCCTCTGCTGGACGTCATCGCCTACGGCGGATACATTTTCGCCGCCGTATCGGTGGTCCTGGTCGCAAGAATTCTGTGCAGATACTCGTTTCATGCGGTGACTCTGTGGGAATGCTTCTGCATGGGAACGCTGCTTGTAAAGATCCTGAAGAGGATTTTGATCGCGGAGATGAGAAGCTGCTACGAGCATTCCAGCAAACGCCATTATCTCTTGCTTCTGGTCGCTTTTGCTCAAGTTCCATTACTGTTTTGGCTTGGCAATGTTGGTGTTTGATCACCATGGAACGTATTAACCACTGTGGGGGGTGCTTCAATTCCATAAGATTTGATAAGCTTTTTCTTACGTTATTCTTAAACATCTTTACTCATATTAAGTTTGTTGTTCAGACAATTATTAAAAAATATGTTATTTTTCAAATTATAAAATAAATTTTCTGTTTATTACTCTACCCTAAAATTTTTAAATAAATAAATAAATAAAATCACCTTAAAATCTAATTTTTGCTTTTTTTAATAACTCTTAATTAAATATTAAAATTTCGTAAAAAAATAAATACAGAATAAACATACAAGGACAAAAAGGTAAATAATTCATATCTCGTTATGTATCAAAATTCTATTTGTGAGCCAATCTCTGTATTTCGGATTCTAAATTCTAAATTCTAAATTGAATATTACTTGTTGAAAAGGACTCAAAAGTAAAAATCGAACTTAAAATCGTAAAAGGAGGGGGGTCGGAACTAAGTGGAGGGCGCAACTTCTTTGATCCTCCTCAAAGCTTCAAAACGGAGTGGAGGCTGAGTCAAATCCCATCGCTCCAAATTACAATTTAGTCACGCTTTTCTTCAATTTTTACAAAACCACCCGCCAAGTACCAACCATCGTTTATATTTCTTCTCTTCTTTGCAAGTTCTGCGGCAGACAATACAAAGGTACTTCTGTTGTTTCAGATTATTTTTTGATTATCCTAATTTGTTGATTTGGATGCGACGTGTTTTCTGCTAGAAGTTTATTTCTATCGTGATCTATGATTTTTGGATCTCAAAGTTGTGATCTTTTTCCGATGGAGTTTTGTTAGATGTGATGTGAAGGTGGAGGAAAATTGGAATCTTTCGAGTTTTTCTTTTCCGGGAAATTTATCGGTTGGAGGGAAATTAAGGAGATCCTCTTGTCGTTCTGTTTCCTTTGAGGCCGAAAAGTTTTCATTTTTGAAAAACAAAATCCGAGTTTTTTGTCAATAACTTGACAATATGTATCTTTTAGGTTGTCAGTGTTAATCTGGTGTATTCATTAACGGGCCAAATTTGATCTGCATTATTTATTTCTTTCTTTCCTGGGTTTTCTCATAATTCAGGAAACGTATCATTGTGTTTTGCTTTAGCTTTGTTCTTTTGCTTAGCGTGTAATGGATATGCTTAATTCTGTTGGGTTGTCCTTGTTTTCGTGCCACTGACTTGGCTTATACCTGCAATTACCCTTTTTCTGATTTTATTGACGTTCGGTTTCAGGATATATTTGTGTAAATTAAGGATGTTAGAGCAATTGCTTATCTTTACACGAGGAGGTTTGATCCTCTGGACATGTAAAGAGCTTGGAAATGCTCTGAAAGGATCACCAATTGACACCTTGATCCGGTCCTGTCTTTTGGAGGAACGATCCGGTGCTGCATCTTACAACTACGATGGTCCTGGTGCTGCATACACCCTCAAGTGGACGTTCCATAATGAGCTTGGCCTCGTGTTTGTGGCTGTGTATCAGCGGATACTCCATTTGTTGTATGTGGATGAACTGCTTACTATGGTCAAGCGTGAGTTTACGGAGATTTATAATCCAAAGCGTCTGGATTACCGTGATTTTGACGAAACTTTTAGGCAGCTTAAGAAAGAAGCGGAAGCTCGTGCTGAGGAATTTAAGAAATTGAAGCAACCAATAAGCAAGCCTGTGAGTGATGGTAAGAAGCAAGGACAGTTGAAAAGAGGTGGATTTGGGGGAGGAAATAAGAACAAGAGTGAAGCAAGTGATGGTGCTGATGGTGGTAATGAGAAAGGCTGGAATTTGGAGAATGGATACTCCAATAGTAACCATGCTGAGATGGAAGTGTCTAGGGGCAGAACCGTTGCTAATGGTAAAGAAAATGAAAGTTCCAATGTTGGAGCTTTTGATGTAAGTAAGCTTCAGAAGCTTAGAAGTAAAGGTGGAAAAAAAACTGACACTGTTGCTATTAAGGGTTCCAAGGAGGACCCGAAGAAAAAGATAACAAAGAAGAATAGAGTTTGGAATGATTCAGCTCCAGAGTCAAAATTGGACTTTACTGATCCTGTGGAGAACATGAATGAGAAAGTAGAAGTTGTGGCAACTGATCATGGTGAAAGCATGATGGACAAAGATGAAATTATCAGTAGTGAAAGTGAGGTTGAAGAAGATGACGAAGTGGGGAAGGACAGCAAGCCTGATGTGAAGAAGAAGGGATGGTTTTCATCCATGTTCCAGAGGTAGATGTTACTTTAATTTTTATGTTGATTAACGCGCATTTTTTTGGGGCATCGATGGCTGAACTTTCTACAGATTTATATGCACTTCCCTTTGAAATATTTGTAGTATCTGATCACTTTTGTAAAGCTTTTGGAACTAATGATACGACCAAGTTAGGCTATAAGTTCTATTTTCCTTTTCTGTTATTAATTATCTGAATTACAAACGGTCATGAATATGTATATCTTAGCTGTTGAACTAGTGATAAACTGCAAAGTTGTGGCTGTTTAGACAAATATCCTTGGTTTCTTTATCTTCATACTCAAATTTGTAGGGTTTGCATCGCCATAGATCAATGAAATAATAGTGCAATGGTTCTTGCTGCTAACGTAATAATTCTGTTCTCTTAGACTCGCATTGCTATCATATTAATGGATTGTGTGTATAATCATCATGGGTTGGCTTTAGGCTGCATCACTCACTTAGTTTGATACTTCCTATTTATCTTGTTCCTTGTTTGGCTCAGTATTGCTGGGAAGGCAAATTTGGAAAAGGCAGACTTGGAACCAGCTCTGAAAGCACTTAAGGATAGGCTTATGACCAAGAACGTGGTACGTACTCCTGTCCACCAGATTCTCCATTTCCTTGTGTGAAGCAATTTTTGTAGTGCGTGAACACTGGTATAACATTGTTACGGTAATTTCAGGCTGAGGAGATAGCTGAGAAGCTTTGTGAGTCAGTTGCAGCTAGTCTTGAAGGAAAAAAATTGGCATCTTTTACAAGGATATCATCAACAGTTCAGGTTTGTTTCATCCTGCCATTCAGTTCATTTATTTTGCTTCAGGGCATTTAAATTTTTTGATGGACTCATAATTTGATCCCTGTACTCCCACTCGTCTGTTTTTAAATTTTGGAATGGTTTCACTGTATGCTTCATTTTATGACTGCAGGCAGCTATGGAAGAAGCTCTTGTTCGCATCTTAACTCCTAGGCGCTCTATTGACATTCTGAGGGATGTTCATGCTGCTAAGGAACAGGGGAAACCTTATGTTGTAGTGTTTGTTGGTGTCAACTGAGTCGGAAAATCCACTAATCTGGCAAAGGTTAAACTGAATCACTCTCTCTTTCCCTCTCTCTCCATTCGCTCATGTATGCTTCTGTTCTTGGAGTTGGTCTGTGCATCACAATGTAGTATTATCAAAGCCATCTTCTGAGCAGACACTCTATATTTGGTTGTTGAATTTCAGGTTGCCTACTGGCTTCTGCAGCATAAGCTCACTGTTATGATGGCCGCTTGTGATACTTTTCGATCTGGAGCTGTTGAGCAGCTGCGTACTCATGCTCGTAGACTTCAGGTATGCTGTTGATGATAATGCTCACTGCCACAACTTTTATATAAATTTGTATACTGAGCTTACCTTTCAACTTTTTATGCTAGATCCCTATATTTGAAAAGGGCTATGAGAAAGATCCCGCCATTGTAGCAAAAGAAGCAATTCAAGAGGCTACACGTAATGGCTCTGATGTTGTTCTTGTTGATACTGCTGGCAGAATGCAGGTACTTGCAGTAGCTTCTTGTTTGATTCTGCTTTTGTCTGGAAATAACTTGTGTTAGTCCTTTTCATTTCAGAAATGCCATTAACCTTTTCATTTTAATCTGAATCATTATTCATCTTGTTTTATTCCTCTCCTTTTGTTTTTCTGAATTTTGATTAAATGTCATTGGCCTTGTATTTCAGGATAATGAGCCGTTAATGAGGGCCCTTTCAAAGCTTATTTCCGTCAACAATCCCGATCTGGTCTTGTTTGTTGGTGAGGCATTAGTTGGAAATGATGCTGTTGACCAATTATCAAAATTCAATCAGGTTCCACTATTGTATTGAACTTCTCCAAAATCGGTTTTATTTTCCTTCTTCAAGAATCGGTTTACCAGTCAATGGTTCTTTTTCATTTGTGCATATGTGCAGAAATTAGCGGATCTCTCTCCTTCTTCTAATCCGAGGATAATTGACGGGATTTTGCTCACTAAGTTTGACACCATTGATGATAAGGTAAAGGACATTGTACCCTGTGGTCTCCATCTTCTTCCTAACCAACATCCTTTCATTTTTCTTTACCTAAAACCTCAAATCCTTTATCCTTTTACAGTTTTCTATCACACTCATGGAATAATTTCCAGTTTCTGGTTTCAATGGGTGCAGGTTGGAGCAGCACTGTCAATGGTTTACATCTCTGGTTCACCAGTCATGTTCGTAGGCTGCGGGCAGTCTTATACTGATCTCAAAAAGCTCAATGTGAAATCCATTGTCAAGACCCTCCTTAAATGAGTTTTATTCACATGTTGAATGCTGTTTATTGCCTCTTTGTCCACTGTCAATCCAACAGTACTTGCCAAACTTCTGTCTGTCTGTCCTACTTCTCTGGATCTGTCGTTGTAGTTGAATCAGTTCCTTGTTTATATACGTTATTCTAATTGCTTCTTCAAGAATCTTTACACTGCAACCTTCAGACAATAATCATAAGGTTTTCAGGCCAGGACTATACGGCATGTTTAGTAATCAGAATGCATAATCTAAGAGTAAATAGGGTGAGGTGCTTCGGAGCAACCAAAATATGGTATTTTAAGGGCTGCTTGAACAGAATCCATTTAAAACAGTGTCATTTAGGGAAAAAAAAAACAATTTTGATGCAAGTACACAAAGAATCTTAAGAGTTTTCATAATGTGGAAGTAATTGTAAATATACTAATTTGTGTGAATCTTTTTTTCCCGTTTTCTTCTAGCACAGGATGAGATTGATCAGCTAATGAATTTAAATCCCATAAAAGCATACATGAAAACTTCAGTGGGAATGCAATTTGGGGGGTGGTGATGATGATGGTAAGCATATATGAAAACAATGCTTTAAAAATTGAGTCGGTTTGACTGATTTAACAGTGAATACTTTAAACTGGTCAATTAAATCGATTTTACGACGATTTAATATTAATAAAACCTTTTAAACATTATTTCTTACTGATTTAACTTGAAGAGTTGCATGTTTACTGTAAAGAGAGATTTAAATTAAAGGCCAATTAATCAATAAATTAGTGATATTCCTTAATATATTAACAAATCAAATTGGAGTTAAATGATTTTCCTTTTTTTGTTGTTCGTAAAATGAGGTTGTATAAGCACAATTTTATTTGTTGATCAAATTCCATAGTTAAATGACATTAGCATTCAATAGTTATTGAAGTGTTTTATACAATACAAACATGGAATCGGACATCATATCGTTTGTGCCGTTTTTGAAGTTTCAACTCCGTGCCATTTTATAACACCACATATAACTTTGACTCATTGTTAAATTTGTGGTTTGAAATGAATGACATAAGGTTAGAACTTATTAAACGGAACAAAAGATTTAGTCATAAGAATCGAACCAGAGTAAGTAAAACTAACGTAAATGACATATTGAAACTATTATTGCAAAATAAAGGAAACATATGATAATACGCTAATTATAATTTTTAAAATTTTATTATTTATCTCTTTCTATTATTATTTAATTATTTAAAATATATAAAGATTTTATAATGATTAAATAATATTCTTCTAAGAGACATAAAATAGGCACTTTAGGCCCAAATTGAGATTTTACACTGCACAAGATATAGAAAGAGTAAAAATACCATTTCCCCATGCGAGCCCAATTATATCTCAGATTTTCAGTCCACTCTCTCTTCTATCTTGCCATAGAAATGGCTGATGTGTACTGGCTCAGGCTACTCTATTCTTGTCTATCATCATCTTCCCATAGGACACTTGACTTCTGCTTCCATTAGATAGATTAGTGCCCTTTTGCTGACAGATTACGTAATCCTCTTTTGCTATTGGTTTCTTCGACACAGTGAGGTTCTGTAAACTGCATATTCCTTTTCCATGGCTCTGTTGAACTGTGAATCAACGGTTTTCCCTGCTAAAGTTGGCGCCTTTACGGTTTCTCATCAGAAAAGGTCGGAGCTTGTCAAATTTAACCATTGCCCAGGTCTTGGTTTCCTTCATTCTTTGCAGGTATGGAGCGTTTCACTGCTATGTATACGCTGGAACTAACTGGAATTTGATGCTTGGTTGAAATGGGTTTTTCTCGCTGAGTTTAAATCGCATCTAGTGCTTAATGGGTATTTATTTTTTCTGTCAGCAGAAGGCATTTCACTGGAAATCTAATGCGCTCGAACTTTCTTTGAATAGCTTTTGATTGCATCCCTCTTGTTGTGTCACTTAGTTATGCTTTTTATCTTTTCGAGTAAAATTAGGCTTGCAACCTCTGTGTCACTAAACGGCTGTAGTCAGTAACTTTTTGTCTTAATTTGCGCTAACTCTTATTGGTATGCTTTCCCTGCTCTGTAGTGAATTTCAATTGCTATGCTTTCGTGGCTGTGTTTTGTGTGGTTGGTATCTGGAAGGAAAGTCAGTGTCAATTACTCCATTTTGAGTTTTGGTTATGCAAAGATCAGTGACGATGTTAATAACTTTCCTACGGAAATTCTTGTATCATGATTTGTTACACTTGACTGTGTCTGGTAATTGTTTGCCTTGCTTCGAAGTTTACAGATCAGAGTAACAATTAAGGTGCTAATCTTAGATTCCACAGTTGCTTCAGTTCACTTTGATTCATGGGAAGTGTGAGTATAATTGTTATCTTTCTAAATTGAGCAGTTTCAGATATCATGTACTGCACGTGATGGTCGAATTTTTCCCCGTCTGTAGAGTTAAAAAAAAAAGAAATTTATTCCTAATTGCGCTTCTTATATTCCAGCAATTAGCTTGGCTTTGCCAAGTATAGTTGTTAAAAACCATCGAGATCTTTTTGTTGCTCTTCATGCTCTTTTCTTTTTGGGTTGATTGTTTATTCTTATGTTTTCTGCTTCAGCATAACAATGGTAAACTTAGACATGAGTTAAAGTGCAAAATCACATCAAGGAAGTTATGTCAATCACAAACATTAGTGATCACAAGTGAACTTCCTCAAAATGCTGATTTTCCTAAATATTACTCAAAGAATGAAAAGAAGCCATTTCCAATACCCATCGTGGAGTTGAGGCGGGCTGCAAGGGAAAGACTCAAGAACAGAAAAGATAAACCTAAAGGGAGAGGTCCACCTCCAAGGAAGGGCTTGGTTGTTAAGAGCCTTGTGCCACTTGCTTATGATGTATACAATGCAAGGATTATGCTAATTAACAATCTCAAGAAGTTGTTGAAGGTGGTGCCGGTACATGCTTGTGGGTAATTTTCGTCCTCTTATTTACAATCACATAGAATGGGTACTTTGTCCCAGTGATTATCATCGTGGAACATGATTGTTGTTACGATAGACTTGAGCATTAATTGAACTAGTTCATCCTCTGGAGCGTCATTTGGACAAGTGTGGTATTGGGTATAGGGCATTGGTGATTTTGTTTGATAGCTATAGGCTGGAAATATTAATCACTTGCCAGAATAACTAGTTTTTAATTTCTTTTGCCATTTGGTTTGTCTACTGTCTTTATGTTTAGAGAAACTAATGAGGTCATTAATTACCAGAACCTTCAATTTGGCAGGCTGATGGCATTGACTCCATAAGTTTTTGGTATAATATGCGTAGGTCGCAGCTAAATAATAGTATTCTTGATCCAAGATGCATATATTCATGTGAAGCAATTGGAGACACAGATTTCATTAGGTTCATATAAAATCCTTGGTGAATGTTTTGATATGCTTATTTTCTGCTTTTTGTAGTTGGTGTAACGAAATCCATGTAGGACCTGAGGGACATCCATTCAAATCATGTAAAGGCAAATATGCTACTCTTCGCAAGGGCCTACATTTATGGACAAATGCAGCTGTTGAAGATGTGCTAGCTCCTATTGAGTCCTACCACCTTTATGATCGACTTGCCAAGCGTATTACTCATTATGAGAGATTTTCAATTCCCCGAATAGCTGCTATAGTTGAGCTCTGCATTCAAGCAGGCGTTGATATTCCTGATTATCCTACAAAAAGGAGAAGAAAGCCAATAATTCGGATCAACAAAAGTGAATTTATTGATGCAGATGAAAGTGATCTACCGGATCCTGTCCCTGAAGTTCCTCCGAAGCCACTGTTGACTGAAACACCTATCTCACAAATAGTAGCACCATCTAATGAGGACGAAAAATTGTTGCTTGCTGAAGAAACATTAGCAGCATGGGAAAAAATGAGAAAAGGAGCCAATAAGCTGATGAAAATGTACCCTGTGAGAGTCTGTGGATATTGCCCGGAGGTGCATGTTGGACCTAGTGGGCACAAAGCGCAAAACTGTGGGGCGCACAAGCACCAACAACGTAACGGACAGCATGGTTGGCAAGCTGCAGTGCTTGATGACTTGATACCGCCAAGGTATGTATGGCATGTTCCTGATGTGAAGGGGCCACCACTGCGACGGGAGCTGAAGAGCTTCTATGGACAAGCCCCTGCTGTTGTGGAAATCTGCATTCAAGCTGGTGCTGCTATACCAGAGGAATACAAACCAACAATGAGGTTGGATATTGGCATCCCTTCCAGTCCGAAAGAAGCAGAAATGGTTGTTTGAGATGCTTCTGTGTAATTCATTTAATCATTATATGCAAAACGTGGAAGGAAAACCAAAGCACAATAAGGTGCTTCTGGAGCTTTTTCTTTATCCACCTCTCATTGCTCTCCCATCTTCTTTCTCCTATAATCCATACCATGCTAAAGGTTAGACATGTCCACAAACCAAACAGATGAACCAGAAAATTCAGTGTAAAAAACATGGCCGTCCTGGACCAAGCACAGTGCAGCAAACATAAGGAATTGCTTCCACCTGCAATTGTTGTAGACCCCATCCTCTGACATCCTGCTTTTCCTATGCTCAATCCTGCCTTGGTTCTGCACACCCAAGGCTTTGCATGTTAACTTTTTGTTTCATTATTTTCAGTTACCTTGCTGTATTGTTGGGTCAAACTTAATATTGTTACTTATTACCTCTAGGACAGTCTAAGGAACGTGTTCATGCAATTGCCTTTGTTTCTTGTTGTTTACAGTTTACACTGTACACACCAAAGTTTGATTGTTGTCGAGATTAACAAAGAAATGTATAAAGGATGGTGACGATAGCAGCACGTATATTCCTTTAATAGACCGTATTATCAATACATATATTATACTAATTGGAGTCTTTAATCAACTTCATTTTGTACGTGGTATTTCATATTTGGCAGCCTAGACGTATAACATTATCCTATGAGTCGACGAAGAAATCTACTGTCTAACTAACTATAACGATAACGGATGACCTATATTTAATTTCAATCTTATAATCCAAAGCCAGACTGAGAACGGAAGACGAAGCCAGGATTGTGTTGCCTCGGACTTCAAAACTTCTTTCCAATCAATCGAAAAGCAAACCCCAAAAGCTTTGTCATTTTGAATTTTCTTCATCTTCTTCTATCATATGCATACTGTTGACTGTCATGCATGACAGGGAAGGTAGTGATAGAGAGTAACCCATTTTCTATCTAGTATTTACAATGCAAGTCGCTCTTCACACCCCTGTTCTCTGTAGACTTCCTCTCTTGTCTTTGGGTATGTACTTCTATATGATATGTATGTGTGTATTTGTTTGGGTATATAAGTATATAATTTCTGCTTTCTTTGTGATAATTTTGCAGGTCATATAGAAGATCGAGTAAGCCGGTTCCCTCGTCTTCTTTGCCTGTAAGTATCCCTATTTTTTTTTAACTTGATTGGCTAAGTATCTAGTGGACTGTGTCATTGGGTAAGTTGTAGTTCGCCTTTGGTTTGTTCCGTGTGATTGGTGGAGTGTAAAATAAAAGGGCCAGTGACTTGTGTATGAGCATCAGGAATTACTGTAACAGTTGATGCATAAATTCAGGAATCCGTGTGAGTGTTGATACAAGGACTTCTTCGTGGTAATTCTTTAATTTGGGCCACAGATATCCAACAAGAAGTTGGAGGCATTCAAAGTTTCAATCGGATAGCATTTTTGGTGGCATCCTGACAAGTAGGATCAAATCAGTTGAAATGAACAGACAATTAGGCGCCTGTCTACTCTCTCTTCTCCAGTTTGTTAAGGTGAGATTAGAGTGTCAACTTTTGCAGTTTTAAAGCTATAATACATTGTTTTTATATCTAATACAGGACATTTCCTTTGTTTTATAACTTTGTATGTTCTTTTCCCATTCACGCAGTCCTCTGTGTGTAAAGAACTAAATCTGGGATTCTCTCGCTATAACTAGGCAGCTATTAGGAATTCAAGACACTGTAAGTTCATAAATTTCTTTCTTTTTATGCCTTCTCTTAATAAATGACAAGAATCAGCTTAATGTTTCATTTTCTGAAGCTGTTTTGTACTTTAATCATTGGTTTTGGGTCCCTGTAGTAGTGTAGTGATCATTGGTTGCGATAAAATGTGTCCTCACATGCAATGTTATGTTTATGAGCTTTGTAGTACCTTTAATGGTTAAGATAGTGATATTTGGGTGTATAGCTTCATGAAAATTATGAGATGGGTTGATTGATCGTCGATGCTGTCTCGTTGGTCCTTTGCTTGATAAGTTATGTTCTTAGCTCTTCCTTGTGTTCTTCCTTTGATAACAGCTCTGAATGGTTTATGCTGTGTTTCAAACAAGCAACAAGAGATTCCATTGCACCATTTTGTGCAGGGTTTAAACCAAACACATTTCTACTATGATCAACACAAAATAGATAAGTTGGTAAGGAGTGTTGTTGTGAGATCTGAACTCACAGGAACTGCGATACCTGATGCAGTGTATCCACTATCAGGTCCTTCTAAGAACCTCCTCAATTACTTGTCTTATTTAACCTTTCACGTACCTTGAACAAAATTCTTAACTTACAGCTAGGGATGGCAGTGGGTTTTCAGCCTAATTAATATCTGCATCACCTGACCTGAAAAAATGGACATGGAGGTTAAGAAAATGGATTTTAAATGGATGTGGATATGGATTTGGATATGAGTCTAGTGATAACCCGAACCGATGGATACCCATACTTGACCCGCTTTTTATTAACTTTATTTTTTCCGTTTTTCTTAAATATTTATGGTTAAATATAATAAAATATTGATATTTTCTGAGGAGAAATAGTTTTGAAATTCTCACTTTACTCCTCACCTTTTTATAAGTAAAAGAAGTCCCTTCGTTTTAGTCATTCCATCAGTGACCTTTGAGTTCTCAATTCTGTAGAGTTCACGCAAAGACAATTTGAAGCTTTGGATATTTCTGTCTTTGTTCCAGTTCTTAATTGTGAAAAATATATATTATCTTTGCACTAAACATTATGATTTTTATTATTCCAATTTTATAGTTTTTTAAGACATATAAATCAAAATCTTGACTTCTTAATTCTTATTATTCAAGTAATTTTGATTTGGAGTATTCGCAAAAATCTGCTCTTTATATTTTCTATTTAGAAGTTATATTTTTATGTGATATACAACCTGATGGATATCCAAAAATCCGAACAATCCAATGGATTTGGATATGGGTAGTAAAACATAAAAATCGATGGATTTTAAATAGATAATGGATTGAGTAATAAAAAATGAATATGAATATGGGTAGAGTAATACCCGAACCAAACCCTATCCATTGCCATCTCTACTTACAGCTATCAAATTTCTGTCAAGAGTTAAGAGGAATATGCTTGTATGCTGTTACTGCCATCGCTGCTATTTTTCTGTTTGTGCTAATGTTGGTGCAATATCCTTTTGTGCTTTTGTTGGACTGTTATCGACAAAAAGCACATCACTTAATTGCAAAAATTTGGGCAATAGTAACTATGACTCCCTTTTTCAAAATTAAATACGAAGGACTGGACAATCTCCCACGTCCAGATACCCCTGCTGTATATGTATCAAACCTCCAAACTTTCCTAGACATCTTCACTCTTCTCACTCTGGGCAGAAACTTTAAGTTCATCAGTAAAACTAGCATATTTCTGCATCCTATTGTCAGGTGGGCCATGTCTATGATGGGTGCCATTCCTTTGAAGAGAATGGACAGCAGAAGCCTGGTATCCCTTTTCATTTATTTCTTTTCCTAAGGTTTCTTATGGTGTTGTAAATTTTTATTTTTATTCTTAATGTGGATTTGAATGTTGATAGTTCTACACATGCAGGGATGTTTAAAAAAATGCATGGATCTGATCAAGAAGGGTGCTTCTGTTTGTTCCTTTCCAGAGGGCACGCGGAATAAAGATGGGAGATTATCCACTTTCAAGGTTAGCTCTTTCAGATCTTTTGTTCATGTCTAATGTGACCGTTGGAATATGAAATACAAACTTTCTATTAATCAAAAAAGAATTTGATTTAAGAATTATTTGCAGAAAAAAAAAATGGTGGTTCTCTTCTTATTCATTAGCTATATGTGAATAATCTTCAAATAGATTTAAAGAAAATGGATGTGATAAGGTAATCAAACATACCATAATAGACTTCTACTGAAGAGATACTTTAGTTCTGACTTTGACATGCATCACAATCTTCTGCTACTGCATCTGGGTATCTTTTCTGATGTTATGATTTTCTTTTTGCTCTCTGAACTCGTGCCTGGAGAAAGCTCTCTCTTTTTTTTCTCCCAGTTAAGAGTTGGGTGAAGTAGCCTTTTAAGTGCTAAGTTTAACCTTTAGCACATATGAGGACATCCAGCTTTTACCCCTGGATCACTTAACCGTCCTTAATAGATCTTATAGCTTGGTCAAGTAGATGGGCTGCTTGTCTGCCTTACTTTCTCCCTGCTTTATGCATAACTTTTACCTTTTACCACTGCTGGATTGTAATACCAGTACTCTAAACCCTTGTCCTATGATGTTACTAACTTGCAGAAAGGTGCATTTAGTGTTGCAACAAAAATGAAAATGCCAGTGGTTCCTGCGACTGTTCGGGCAACAAAAATGAAAGTGCCCATAGAAGGAAGTGACCCTGAGCTGTTGTGCAATGCAGCTAGAGATGCACTTGCTAATGCTCTGTTGCAGAGGCAAATGAAGAAGAAGACGATGACGGAATGAACAACGGAAGTTCACTAGTCGTTAGATGTTAAACACTATACGCTGTGTTTAGATAAAGTCCAGCTTTGTAACCCTATGCCAAGAACTACTGAATCGTATATCAGCTGTATTTAAGCTGAATTGTAACAGGCTATGTCAATATGTCATAACCGAATGAAAATGTTGTTCTCTCTCTCTCTCTCTTAGCTGAATTGTAACGGCTATGTCAGTATGTCATAACCGAATGAAAATATTGTTCTCTCTCTCTCTCTTCGATTCTGTGTATCTTTCTTTCCTTCTATTATTCTCTCGTGTTTGTTACCTGCGCTCTAAATCAAATATACATTTCTATTCTGTTATCTTGATTATTCCTTCAACATGCTCTCAATCAAGATTGAAGGTCTTCCACAAATTTTGCATAGTATTAATGGCTTAACTACGTGGGATAGTTACGGCTGTTTAGGTTGAAACAGGAACGGATCAGGTTGTGGCCTTGTGGTGTGTCTTGGTCGTGAAGATGCTGGTATAAGAATACATACAACCACTGATTAAATATCATAATACACTTATCATCCACAACCATTCCAGCTTCGGTTGGCACAAGAGACCATTTCCAGGTGGTAAGGCAGTTGAATGCCAGGGGACTGAAAAGACTCGATGATTTGCTAGACTGCTGATAACAAGCTTTCCATAGTTGGCCACTTACATCTTCAGTGCCAATGCAATTATTACAGTTTTCCTGAGTTTCGATGATCGATATCCATATTTCTTCAGTTTCGTTGCTGTTAAACCAAAATAAGTGTCTTGTTTCCCATCCTTTGTATGCCACTAACATATTTTACTTTGGAATCTTGTCTTGGGCATATTTGAAATTAATGAGATAAATTAATTCGATCTAATTTAAATTTGATTAATATTTTTTAGCTTGACTAATTATAAAAAATTAAGTTGGATTGATTTCAAATCAACAGAGTGAAGTAAGTTTGATCAGATTCAGATTAATTCGGACTCAAGTTTGAGTTACTCTGTTAGCATCATCAATATTTGTTCTTATGATTTTTGTCAATCTATTCATAATAGTAGGATTGATGATTTGAACCCTAAATATTCCTCTATTGTTATGGTTTTAGACCGGTAAATTATTGAAATTTATGTCAAATTAAGGGGAGGT
The DNA here is from genome assembly GCA_025629805.1 of Erythroxylum baracoense. Taxonomy (NCBI): domain Eukaryota; kingdom Viridiplantae; phylum Streptophyta; class Magnoliopsida; order Malpighiales; family Erythroxylaceae; genus Erythroxylum; species Erythroxylum baracoense. The sequence goes on along the minus strand of JAOTAY010000008.1, from coordinate 109,053 downwards.
AATATTCAATATTATCTTTTAAAAAACACGTAAATCTAAAATTACATTTTTAGTTCAATATAAAATTGAATTTCTCAGCATCATTATTTACAAAGATATATGCTTTTATGGCATAAACTGGAATATAAGTACTTGAATTGAACAACAACAATATTTAGTATGAGTTCTGCTAAGACGCGGGATTTAAGGATGTCTAATAGTACGCAATCTTACATCTAACTAGTAGAGAGATTGTTTCCAAATGACCCACATGAAAAGAAAGAAAGCAAAAGAGAGGGAGAGAGAGAAAGAGCCAGCGAGAGCTAGAGAGAGAGAAGAGGAAATAAATAAATAAATAACAATAACAATAATAATAATAATAATTGTTGTTGTTGTGGTGATGGTGGTGGTGAGAAGACTATTAATAATGCTGATAACAATAATAATAATAATAATAGCTACTAAATCCATCTAAATCATTGCAAGGTAAGTATTGCTAATTGACAAGTTTAGCCAAACTACAAGAAGGATTACAATAATCTTTTTATGAGGGCTCTTTTATTTAAATTCTAATATATCAAAATTTTTCATTGCGGGTTATGTCTTCTGTAAATTTCAACATTGTCATATCATTCCTAATCGCCTCTCTCCAATTCTTTTTAGGTCTCCTTTGTTTTCTCTTACAGTTTTTGAGAACTATCTTTTTACATTTTTGCATTGGAACATCTGGGTATCCCTCTTAACATTTCCAAACCATCTGAGTCTTATCTCTCGTACTTTGTCAATAATATTAGTTACCTTCAATCTGTCCCTTACCATTACATTCTTGACTTTATTTCTTCTAGTGAAGTTACACATTTATCGGAGCATTCTCATTTCCATCATCGTTAGCTTATGACTATGCATTTGTTTGATAAGCTAACATTATGTTCCATAAAGCATGGCCGATCTAATTGCTAAATGATATAATTTACCTTTAACCTTAAATGGTATCTTCTTATCACATAAAATTTCTTATGCGCTTCACCATTTAAGCCACTCAGACTTGATCTGGTGGATTATGTCTTCATCAATCCCTCCGTTACTATAGATAATAGAACCCAAATATTTAAAATATTTCTTTTGTGGTATAACTTCGAAATTAATCTTTACCTCCTTATTAGTACCTGCTCATAGTTCCAAAAAGTTACACTCTATGTACTTAATCTTAGTCATAATCAATCTAAAGAATTTCGACTCTAACGTATCTCTTTAAAGTTCAAGCTTGATATTGACTCTCTTTTTTGTTTCATTCGCTAAAATAACGTCATCAGCAAATACACATATACAAACATACATCTTTTTGGATATTTTTGTTGAGCTCATTAATCACTGCTGCAAACAGGAAAGGACTTAAAGAGGATCAGTACTGTAAACAGAAATGAACTCAAACAATTGAAAATAATAATTAAAACATTGAATTAATTTAATTACAAAAATTTTGAATTATTATTTTTAATTTAATAATAATAATTTATTTATTTAATATTTTTATTATTAAAAATTAATCAATTGATTTATTTTTTTGCAAATTAATTAATTTTTATAAATTATCATAAATCAGTCTATTTAATACATTTAATTGAATTTTAAAATTTTTAATAATATCTCAAATTTTAATTTTATTCAATTGGTCAATAGGAGTTCATAACTTAAAAATCCTAGTGCGACTTGCCTAAGGAAGCGTTTGTCCGAAGAAGATACAGGCTTGTGGCGACGTTAACCCGTACCCGGTTTTAACCCGAAAAACCAAGCCCTGTGGCAGTGACGGAGCCACCGCCAGTGATAGAGGTAGTGGCTCTTACTCTAACATCATTGAAAGCTGTCAGCCGCCGGCCGTGGCTGACTTGGTAGCTGGCTTTTGCGTATTTCTATCCTAACGCACCATCCAAACGCGCCCTCTTTCTCTCTCCCACGTAGTTTCTCACCAAATTATAACGCTCTTTTCCGCACACACTGTCTCTTTCTCTCTCTCTCACAAAGACCAAGTCTTCGCATTTCTTCATCTTTATCCTCTAAATCTGCCAACTGAAACCCTGAGATTTGTTCGCTGTGAGTATCTTTCTCTGAGTTGGGTGTAGGCTCGATAGGTTACGAGATTCTTTGATGTACAGTGGGAAATTGAATCGAGTTTGTGATTGGGATTTAATGCAAAGACTTCGTTTGACTGGTGAAATGGCAATTCTGTTTGAGGGGAAATTCTTGTACTGAAGTTTTGTTGCTTATTTAGTTCAGAAGTTGGGAAATTTCAATCTTGGAGTATGTGTGTGTATTTTCAATATTATTGTTATATTTCAGTTGGCTAATTTGTTATGTCAACAGGTGGATTGTAGAGAGTAGTATTGTTAGAGATCCAACGAATTAGATCAGCCATTTGCATTTCATCGTAAGTCAAATGCAGATATTTCGACCATTTTTCCCCTTTTGCCGTTTTTATATTGGTTTTGGGAGGTGATTCGTATTAGGGTGTGGAAAGTTTCTGTATTTGACTACTTCTTTGGTTGCTTTTAGTGCCTCAGTTCAAGAACTGGCCTTAGCACTTGGGCTGGGATGTATGATATTGACGCTTGTTGTTCATGACGTAAATAACGTTACAGATTGTTGGCTTGCAGGTGTATATGTACAGTTGTGAAGACAATGTTTGATTATAACTACAAATCGCAATTCCTTGGTGGCCAGAGAGATAAGTTTGTGAGGTTCATAGTTCAAATTTCATTCCTTCCCCTTGGTGTCAGTGAAGGATGAGAAAATTGGATAATTTTTGACATTTTCATATTATTAAGCCATTGCAGGTCATATGCTTGCAATTGTTGACTGTTGTGGTTGTCTTGTTAATCATTGGTTTCTATTTTTATTATTTGCCTTCTGATTCTTTTTTCTTCTCATTTTGGATTTTTTTGTATTCAATTGAATGATGTGTTTCTTATTTATTCTGTTAATTATATCTTAGATTGGATGATCTGGATTCAAGATTGTCATCTCCTGATACAAGAGTGAACAAATGTGGATTTGGTATTGAGGGATTTAACCGTACTGGGCAGGGGACCAGTACCGCTCCAAGGTCTTTTAAGAGAGGGATTAGAAAGGGATCTGAGGGACTGAAGTCTATTGGTCGGTCACTTGGATTTGGAGTCTCTCGTGCTGTATTTCCAGAAGACCTTAAAGTGTCCGAGAAGAAGATATTTGATCCTCAAGATAAATTTCTTCAGTTCTGCAATAAGCTTTTTGTTATATCATGTATCCTGGCAGTATCTGTGGACCCTCTGTTTTACTATCTTCCAGTTTTTGATGACTCGGCAAATTGTCTTGGAATAGATCGAAAGTTAGCGACTATAGCAACCACATTGAGGACAATTGTTGATGCTTTCTACCTCATTCGAATGGCTCTCCAGTTTCGAACAGCATACATAGCCCCATCTTCTCGAGTATTCGGGCGAGGTGAACTTGTCATAGATCCTGCACAAATAGCCAGGAGATATCTGCAGCAATATTTCATTGTTGATTTTCTTTCAGTCATCCCCCTGCCACAGGTTTAGAGCCTGTGCCACTTTAAGTATACTTGTTTGCTTATGCAAAGAATGTGTGCTTATTATTGTTCTGACCAAGGATTTTTTCCCATCTGAAGGACTTTTTAATCTTTGTTAAGTTGCATTTCACATAACTATTTACCAATTCTTTCATTTGATTGACCTTTTGAACATGTTTTGTGATCAGATTTACAATTTTCCTTCTTTGTGTAAATGCAAATATTCAGTACATATGCTCTTGCGAGATCAATCATTTCTTATGCATGCATATCAGGCTTTCCATATCAATCATTTCTTATGCATGCACATCAGGCTTTCCATCACTACTTGGCACTCTGATAATCACTTCAACTGATGGTGGATGAGCTTTATAATTGTGGTGCAATGACATTTGTTTTGTCACTGTTGCAAATTTCAATAGATGTTGCAACTTGGAAAACACTTGTTAGCCTTTCTAACATTTTTGCATTTTCGCAGATTGTGATTTGGAGATTTCTTGTGAGGTCAAGAGGTTCAGATGTCTTGAACACGAAACGAGCCTTATTTTTCATTGTCTTGCTCCAGTATGTTCCTAGATTTCTTCGTATCTTGCCCTTAACCTCAGAACTGAAAAGGACATCAGGTGTCTTTGCTGAAACTGCTTGGGCAGGTGCTGCATGTTATTTGCTTTTGTACATGCTCGCCAGTCATGTAAGTTGACAGGCTTTCCACTAGTCTATCATCTATTGTTTATTCATTTATTGGATGCCATCTATGACATTGTTTTAATTGTGCTCTTTTGTCTTCTGGAGCCTTCATTTATATGAATGAACTTTTGATGTCTTTTCTTGTAAATATTATGAGATTCTTTATGTTTTTGTCGTTTGGGGTGTGATTATAGGTGCTGAAGTAAGCTTTACATAGTGAAACCTTCAGAATGACTTTTTGGAACTTCAATTACATTATATAATTAACTCTTGGTGTTAACTTGCAGTTGTTGATCGCGGTGATTGTTTTTTGGGATTATACTTATAAATAGGCTTCATATAGAGAAAGCTTGATTTTTTATATGGCTTGGAATGTTTTAATGATAATAGGACTAGAGCGCTTCTTTTCTAGTTATGACCATCATTGATTGTAAGACTGGTTAGGCTTTTTGTTTTTATATTTTCTTAAATATTGTTTGCAGATAGTTGGTGCTTTTTGGTATTTGTTAGCTGTAGAAAGAAGGGACACATGCTGGCAAAATTTGGTTTGCACTGAGGCTTCCAAGTGCAACAAAAAATTTTTGTATTGCAGCAATCAAAATATGGAAGGTTATGCTGCTTGGAGCAACATTAGTGCCTCTGGTTTGCAATCAAATTGCTCAGCAAATGATGACAATGGACCATTTGATTTCGGTATCTATCAAAATGCTTTATCATCTGGCATTGTTTCATCAAGGAAGTTCATTTCTAAGTACTGTTATTCGTTGTGGTGGGGCCTTCAGAATTTAAGGTACGTCCATAACTGATAAGTTTTTGTTTGTTCTGACTTGATTTAGCATGTGTTCTTATCTTGGGGGTTTCTTCTGAGAGTGATATTATGTTATCTTAGGCCTTCTTAGCTTGTAATTGGAAAGTGATGACAACCTCTCTCTAAGAGGAGACAATAGTTTACGCAAATTTGTTATAAGAGAGAATGTCACTCTGCATACTGATTTAGTAATCTGGAGCTAGTCAGTAAGTGCTTTTTGTTATAATATTCTGTTGGGAATGGGAGAGATCAGAAAGCAAGGTGTCTGGACATTCAGATTTTGATTATAATGCTGGAGCGTTATTCATTGTGATATTTAGGCTATTGATAGCAAGCTAATTTTCCCCACATCTTTGCAGCACACTTGGGCAAGGGCTTCAAACTAGCACCTATCCTGGAGAGGTCATATTTTCCATAGCATTGGCCATATTTGGACTCGTACTCTTTGCACTTTTAATTGGGAATATGCAGGTACGTGAGACTCCTTCCCTTCTGTTTTCCTTATATTGGCTTGTACTCTCTTCGTAAAATATATTCCTATAACAGAATGCCGATGCAAAGATTGTACTCAATTTATGAAAAATGATTGAAACAATCTATGAAGGAACATAGAAAAAGGGAAATACAGCTTACTGAACACTATTCAATTTTTGGGGGTTTATCCTTGGAACAGACCTATCTTCAATCACTTACAATACGATTGGAGGAAATGAGAGTCAAAAGGCGTGACTCAGAACAGTGGATGCATCATCGCTTGCTTCCTCAAGACCTTAGGGAACGGGTGAGGCGCTATGACCAGTACAAGTGGTTGGAAACACGGGGAGTGGATGAAGAAAATCTGGTGCAAACTCTGCCAAAAGATCTGAGGAGAGACATCAAACGCCATCTTTGCTTGGCTTTGGTCAGGAGGGTAAGTCAACAGATCTAATTGCTCCATATTGCTCTCATCCACTTTCCCTAGCCTTCGAGGCAATCTGTTGGTTTGTCTCACCTGAGGATATCAGGGATGCATAATCCCATCATGCCTTCTTTTTGTAGTATGGAAAATCTAATTTCTCAGGCAAATATATAGCATATCAGCATACAAGGCTTTCAGCCCAATTCCTAAGATTCTCAGATTCTTGTAGAATTGGCATTTCTTTCCGGATTTACTTCATGTATGACTTTCTATATTTCGAACACTTGTACTTTTCCATTTTATGGATAACTAAGTGATAATGTTTGGAACTTGGAGCCAACTGGAGTAGATGTGATGCATTTCCTGGAGAAGCTTTAGGTCTGTTTGAAAGGAAGGATGTTGTACTGATCAGCTTCAGAGTTCTCTATTTCAATCTTTTCTCCCACCTTTTTGGCCTTAACTATATTACTATAGGAACGGATGCTTTTGGCATTTTCTTTCTCATTTTTCCATTGTCATTACTTAATATGCTCGTCCTTGCAGGTGCCTCTGTTTGATAATATGGATGAGAGATTACTTGATGCCATTTGTGAGCGGCTGAAACCATGTTTGTTTACAGAGAGCACTTATATAGTTCGAGAAGGAGATCCAGTGGATGAAATGCTTTTTATCATACGAGGTCGCCTTGAGAGTGTAACCACAGATGGTGGGAGGAGTGGTTTCTTTAACCGCAGTTTGTTGAAAGAAGGTGATTTCTGTGGAGAGGAGCTTCTGACCTGGGCATTGGATCCAAAATCTGGTATCAACCTCCCATCTTCCACAAGGACAGTGAAGGCATTAACTGAAGTTGAAGCTTTTGCACTGATGGCTGAAGAGTTGAAATATGTTGCCAGTCAGTTTAGGCGTCTCCACAGTAGACAGGTTCAGCACACCTTCCGTTTTTACTCGCAGCAGTGGAGAACATGGGCAGCTTGCTTTATCCAAGCTGCTTGGCGTCGACATGTCAAGAGAAAGAATATGGAGCTACGGCGGAAGGAGGAAGAGGATGCGGTAGAAGCAGAGGAATCTGATGGAGCTCGTAACAGTGTTAGTCTTGGCGCCACATTTTTGGCTTCCAGGTTTGCAGCAAATGCTCTTAGAGGTGTCCATCGGAATCGAAATGCCAGGACTACAAGGGAATTAGTGAAGCTACAGAAGCCTCCAGAGCCTGATTTTACTGCTGAAGATGCGGATTGACAAGTAAATCATAAGACCTTTCTAAAGACTGATGATAATCATTCGATTTCACTGACTTGCAACTGCTAAAACAATGTATAAAACACCACTTTTAAGCTCCAAACTGCAGTTATATGGCCTTTCGGACTATTAAGAAGTGTTTTCTTGGGTATATGTATTGCTAGTGTAGATAATAGTTGTAAATCCTGTGTGTACAAGGGGTTGTAAATCCTGTGCGTGCATGGGAATCGAATTCTTTTAAAGCTTTGGGAACTTTCATAAACAATATCTTGTCCCATTTCCATTTTATTCACTGCATGGTTTCTTCTGCTAATGGAGCCGATTCGAAGTCCCAAATTGCCTTTTGTCTGCAAATTTTTCTTGCAAGACCTGGTTCAGGTTTTGTCAACGAGGTTATGTATCTTAAATCTGATTTACTTTTCTAGTTCTGAATCCTTATTTATTAGATGCCAACCACTTTCATTTCCAAATGATTGAGATTATAGTCACCACCCATTACACAAGCTTTCTTAAATAAGTTCATGATTGAACCCTGTGAACACGAAACATATAAGAGGCAATCCTTGATGTTGCTGATCAATAATTCATAGTTATACTAAGTACATTATAGTGATGATAGGATATTCGACCAACAGGTCTTCAATGATTCCATGAAGATAATCATTATTTGATTTACTGGTTAAGTGCTTCTGGGACATAAACAGCCTATTAAATGTTTCTGGTTCAGTAGCGCCATGATCAATAATTATCCGTGAAAATAATTTGAAAAGAACTAAATACGAGGAGAGGAGAGGATAAATAATAATCATAATCATAATCACAACTCCTGAAATCACCAAGAATGGCAAGATAATCTTAAAGATCTTCCGAATAACATGTTTAGCAATTCAACGTATAGAATTATATCAAGTTTGCTTGGATTTTGTACCCAAATGGGTCAACAACCAATCAACTTGAAAGTGAGCCATACTTCAACATATAAATGGAATTATTTCAACATCTTTCATGGCATAAAGAATAATCAGGCAGAAGTATATAAATCATGTTTTATCTAAGAGTACTAGCTTCTATAATAAGACTCAGGTAATTTCTTATGTTTTGGAATTCGACTATGGTTTAGGGAATCTAAATCCTAACTTTAAGGGTAGATAAAGCATGCTGACACTGATAAAACTATTTTCCATTTTAAGAATGGCTTTGGTTAAAGGCCCTCAAATGTCACATACAGAGTGGAGAACATTACTATGAAAATATGTGGGGAAAAAGGACGTATAAATGAGAAACAAATATCTGCCAAGGCACCTGTAGTGCAGAAACTAAAGGAATATCTCTAAGATTCAAAACTGGATCCAAATGGTAAACCTGAAGGTCTCAATTTCCCATTACTCCATCTGAACCAAGGAAACTTTTGCTTCCTAGTGTGAACACAAGCATGCCAATCTTTTCAGATAACTAGCGTTGATCAATCAATCTTCACTGATGAGTAGATGAGCCTGGTGAACCAGAAGCAAGCGTAGAATCCAATCGTGCCAGTCAGCACAAAAAAAGCATATGATCCAATAAGCATGTACCCGAAATACAGAATCCCAGATACTGGCTTTGTAATCTCAAGCTTAGTGAAGAAATAGAATACAGCATAAAGGAACAGGTATAGGGCAGAGGAACCCGATGTTAGGTATGACCTCCACCACCAGAGATAATCTTCACTGCAAAGCTGGAAGTAGCACAGCACAACTGTGATCTCAGCACAAGTGATGATAAGGATGATGAAGACGATGAATAGGAAACCAAAAATATAGTAGAACTGGTGCAACCAGATTGAAGTAAGGATGAAGAAGAGCTCAATGAAGACAGCTCCAAATGGAAGAATGCCTCCAATAAGAATAGAGAAGGTTGGGTTCATGTACCATGCTTGCTCTGGAATTTGCCGAGGAATCTTATTAGTTTTCACTGGATCCTCGACTGCTGGCTTCTTGTAGCCAATATAGCTACCGACAAAGACAAGTGGGACTGAGATACCAAACCATAAGGCCACTAGAGCAAACATAGTTCCGAATGGCACAGCTCCAGAGGATTTTTCACCCCAAATTAGAGCATTCAAGACAAAGAAAATGGCAAAAACAATAGCAGGAAACATGATAGCTGTTTTGATGGTGATTTTCTTCCACTCTGTTCCCTTGAACATCTTATAGAGGCGGGCTGAAGCATATCCAGCAAATAACCCCATAAATACCCAGAGTAAGAGCATAGCTGACATTAAACCACCTCTATTTGAAGGGGAAAGGAAGCCTAGCATAGCAAAAATCATGGTTACAAGAATCATTCCTAAAAATTGGACACCTGTTCCAACATAAACACAGAGTAAATCTGAGTTAGTAGGAGGCCTGAAGACATCCCCATGAACCAATTTCCATCCCGTCTCTTCTTGTGCCTCTTCTTGGGTCTCTAGTTGGTTGTACTTTGAGATATCCCGATAAAGGATGCGCAACATGATCATAGCAACCATACCAGAGAGGAAAAGAACAATCATCAAAGAATTGACAATTGAGAACCAATGAATCTGATCATCAGCCATCAGAAGGTATGTATCCCATCGGGATGCCCACTTCACGTCACTTTCCTGAAGGATGAAACATCAGCAAGCATTGGGATAAAACACAGTAAGCCCATAACTATGACGTTAATCAGCAAATAACATTCTTTTACCAAGATAGATGGGATCTTACCTTGAACTCAACATCATAAGTAAAGATTATGTCCTTCTTGTCCTCAACCTCTTGGGGAGATTCAGAATTGGTAACTAAACGCTTTGCATGGGGATCACATGTTGTTAGCCGTGTGTTTTCTTCCTTCCACTCACCTTCAAAATCATGTTTAATACTGAACTCGCCAAAATCAGGTCGCAACATTAAAATCAAGATAAGTTATGGCAGAATTTCTAGGATAGAGTAAGTACCTATAAGGTTTCACTTCAAAACCCACAATCCTAGCTGAATCTGTTTGAAGATCCTTGTGATATTTGACATTGAATGCCAAATGATTGTGAATGAAGTGCTTTTCCTCCTTGTGCTGTGAACAATCAATCAAAGAGAAGCCTTGGCGTGAGTACATAAGACGTTTCAAATTAAGAGCATAGACTTAGTATGAAGTCTGCCGCTTACTGCAGCGTACTGCCCTCTGAGGCCAACATGGAATCCATGTTGGTAAACAACAACATTCTCTTGATCAGGTCTTTGAATGGGAACAACCAACGGAAGATTGTCCAAAATCCTATAACATACAACACAGTATATCAAATAATTCATGCCAGTAACGAAAGAGTAGAATAGCTAAAATTTCAAGGAAGAATGCCTCACATGTTCACACGATACTCATCATTTATCTTCTCCTTGAATTCCTTGGCAGTTTTTTCATTAAGCGTCAAGTGGCATAAAATTTTGCACATTTCAGGTTCCCTCATTTTGAACTGAAGAAAAGATTTATCAACTAAAAAGTGATTACTATGAAAAGAACCATCAGATTACTTAAGAATCCAACTTACCACATAGGGAGAGTTTTCAATGCGATCACCCCGAAGAACTTCACCAAGATTTTCTGCACTATCAACTATTTGTTTCGGGCGACAATAAGGGAGGGAATAGTAAGAATAAGGAAGTTGTGTTTTAATAGAACTCAGTTTGTTCACTTTAACCTTCAACTCATCTCCCTATATTCATGGACACAAAAATCAGTCCTAAAAAGTTATCAATCCGAAAAAAAATGGCGAAACTGGTAAAACATTGTCTAGAAACATAGAAGACCAGCTAATAAAATTTCAAATGGAATAACTCTTTTTAGGTCCTCAATACATGGATGCTCACATTGCAACAACAATTCTGGTTATTCTATTTCACCTAGGGTACAAAATAAGCACCAGATTCAAGTTGCAGAAAAAAATTTCTCTTTGAGCAATGCAAAGCATCCTCCACAATGATGATCTAATGTTCTTTTGTCTGCACTTGCTTCAATTTAATCAAAATTTTTATCAATCATCAAATTAATTGTAAATTTTGTTTTCAACTGAAGGAACAAATTCCGTCTTCTTTCAAGAATCTGCAATTGAAATCTTTAATCCTATGCATCAAAATATCCTTGAATTTTAAACTATCGGACAGAAAAAAGAAATCAACTCCTAAGCAATGTAGTCAAAATGCGTGAATTTGTTCTACTACAAAGGCTAACAACAACCAACATCCAAACCAAATAATATTCTAGTCAACCTCCTTCAGTCCTAATTTCCCAAATGTTTAAGAGAATCTCCCCCCTGTTGTGGAATAAATAATTTGGAAACTTCGGATGATCATGCACAACACAAAAAAGCAAGCTTCAGTGTTTTGGTTAAAAAGAATGAAAATGAAAAAAGATTCAAGATTTTACTTTTCCAAGCACCACTCCAAAGGGGGAAAAAATGAAGATCTACATTCTTCTTATTATGGCAGAACAATTTGCTGAATGAAGCACATTATTAGCTCATTATTTTAGCTAAAAACAACCCCTCACGACAAAAGCTGATAAAAACTAGCGTCTGCACTTCTTTAATTCCAACTTTCTCACGGTCCCATCATCCGTACGTCCTATTCGAAATATAAAAACCCCAAACGAAATAATGAGCTGAAAGCGAATAACGAGGAAAAAAAACGAAGAAAGAATTTCAACTAGGTCATAAATTCAACGAGTAACTCAAAAGCACACCAAAAATCCTCCAATCCGACGGTAAAAACCAAAAAAAATAAAAATTAGAGAACAACCCCAAACAGAAACAGATCTTAAACACCAACAGAACCCATCACCAAGCCAAACCCAAAAAACGACAAGATCTAACCTTTCCCAATAAAGGCACGAAATTGACAAGTAAACAAGCGCATCAAGATACACGCATTATCAACGGTAAAGGACCCCGTGCATATTGCAGTTACCTTGAAGAAGTCCTGAGGGGCAACCCCGGGCAGATAGAAGCAGTGAGAGTGGACCAAAAGCAAAACGAATACGGCGATCCATACAATCGGTGTAGGAGAAATTCCCGCCATAACAGCCACCGCCGATCTGGATCCGCAAAATCTCTGATGAAAAGCACAGTTCTGATGTCGTCCTCGAACAGTCTTTCTATCTCTATCAAGAGAAAACTACTTAGCTTTCTCTCTCTAGAACTGACAAAACGGAGGGTGATCTTCGCCTGCGTCCGTTTCCTTTAATAGAACGAGAAGCACGAGAAAGCGCCCGTATGAAAAAAACGCATTTTTTATTATTTTTCTTCGTTTTCAGAGATGGATTTCTGGTATAGTTTATGATTAATTTGAAGCTAAGTTGACTTTTGTATTTTTTGTTTTGTCAAAGCCTACAAAAGCTATTATGTCTTAATACGAATATTAATTATTTATTACGTGTTAATAGGTCCACCAACAGGATGGGAAAATCTATAATTCAAGATGAAGTATTATAATAATAACAAAAGAAAGATTCTTTTTACATAAATTAACATAAGTGTGTTCTTCCAATGGGTCAGCCTACGGGTCGGTTTTGTTAATTTTTTAAAATATAAAATATAAAATAATATTTTTTTAATTGAATCCAAAATCAGGTTGTCCATATTCAAGCTTACTTGAGGCCTAATTTTTCTGAACAAAATGATATCGTTTTATTATTAAAAATTGAGCTTCGAATCGGGTTGAGCTTGATTTGACCATAGGCTGATCTATTAAAAACACCTAAATTTATATCCATTCGTAAGCTCATTGTCATCTCTATTCAATGGAGTTTATTATTAAATTTAACTATTCGACCATAAAGAATTTAAACAATCTAACCTTTCGGTTCAATTTTAACTTTCATGTTCAATTTACTTTATTAACCCTTGTTGTTAAAAATTAATTAGTTTATTAATTAATCCGTCAATTTTTGTAAAATAATAAGTTCTTATAAACTAAAATAAATCAACTAATTTTTATTAACAATCTCTTTTTTTAATTAAGCATCATACTATAACAATCTCTTTTAATTATATTTCATAATTTTTAATTTTATTTATTTTTGGATCGATTTTATGAGATTCTAATACGAATAGAATATTTTAAACCTTAAACTTCTTATCTTATTGGTTTAACGTTCGATCCAGTTTTTAAAACATGGTTGAAGAATAATTTGATGCAATTTGGTCAAGACAAACTAAAGGTAGAGATATGAGTTTCTTTCTAATTTGGAGTTATGATACAATGTTTCGACCATCAAAATTGAGAATAACTCATTTTGTTGACCATTGAAAAAAAAAAACAGAAAACCCTCTGTCTTGACCATTAACATCATATATATCTCTTTCGTAGCTAGCAAAATTAGGACCACTGGATCAGAAGGATTCTGATCTTTTATTGCTAAGGGACCAAGTAGACTTTCCATAAAAGAATAGTCGGTTGCTGCCATTTTGGAGTAGCTTTTTCTGGGGTGCTAGTCATGTGAATTGAGGGGAGTGAAAGGGACCGACCATCCCCTAACTTGACGTTGTGTGGAAGTCAGTGACCGGTCCCAAATGACTCCGCCATTGCAACCAACTGTAGCAAGCATCATGCAAGGCCACTATATATGCTTAATAGTCAAAGTTGGTTTGGTGCATTGTTAATATTTCTACTTCACAAGACTCCTCCTGACTGAAAATGGAGGACATCAATGGAGTTCTCAGGTCACTGCCTGTCTTCGAAACTTATTCTACTTGTCCTTCACTCACCAGTAAAGGGTTAGGTCTAGTGGTTTGCTAGTGCTTATCAATGCTTTTCAATTTGACCCGTGACCAAATTTCGTACTTCCCTTTACAAGCAACGTTGTTTGATGTTGTACAAGCTGAGAACATCTTCTTTCATGCCTAATCCTTCAGGGAAAGTAGATGTCGTCTTAAGGTTCATTTGCCGGTGCACACTACTACAATTGGGGGAAAGAACAATCTATTAGGTGTTCTCGTGGCAACAAGCCTATGGAACTTACAAGCATTTCCACCTTGATGCAAGCTATCATCTGCTCAGTTATATATTTCAAGAATCGAACATATCTAGTTTCGAATTCAATCAACATGTAAGATATGATACTAGATCCAGGTTCAACATTGCAACCAAAGACAATCTAATCTTTCATTACCATCAAAAACAACCAAAATGAACTTCCAACCTACTTAATACATCTTATCAGTTGCTAACAACTCTGTTTTCTAATTTCAGAACTGCTAACATAATATACAACCGCAGGAAAACTTCATGTAAATGTCTTTTGAGACCAACATAATTCTCGAAGGAAATATGTTGCTTTCGATGCAACAGAAACTAAGTTATCTGTTAACCATCACTTGCAACAACTGAAAATGTTGGCCGTGAAGTGGCCAGATTTCCAACAATAAAACCAACCACATTCTTTGTCATTAGATTGTCAAAAGAATAAGGGATGAGAGGGCGATGAGGGGTCTGGAGATGTCATGTCAACCTCAGATCAGAGGGCGACTTAGTTTTGTTCTTCAGCAGGAGGTGGTTCAAGTGGTCTCACAGACCGAGGAAGCATAAACTCGGAAAATATTGGATAGTGTGAGGAAGGATAACACCCATCGATATTGTCAGTCACGATTTCACAAAGGACAGGAATCAAAGATCTACCTCTCAAAAGAATCCAGTCTATATGTAGATCTTGAGTTTGGCGGTCCCAACAAAGGCAAAGTGCTCTGAATATCAACTTGAGGAATTCAAGTGCCCCTTGCTTGTCACCTGCTGATACTTTGTAAGTACATAACCATAAAATAACAGAGAACTAAAAGATCAACATCAAGTTGTGAGATGGTACCTTTAAATCCATGATAAGTTCGTATGAGGGAAACATTTTTCCTCACTCGAGCATTGGCCCATATGTCTCTCATATCTCCCACAACACCGTGCTCTCTATGAGGAACAACATTTTGGAAAAAGGCCATAAGCATTTAGAAATGTACACAACATACTACAGCATAACCTTTAAGTACCAAAACTACCTTGATCTCCCCAGAAGAAAACGTCCTGTAGTTGATTCCTTTTGTGTGTTAAATCCCCCACAGTACACGACTGGCAAACTGGGAGGTAAGGATGCAATGTGTTGCCATGTGAGTAAAGCACTTCGTCTCCGGGCACGAGGACTAAACTCATCCATATTTGTATTGACTATTTGAAAGGAAAACCCCGGAGGTTCAACACCTTTCAGTTGAAATGTGTGGACATCTTGTCAAAGAAAGCAATGCAGAACTCAAAGTACAGGAACACAAAATTATAACATACACAGGAAACCAAACTTAGTGAATAAAAGTTCAATGTCGTGTAGTCGTAGTATGAAGGATATCGCCCATGTTACAATACATGGAACTGCAGCACCCCATGATGTGCTTCCCGGGACCGAAGGTGACTCAGATAACCAAAAGGTTCCACCCTCTAGAAGCTCCACCTTCAATAAACATGAAAAGTACATTAGTAAAAGTACATTAATACAAGGAAGCAGGCTTTGATACACTTGTTTAAGCAAAAACTTTGGTCAGATTCATACTTTCTCCTTGTCATAGAAGATGGTGCAGTGTTCATCTGATGCATCTTCAGATCCTTTTCTTGATATTCCAAATTGATCATAGCCTGATAAACATCACAAAGCATCTAACATGATCCCAATTTGAGATTGATGAAAATAAGAGTGGCGCACTTGAATATCAGGAATTTCTAGGATGCCAAAATAGCATACATAAAAAGAAAATAGGTATCTTCTAATTCATAATGTGACCTAGAACCCTTAAGTAATGAATTCCATATACTAATCAGAAGCACAGATCAACCATTTTTGGCAGCTTGTCAGAAGTTTACGGAAACAATTTAAAAAAACAAGAAAAAAAGTCACAGTTACTGATTATAAGTATTCCAACTGCACAGGTTTTTCCTGTATGATCATTTGCAGTTGTAGTGTTATCAGCTCCTAGCATGATACTGACAACAGTGAAAATTTCTAGTTTCTTACAAGATAACAGAATGACTCTGGACAATTGTGCTATTTACAAGCATACCCAATAAAACAAGCATCTGTCAAGCCAATGAAACAAGCATTTATCAAGCATCAGCCTTTGGCTAACATTCTCTGCTATTCGAATAGAACGAGAACATGTCTATACATGTATTCAGTGTAATCGACTTATTAAGTGGTGGATAGCTCAATCACACTCATAACATGATGTGTCTACTCAAATTAAGAGCAAAATGTATAGAAACATCTCTTGATCTAATTGAAGCACATAGAAACACGGTATCAGCACTGTTCAATCCCTACTATAATAATAACTATTTACTCATGTAGCCAAACAAAGTAAGATCAAAATTCTAATTGTCAGTTTTCAAATGAGAAGCTAAATGGAAATATTCTGAAGAATTTACCTGGCAATCCCTGCTGAAGAAAGTCCAACTGTGATTTGACGCCTGACTCCAACAAAAATAGAAAGTAGACATAACAGTTAGAAAACTTTCCTAATTTTCAACATCAGTAATGTCAAACCAGTCAGGGAAATTAAACACGAAACAAGCATACAAGACGGTGCCAAGCGACATAGAGCCAAGTTACCAGCACAACTCAGTGACAGTCCAAACTAATTAAAACCCATTTCCAAAACACTAATCAAAAGAGACCCAGATCAACCATTTATGATCAGAAGCACAGTACCTATCCTAAGAGTAGAAACAAACCTTGTTGGGTGCAAAGAATCATGGGAGAGTAACTAGTGATGACACTAATACACAAATCCCTCCTCTTCCCCCAAGCATTTGGGCCATCCTCCGGTTGATCTTCGCGAAGATTAAAAGTCATGACAGTCAAAGAGATACTCATCTCTACGAGCTCTTCTTCTTCTTCTCTCTGCTCCTTCCGGCTATTACATGATAATTGAAGTGAAACAAAAAGCTCAAAAGCTAAAAACTTTGGACATAACTATGCGTCAAATCTCGAAAAGTTCACGGAACAGATTTGAGTGTGGATAAAGTAATGATTTTATAGGTGTATAGGTGCAGAACTGTTGAAAAAGTAAGTAGCGAAGCAAACGAACACAAACGAAAGGAGCATACAATATTGCTTTGTCCGAAAACGCGAAACATGTATGTATGAACTATGAACTATGAACTGTGAAGTTGCTGTTATGATATAAAATTAAAAAATTAAAGATGAATTTCAAATATAGTGCACGTGATTGTCAACGCATGGAAGTCGAAGCACGTGCGAGGCTGTGCGTTCATGTTTTTGGCTTTTTTGATGTTTTGGACTTCGTGAAGATGCTGCGGTCCAGTTGAATCCGATTGTCTAAAATTATACAACGCATACGTAAACTAGCCGATTTTGATGTTCCAATTAGAGAACTGAGTGACAATGTCCATGTTCAGGGATTTTAAGGGAATAAAGGTTCTTGATTTCACCAGAAACACCTACTGAGACTGACAATGTAAAACATAAACTAAAAACAGACTCGTGCATAGAGACCTGAAAATTGGAAACCTGATGGAAGAGAGAAGACAGTAGCAAGCATCTTACAAGATCGGAACCGGATTGAAATGTGTAAGTTAACATGTAAATGAAGCTTGCTTTAGTAGAAACCTCAAACTCAAACGTACGATTAGATAAGTTTTCCACGACTTCCCAACAAACTTTTTATTTGTGTGATAACTTATCTCACAGCACTAAAACACATCCACATCTTTTATTTCACAGCCTCGATTTCTTTCTCCTGTATAGACCTTCCTGGAAATATTTCTGAGACAAACGTCTAAGAGGAGTTCTGCAAGACCCACTCCACAAGAGTTGAAATGCCAAATCCTGTAGCGCCACGCTTCTTCTCGTTCCAGACAGGACCAGCGATGTCAATGTGCATCCATTGAACCTTCTCACTAACAAACTGAAAACCACAGGTTATCAGGATGTCAACATTGGAAATTACCATCTTAAGAGCAGAATACAAATGCATGTGATCTTAGAATTCTTAAGTACTACTTGACATTTCAATGATTTACTTTCACATTTTCTCTGAGATTGAAAGTTTCATGTACCGAAGGGGCATGCAGTTTCTAGCTGACTTGCATACAAGTTCATGTAAGATGTCCATGAGGAACATTAAACATGAAGTTATCAGTACCTACTGCAGAAAAATGAGATCAAGTACCTGTTTCAGAAATAGGGCTGCGGTGATAGCACCCCCTTGACGACCACCAGTATTAACCATATCAGCCACTCCTGACTTCATGGACTCCCAATAACTATCCTCCAATGGCAACCTCCAAAGTTTCTCTCCACTGACCTCTGCTGCAATAAAGACCTCCTTCGCCAGCTTATCACTCGGTGAAAAAAAACCTATAAAATGAAAGATCTTTTATTAATCAATGATGGGCTACGCAAGTGATCAAACTTGAATCACATCAGGTAATCACATTCCCATATTAATTAGTATAAGATGGCATTGAGATGCTCGGTATCACGACTTTAGATGTTCATACAAAGAGTTCCAGATGGCATGGACTACACTGCGAATGTGGTCACCCTCAGAGACTTCATTTTGATCTTGGAAAACTCGAAGAAGTTTAAGAGCACAAAAACCTTCTACTGACAGGCACAATGACATGTACCAATTACTTCAGAATCCTTTTAAAACTTGCTTCTCTTCCAAACCAACCCATTGCTAGACAAGAAATGAACCGCACGAAAATTCTACACCAGTATCAAATGACCTAGTAATAAATACCTGCAATTGAGGGCCCAAGTGCAACTACGCAGGCTCCAGTCAAGGTTGCCAGGTCAACAATCTGCAAGATGTTTGAAAATTGTTAAGGCAATCTTCAAATTTTCCAAAAAGACAGTATAAGGTTAAAGTCTTTAAGCTTTGAAACAAGGGAAATAAGATGCTAACGTAGCATAAAATAGCATGCTTCATCATTATCTGTATAATATTACAAACAACAATTACTTATAAGAAGCTTTTCAAAAATCAAGAATGAAAAGCTAATAGATGCATCAACTCAATAGACTGAAGAAGAAGAATACAAAGAAGAAGAAGAGAAGCTTCTGCTCTTCAAGTACTTATCTCACATAAATTTCCAACTAAAACTGCAAGTCACTTTATAGGATGGAAGAGGAAATGCCATTCACAGTAATTTTGTCTATATCATCACTTCCAAATAGTACTGAAAAGATGTTATAAATCTAGGTGTAGTTTTCACTACCCTATTTCTATTACAAACTCCATAACATATTTGATACACATGTATCTGTACTGTCATACTTTTATTTAGACATTACCTTCTCTGCACCCTGATTACAGGCATAGACCAATGCATCAGCAAGTGTAAGCCTCCCTTCGGCATCAGTATTATTGACCTGAAATACAAACATCCACAACATATCGATTCAATTGGATTCATAGGCCAGAGTTTTTATATTTAATCTATCAAAATCTTAAAAAATGCAATACCTCAATTGTCTTCCCATTTGAGGCAGTGACTATATCTCCTGGCCTCATACCAGTTCCGCTGATCATATTTTCACAAGCTGCAACAATGAAATGAACCTACAAATACAAAATTTATTTAAAGTTTTGTAGCACAAGATAAAAAGTTAGGCAGGGTGTAGGTTGAAGGATTAAATGAAAAACAAACACATGTTACAGATTGATAACGATATAATTCCTAATGGTAGAACAAGAACATGCTTACCTCTACTCCAGGAGGCTTAATTTGGCCAATAGCTTTTGCTGCACCTAAAACTGCTGCTGAACCTCCCATATCAAATTTCATGAGCTCAATTAAACAGCCAGGTCCTGTCTTGATATTGTAGCCACCACTGAAAGTATACAAAAAATATGTTCAAGAACAATAGCCGGTATAAACGGAAACCTAACAAAATAATAAAACAAACAAATGAATAATTTGATTGATAAGAAGATGAAGGAAAAAAATTTCTCGAATATGAAGATGATCACATACTCATTGATAAGTAATCCTGGATGCCAATGAAGGCATATACAACTAAAAAGTACCACAGGAAATCTATGCATACCCTCTTCCACCTACTCTCAAATGTGAGAACTAAAGATGACTCTTCTCAGATATCTATAATCACCTGTCAAAAGTCAATCCCTTTCCAACCAAGGCCAACTTGGCTTTAACAGGTCCGCTTGAAGGTTTATAGCACAAATGTATGAAATGAGGGGGGTTTGCAGAAGCTGCAGCGACCCCCAGATAGGACCCCATTTTCAACTCTTTGCACTGTTCTGCAGTCAAGATGTTGGCCTTAAGAACATCACTGTATGTGGAAGCAATCTTTGCAGCTTCTTCGGCCAGTACCGCTGTAACATAGAAATAATTGCACACAATTAAAAAGGGAGTTATTGACTAACACACACCGTGCAGATCTGCATCTCTGTGTGTGACTATTTAAGGCCTAAAAAATGTAATTGGTTTGATAATCAGTCACTGCAGTACATACAAAACTCCATGGGATCAGCTAATATGGAGGCAATACATACCAGGAGTGAGTACATTGGCTGGTGAATTCACAAGCTCTCTGCCAAAAATCACAGCAGAAGATACATCTTCAGCATATTTCAGCTTCTTCTCTAGCTCATGTCCAGTCCCAAAACCAAGAATATCCACAGAATTAAGCACAACTTTCTTTGATTCTGATTTGTATCTGTTATCTTCATATATGCCCAGCACGGTCCCTGCCAAAATTTTTGAAATGTTGAATAAAGTCCAGCTGGAAGTGTAAACATTCACTAGTAAACAATCAGATTTAGAAGTAATACCTGAAGCTATAGCTGAAGCAGTGTTAAGTTTTGAGTCATTTGAAATATTCTCTGTTGAGGCAAGTACAATACCAACATTGCTAGCTTGAGCAGCTTTTGCAGCAGCTGCAATGGCCTCACCGAAATTATGAAAAGCAAATGAGTTTGAAGCAGACTGCCCAAGACCAATCAAGCCAACCCTTTTGGAACCTAGACCGGGAAGCCTAAGAACTAGTGATTGACCAGCTTTTCCTGTAAAATCCTCCTCAGAAGATGCTTCACTCAATAAGCCACCCAAATGGGTATCTAGTTTCTTCAAAAGCGAGTTCTCAAACTTTGCACTTTCACCCTTGGCCATATCTTTTTCAGTAACACCAACTGCGAGTATATCTCCTTTCCATTCAACTGCATCGATTTCTTTTGCAGCGAAGGAGATCTTCCAAATTATCATCAGGAACAAAAAGAACACTCGTGAGTATTCTAGAAAGAACACCGATCAATCTCCAAAAACCTCAATACATTACACATAACCTATAAGAACTAACCAAAGAATATACTCCCATGAAAATACGACAAAGCATACTGCATACTCTATTAACTACTGAGACAAAAGTATAAATCTTTATCCCAACTGTGGTGCAGAACCAATAAAGGCCAGAGAAAAAATCAGTACGCACCAAAGAAAAAAAGAAAGATTCAGCATTGCAGTGGGTCAAAAACCAATAGAGTCAGATATTAAATTTTAGTGAAACAAAGAGTTGACCAGACAATTATCATCCATGATGACAAGAACATAATCATCAATCTGAAGCATCTATAGACCTGCTTTAACATGATGAACTCACCAACAAAAGTCCAACAATCTAAATCTAACCATATACACAACAACAACAACCCAGTTCACAGCTGCAAAAACCACAAGTTTGGTACAGAGAGAGTGGAGAACACACACCTTAGGGAAATCGATGTTGGCAGGCTGAGTGAGACCAAGAGTGGCCCGAGCGAGAGAACTAGCCATGAGCTTGCTTCTTCTACCACAACAAAATGTTGCAATCGCCAAAGAAAACCGAAGACTCCCTGTTCTAAACCTTGTATAAATCAAAGACGAGGAACGACAAGACAAAGGAACGACAACACCAGAGGCAATCGAAGTGGCCAAAGATGCAGCTACTGCGGTTGCCATTTTTCAATGCGGGAGTCACCACCCTATATATAGAGGATTAGTGACTAATGAAGAAGTGGACTAAAGCTTATTGGGCTAAAATTCTGCCGAATCGACATAAAAAACAACCTACTAAACTCCTATTGGGTGTGATCGTCTGGGCCATAACACATAGGAATTTGTACATAGGAAACGGTGATGATAAGCCTCTACCAAAGTGACGATCTCTTTTTTTTTTTTTTGATTACATGAGGTATTTTAATTTGGCCGGACTAATCTTAAGTCTCTAAGACTCCACCCCAAGAATTTTAGAGGATGTAAATCTGGAATTTCAAGACTCCTCAGGTTCTTACGTAGCCTGTACACTTCTGCGCACAAGGAGTCGTCACATACTTGATTGGTCAATTGCTGATTGATCGCTGGCCCCCTACTCAGCATCAGGTTCCCAGCAGCCTCAGGTTCCCTAGTAGCTTCAACTCCCAC
>JAOTAY010000008.1:70239-86313 GCA_025629805.1 Erythroxylum baracoense | reverse complement strand
CATCGGGTAGCTTTAGCTTTAGCATCGGGTAGCTTTAGCATCTACCCGCTTGTCCCTGCCACGTCAAATGAACAAAAGAATAAAGAGATCGTCACTTTGGTAAAAGCTTGAATGTGTTGGGACCAGCATATGCCGATTATCTATAGCTTTAAGTCACGTGAATTTCACGTTGAGTGGTGAGGGACTTTTCTTCTTCAAGCTTGCACGTGAAAAGCCTCGCCATAACATTACAGAAATTGAAACAGAGCAGGGCGGAGCAGACGCGAATATTAATATAGGGTCTTGGGTAAATTGGAATGCATTTTAGTTAATTTGAAGTTAAAGGTTATAGTGAAAAAATGGTGGCAACGAACTTGAAATCGGAGGCGATGAAGCTTATGGAAAAGAGGAACTCCATGGAAGTGGAGATGAACTCCATCTTCGACCGCCTTTGTTCTCCCGGCGGTTCTGGTCTATCCGGAAATCTCCTCGACTGTGATGTTCGTGTCCACTTTGAAAGTGCCACTTTCTCTTTCTCGACTGTGAGGTTCATGTCCACTTTCTCTTTGTGCCTAAAGTTTAATTCTTTTCCTGAATTTGTAAAGCTAGGATTTTGCTGCCTGCTTGGTTTCTAAGAAAATGCTGGACAGGGAAGTTTTGCGTAAGTTGTGCCTAAAGCAGCTGTTTTTGTTTGTTACTGTGCTAAATATTTGATGGATTCTCAACTCTATCCTCTTTTACTTCCTTTGACTTCTGTGAAAAGATAAGATTTTAAGGTTTGTGGGTTATCGTTGGAAGCAGTCTTAATGGTTTAGCTTCAGAGAGAATGCAGGTAAAGCGAAGAGTAATTACTGTTCTTCGTTTTGGCATATACTAATTTGTTAACAGAAAGGACAACGGAGCTTGATGATATAGTACTTTGGTTTTCCCTTTGTGAAAGTGTTATTGATAATTCATGTTGGATGTTTAAGCGCTTTGAGTTTGGTATACTTTATAAAGATTTTTTGCTTCTCAAAGTGTATGGATTTCCTCGGCCAGACATTGACATTCCAGTGGTGATAGCTAAACGGCATTGCCTAGCTGGTACTTTCTTTAATTTTCTTTTGCTCTGTGTTGGTAATCAAATCGATTGGTGTTTTAACGCATGCGAGCCAATCTAGCTCATGCAATAGTTTCTTAGAATGATTTCCTTTAACATACATTTTTATGTCAAGCTGTTTGCAGCTAGCCAGGGGTTTTAATGATGTTCCATTCATGTGGTCGAACTAATCAGACCCACAATCACCATCGGTACAATATGGTGTTTGAGATCCAAACTTAAACAATATGTATGCAGTGTCGCCAGCAAAAGACTGTGTAATTAAGAGCATCTTGCTATTCATAGTTTGCATCTGACTGTGTATAAGATACTGGCTCTATGAACTTATTTGATCTGCCAATAGTATGATTGATTTCTCTCCCATTTCCAGATCTGCATAATGATCACAAAGAAATAATGGAGAAAATATACGAGAAGATACAAATTTTGCATTTGACAAGGCTTGTGGGTAGATCTTCATCCTTCAAGGACTCAGGTAACAGCTCACACGTTATTGCAATATAGAAAATCCTGATTTGGTTCATTTTTGCTAGCAACCAGGTTGATTTTTAATGATCCTATGCCAATATTATCTGTCCCTTTCACTTATGACTAATTGTGGTTTCACATTGGAGTAAAGTTGCAGACCCTTATTTTGTAAGAGAAACATCTACTGTTTGGTATATTTACAGGTCTGATAGAGTATTCCGAAGCTCTAACTTCAATGGTTTTACGTTTTTTGACAGGTGATCACAGGTCATCAGACAAGCAAAACTCCTCAATGGACAGAACCGTTGGATCTGCATCATCACTAAATGTCACTCTGAGAGATTCTCCAGGTTTCATGGATGTATATGCACTTACAGTTTACCATTTGCTGTGGTCAATGAAATTGCTGATTCATCCCCAACAGCATAAGATGGTTTACAGCTTGGAGATCAAATTGTGAAATTTGGAAATTCGGAATATCAAGTTCTTCAGAATCTTCTAGAGAAGCTTGCATTTGAGGTTCGTGCAAATCAGGGGCATGGAGTACATGTGATAGTTATGAGGCAAGATGCTCTAATCAACTGTGACACCTAGATCATGGCAAGGCAGGGGTTTACTTGGGTAAGTCTGCTTTCTCTTCTCGTGGCATGATATAATGTCGTGACATCACTTAACTTTTTGCCTCTCTCCTTGGCATGATTACATTTAATGACATTACTGAATTTGCATTTTTTGGGTGCTTCCAGTTGCAGCTTCTGGATCTTGTGACGGACGAGGTTTTTGCAGGCTAGTTGCAAAACTCTGCATAAAAATTGCTTTCCTATAGTTTTCCCCTTTATGTCAATGAAAATCAGTTGCAAATCGAACAAAAAACAGTCTGTTCCTTTGGAATCCAGCATCAACTTGTTTGAGATCAAAATATTCGCAGTCTCTTTTCATAAGGATCGTTCATGTTTGTTTCTTTATTGCTGTACACTGTGGAGTGGAATCATGACTTTAATTTGAACGGCATCAAAGAATTCTATGATCTCTTTTTCGGTTCCAATTCCTTGAGATCACGATTGTCGCATATATGAAGGTGACAAACATTAGCGTACTGGAAAGTAGAAAGTGGCACTGATAGGACAACAGAGAAGATAGCTCACCTACTCATGCTTTCGTTGTAGCAGTGCGAGGAATGTTTAAGCTGCTTTATTCTGTTTACATCTTACAAAGGTTTGGTTCGTCCAGAATCTTGACAATGAGAAAAAGTTTCTATCTTGCATGAGAAAATTCCAAAGCTTACAACTTTTCTACCTCAAGGTATAGAAACGTTTCAGGGGATATTAAGTTTCAAACACCTTATCAGCAATTTTGGATGGTTTCTGGTGTTGAAGGGTCAAGCAAATTTAGAGAATCATTTAGAGTTTAATATCCAAACAAGGAAAATCGAAGAAGATTTCATTACAAGAAAAATAGTACATTTCAGTTGCTTATGCTTAACATTTATTGTCATTTCCTTGCTCCACTTACCAAAAACAACTAAAGGAAAGTATTTTGACCAAAGCAACTCCACCTCAGTGCTCCAGTTGTACACAGAATTTTCCTACAAAAGAGACATGGTAGTGGGTCGGGTTGAGATTGAAATCCGATCAACTTGAGCGTCGGGCGATGTCGACTTTTTGGATTGACCGAAATTTGGACGTTGACTTCGACTCGGATAAAGTCGGATGAAATTATCAACCGTACTAAAAGGCATGGTAAACAGAGAATGTACATTGCGTAATGACAGAACACAAATCAAAAGTAAACCCTACTTGACAATTGCTTGCAATTTAAGTCTGTCTGAGTAAATATAAAGAAGAAAGTAAGAAGAGAAAATCATTTTTCACTCATCAAAACATTAAGTAAAAGCCTCCTTTTGAACTTGTGTTTTGGTTCTCCTTTTCTCAAAGTAGAGAGATTGCTACACAAGAAAAGAACAAAAACTTAAACCGGTAAAAAGGCCATTAAACAGAATGATAAGCTTGTTGAGTACTGTCTTTCAGTTTCTTGTCTAAAATATTTAGACGTAGTTAAAATTAGTAAATTGCATTTTCTCGACGACTTTCCTTGTATTTTCTCCGGAAAAATTAGAGAGTAAACGGGTAGGACTCTCTCCATATGTGTCAGAGCCTTATTTAACCTTGTGATAAGATCAAAACTACGCCGTTGTAAAACTAATCCTGGCCTATCAGGCTTTCTTTTCTGAGGTAAATAATACAAGAGTCTCACTCTCGCCATCTCGTTTTTAACAATGCAGAACGGAATCTTCATGTTACGAGGCCAAACTCTCTTCCCATCTCTCTCTCTCTCTAGGCGTGTAGTTTTCTTTTCATGAATATATTACAATGAAGTTGTTTACTTTATTTTGTTTCAAGTAAGATGTTGGTGTTCGAGGAGTGTGCAGCTTTGGTCAAAAGGTGATGCCTTTTTACACATTTCGATTGATGGGTATTACTTCTGCGAGGGGTTTATGACGCTGATATTGAAGAGTTGAATGGGATGGTTTTGGTGGGTTTTTGGTTCTGGGTTTTGGTTTAGAGTCTCATTATAGTGATTCTTAACTGGTGGTATGAGTAGTTCAAAAGTTGTCATAAGGGTCAGAAGCCAAGATCTGGTTACCAAGCTTTAAAGGGGCCGTTCAATGGATGTAGCTATTAGAGGGGATAGTTTGGTTTAATGCGGGTTTTTGATGTTTAGGTCATTCGTGCTGATTTAAGCTTCTGTTGTTGGTGAGACATTGGGGTCTTATTGATTTGGCTTGGTGATGCTAAGTAGCTGGAAATTTGTTTGCTTGCGTGCTTGTGAGTAGGACATTGGAAAGTTTAAATTTTGAAGAAGTGGGTTTTTATCGAGGGAAATAAGGTAAAGATCCGTGAAGAACTGAGCAAATTTAAGTTGTTCTAGCAATGTCCGGACCTCCAAGAGTGAGGTCAATGAATGTGGGCGATTCTGAATCGCGGCCTGTGTTAGGAGTCAATGGACACAACAAGACAGGGTCTTTGAGTGCTCGAAAACCAGCATCGAAGCCATTGAAAAAGGTTGAAAGATCACCGGAAGGGGACACCTTGTCTGATGAGAAGAAGGCTCCTATAATGTCCAGGGGGAGTGCTTTATCTCCCAGATCAAATTCTGTTAGTGTTCCTTCAATTCTTCGCCGCCACGAGCAGTTGTTGCACTCAAACTTATCCCTAAATGCTTCTTGTTCATCAGATGCCTCCACAGACTCATTCCATAGCCGAGCATCAACAGGAAGGTTGACTCGGTCGTATAGTCTAGGGAGTCGAAGGAAGCA
This sequence comes from Erythroxylum baracoense, assembly GCA_025629805.1. NCBI lineage: Eukaryota > Viridiplantae > Streptophyta > Magnoliopsida > Malpighiales > Erythroxylaceae > Erythroxylum > Erythroxylum baracoense. The sequence continues at coordinate 81,451 of JAOTAY010000008.1, read as the reverse complement.
GTATGCGTCAAAGCCGAGAAGTGTGGTTTCTGATGGAGGTTTAGAATGTCAACCGTCTTCTGATGGTTCAGACTCCAAGAGGAGCTGTGCCTGGGTGACACCAAATATAGGTGCGTTTCTTTGTCTTTGACTTTAAATCAATGTATTCAGGTGTTGTAATACGTGGAACTATGGGAGTTCAATGGCAGAACTAATGCTTAGCTTAGCTTCATAAATCTTTGACCGTATTACTCTGCCATTCTCTACCTTTGAAGTTCCAAGGAATCGTTGCAGATAACTAGCCTAACTTCTATGGAATAGTAATCTAGCAGTTTATTGTAGAATTGATTGCTATTAACGTAGATATTAAAGTATGACCGTGATCAAATTGCAAAATTAACTTGATTGATCGCTGGAAATGCAGCTTTTTCACAACCTTAATTTGAGTTAGCACATGTTACATTGGAGTCATTAAACTGTCAAACTCCATGTTTTCGGAATCTCATTTTGTTATGATTCCTTGTATTGTCCTAAACAAGTCTATACTGTTGCTTGATTGAATAAAAAGATGTTGATCAGGTTCACTTAGTTTGTTCCCTTTATACATAACTATTTTACAAGTCAAGTTACCTCTTAGAATGGATATAGCTGTAAATATGTTAGTTTGGTTGTAAGAAACATGTTACTCCGAAGGGCTTGCCTATCTTTCTCGTTTTCTCTGTTAACTCAATATCTCATATATATTTTTTCCTTAATCTCAACTCTACCTTACTCCACACGCATACATGCTCTGAATGCTCAAGCGTCAAATCAGTTCGTTTTTATGTTATTTTAAGCTTTCCGTGGTGCTAGAATGGAATTGAGAAATTTTTAGGGCATTGAAGTTGTAATATTTGTAGACCTATTAGGAGAGTATCAATGAAGATGTATAAGAGAGTTGCTAGAGAACAGTAGCCATTTGTCACTAGAGCAGAGGCTTGAGATGAGTTGTCCGGATGCTTGTGCTTATTTCAGGTTCTATAGCTTAACATTTCAAATGTTGAAAACAGATCCGTGTTACGCTGCATTCCATGATGAAGAATGGGGAGTTCCAGTACATGATGACAAGTATGCGATTGCAATATTCTCTGTAGTTATAACCTTTCTTTAACAGGCCTATCTTTCCTAATGTGGCTTTCTATGGTTGACTAGGTTTTCTTGTTTGCATGCAGGAAATTGTTTGAGCTTCTTGTACTGTCAGGTGCTTTAGCTGAACTTACTTGGCCTGCCATTCTGAGCAAAAGGCAAATCTTCAGGTTTTTTTCCACGAATGTCACGTTATGCTTTCGCTTATTGACAAACCATCCTTGTGGCCAGATTCTCTTGCCCATTTTTTGGTTGATTCCAATATGAAAATCAGTAACAGTTCTTTTCTTACCTCAATAGGGAAGCTTTTGTGGATTTTGATCCAGTTGCTGTGTCAAAATTGAATGACAAGAAAGTAATAGCGTCCGGAAGCTCTGCAAGCTCTCTATTATCTGAACCAAAGCTTCGTGCTATCATTGAGAATGCACGACAAATATGCAAGGTATATTAATATTTTCTTTTGATATTTTTACCATTAAAAGCAGAAAATGTAAAGTGTACTAAGCTGAAAACTTTTACCACTTGCATGTAGATATGTTACTATAATTCGAACACCTTATTTATTTTCATTTTCTTAATTTACTTGGGTTTTGCTTTTTATATATCAGTCTTCTGATGTAGATTTGAGTTGGCATGTCAGTTAAAAAATGCTAGCATTTTAACTTAATAGAATATGCACTTAATGATCATTTGATTTGGCATGTTAGGTAAAAGATGTGACTCTTATTCATGCGACTCTTATTATTAATTTTGTTAAAGATGCCAGATTGCTTTGGTGATTCAGTATCATTATCTGACTTGATGGCTTTCCATCCTTGGGCCATTAAAAGTTTCCTACAAAAAGCTATGACTACAAGCTTCTTATGAATATCATTTCATCTAACAAATTACAGGTTTAACTGATGTCAGGTCATAGAAGAGTTTGGATCCTTTGACAACTATATTTGGAGCTTTGTGAACTATAAACCCATACTGAGCCAGTTCCGATATCCTCGCCAGGTCCCAGTCAAAACTCCAAAAGCCGATGCAATAAGCAAAGACCTTGTAAGAAGGGGTTTCCGGTATGTGGGTCCAACAGTCATCTACTCATTCATGCAGGTGGCCGGGATCACAAATGACCATCTCATCAGTTGCTACAGATTCCAGGAGTGCATAAATGCAACAGAAGGGAAGGAAAAAAACGGACAGAAAGCAGTAGAAGAAAACAGTGATGGCATTATAGAATCCAAGATATCCATGGCCATTGATGAGTTAAGCTTCTCCTCAGAGTGACACAGCCGAATTTACAGTCATGCACTAGCTTCAATCATCAGTTTGTCGTACTAACTGCTTCACTGCTACTCTTTAGGTGGCAATGGCAGTTATTTTCTGTATAAAATTTGATGAATTCCCTATGCCCAATGAATTCCTAGATTGTAGAGTACTAAAACTGATACATTAACTGATGATTGTGCTACGACGGCTTTGTTTGACAAAGCAAGCCTATGGAATATCAGTGTAAAATTCTTTGTACAGAAACCAGCTAGTATCTTTTCACCTGTTTCTTTTCTGCTATTTTAGGGGTGTGAATGTTAAGCAACTAAAACAAGCTTGGGCCACCTTGCCAAAAGCATTAAAGGGTGTCACCATCTGGCTAATGCTTGTGAGTTATGAACCCCCCTGCCAACCCCATGAGTTTGTAAAACAGCTAAAATCTTTCAGACCAATACGTTTGGCCCTAAATGGGAATACCGAAGGATAGCACAAATTTTGCTGTCCCCTTTCAATGAGGACTCCTTCATTCAAGACATGATTATAAGGTGTCCCTCTCTGCCATCTTGGCCTCTTCTATTCTTCTTCAATTCGTCTTTTGCCGGTTAGGAGGACCCGAGATGACCTATTTTCCTGATTCAATGTGGATGTTCACCAACTGGAAATTTCAGATGATGATTAATGACGAAAAGAAAAAGAAAATTCAGATGTTCACAACAAAAAGGTGGTGTTAATTTCAAGAATGGCAAAACTAGCAATCCTTACATTTCCAAGTGTCTCTTTTTTTCCCTCTCTTTTCCCTTCTTTTTTTTCCTTCTGAGTCTCAATTACAAGATCATATTAATAAGGTTGCAATTCAAGCACAGAAAAATGAAGAAAGAATAAGATCCTGAAACTGTTTTCAAATGCTAACAGGAGAAGATGGATGCCATTTCCAGCCAATTCTAGAGTGTTACACTAATATTAATCTCTGCTTAAATAATTCAAGACTCGAGAAGGTGTACAACAAATATACAACTGCTTCACCGAAAGACTGCAGGTGGAAATATACAACTGCTCGCTGCAAGACTTCAAAAAGAGTACAATTGAAAAAGAGAAAACAAACAAACAAGCATCGTCAGAACCCGGCAATCCAATAGCTATGTGATTTTCATAAAGGGATTGTCAGCACGATGATTATTTTGCATTCAGATGAGAATATATCAGCATGGCTTGATTTCAAATCCAATGCTAAGCAGAGTTCTAGCCGATTCAATCGCCTTCTCCTTTTCAACTCCAAGCTCCAAAGTTTGGCTAGTTAATTCTCCTTCCCTACCAACTGACCATTGGGTTGGGGTCACCTGGCTCTGGAGGGTATCAGTTTTCTTGAGTTGCATATTGGTCATAGAAGAAGGAGCGGTGGCAGCAACAAGGGGGGCGCTTGGTGGTCCATGTCTCTTCTTGGGCACAGGCATATCATGATCATGTACTCCCTTGTAGGTTATAACGACAGCACTTGTGTTATCTACTGCTGTTTCTATGTGCTTACGGACAGGACACCCGGCAGATGTACATCTATAATAGTTCCTGTAAGTTTTATTCAAGACAAAATCAGAACAAACGAATGGAACAGAGGCCAAATTTGGAAGGCGATTCATTTAGATGAAGTTGAGATTTCAACAGGGTGCAACCACAAAATTCTATCTCCCAGAAAAAACATCCAGATCAAAGTCCTTACAAATTGCTCTAAAATAATCTAGTATTAAATAGGTTGAAGATGCATCTGATGCCATGAAGCATGTCAACTAACATAATTTCCCGAAAGATGAAGATGGGCCTGGTCAAGTAATGAATGCACAAGGCAGAAGTCCCTGAACCCCACATTTGATAATTTGCAGGGCTCTCGGAAAGTAGGCTACTCAGGGTATGTGGATTTTACGATTATATGGAATTACATTAAGAATCCCCGCTTTGTCATTCTAATCTTTCACTAATTGCTAAAAATCATTCAATTTGAGGCCACATGCAAAAGTAGTGCCTCAATATTCTTTTACACAATAGTATAATATATGTTTCTGATCGCATGAAATAAAACAAAACATCCACTTGTGAAAAAGAAGGGGAAAGCTTATCTTTGATGTACCCAAAAAAAGAGAAGGGAAAGTTCTCCCAAAATTGCTATTTAAGATTGCCAAGATAATGAAATGGCATCTTTGATGAAAGAAGATTGAATCAAATCTGATGGCCTTGTATTCTTTTCTCTCCTCATTTTCAGTTTTTGTAAACCAAGCAGAGAAAGAAAAAGACAAAAGGGAAATATTTAGATAAGTCCTTTTGCCTTCAGGAGGAGTAAAATTCCATGACTAGAAGTGATTAAGGACAGGGGTTGGACGGTAAAAAAAAGTAAACTAAGCATACCTGGGGTGAGGATTTCCCTTCACCATTTTCTGCCCATATTTGCGCCACCTGTAGCCATCCCCTGATATTCCGACATCACCAGCTGCATGCACAACAAATTTAGGCTTCTTTCCAGATTTTAGGATAGTTCCTGAACATGTCAAATTGCCCTTCTTCATTCTGGTCATTAAGAAGTGAAAATTTTTTAGAACAGATTCAGTATCAACGCTGACTTCCAACAGTATCTAAAATCAAATTTCTGTGAAAGCTTGCCTTCGTTTTTGCTCAGGTTCCCTGAGATGCTCCCCTTTTATCTCAATTTCCTCAATCCTGTCTGAGCCAATTGAGTCTTTTCGTTTTCTGTCTGGAACAGAGGGTGTTTCATGTAGAGATTCTTTCAATAATGTGGCTGAATCTGTATCCTCAGGTGTTTTGATGGATTGTTTGGTCATGTTTTTTGTCAAACAAGGTGCAGCAGGTGATGAACTTTTGTTTCCCTTGCCACAAATATTCTTCCTAGGAGGCTCATGACTGTGAAATCCTTTATTAACAATGTCTATCACATGGCCTGAATGATCAGAACATTCAATCTTTTTAGCACAACAATCTGAAAATGTACATTTATAATAGCTTCGTGAACCACTGGGACTTTTTACTTGCTTCTGACCATATTTCCGCCAGTTGTAACCATCAGGACTATGTGTCCTTGCAGGGGGAACAACGGTAAGAGTTTTGGGGTCTGAAGGACCATGATTAACTCCTGGCATAGATGGATTATCAATCTTTGGCGGTGACAGTATCTTTTCAGTTAAAGTAGGACTAGGAGCAGATGGAATAGATTGTGTAACAGAAGTTGGTGATAATTCTGACAAGAATGTTTGACAAACAGAAGACTTATGGTGATTTTCAGTCTGAACTTCCAAACCCTGGGCTTTTACACTTCCCATGGCATCTTGGTTTGAACCCCCGACTGGCTCCTGTGAAAGATAAAAAGATAGTAAGCAAGTTGCTTCTTTTCCGAATAACTAAATAACATTAACAAGCAGAAGAGAGCATGTCAAAATGCTAAAATGTTGGAGTGACCTACAGAAAACAGATGTTGTTCCTAATTGCTTTCATTTCCTCTCATTTTGGAGCTCAGAGGATGGCAAGCAGATATGTCTCATGCACTCGAATTATAATTGTTTCTATGCTTTATGCAGTGCAACTCATAAGCCATCATCCACGGTAACAGCCAGATAAGATCTCTCAACACGATTTTGGAAAACCAAAGAAACGTAGAAAATAGAACGCATGCAGGTATATGCTACTTTTGTACTTTACTACTTGTTTGCTACCCTCCTTTTAATCACCCATTACCTGCTCTCATATATTTACTTCCATTTCCAGATATCATATATACAACCTAACATTTATGGATATTTTTCATCCTTCTACATGTTGCAGAGCTCAATTAAACACAGATCTTTCTCAATGTTCCTTTATTGAAGCAACACAGAGTTTTCAATTCTTCACAAAATCCCATATGGTTAAGTTCATTTTCTGTTTCCCACACATGAAACCATTGATTCTACCTACCCAACCATTTCTTCCACAGCCTGAACTACGGCATAACCTATTCCAAAAAAATAGAATTAAAAAACATTAGTTTCTATGTTCCTTCGCATTTATTTGGTAGAATTTTCCCAAGTCAAATGACGTCATCCACTTCTAGTAGACCGACAACCCCAGCAATGAAACAACTGGTCAACCCCATGGTAGATAACAACACATATACTTCGAGTCACAACTAAAGCTTCTAAAGGAGTAGAGATAAAGCCTCACTATAACCTTTGGTAATTCATTGAAGAGTTAGGCTGCCACTAATAGTTACTTTCTCAATATCTTAAACCCTAGAAAGCTTTAACAGCTACTACAACAACAAATATGGCTACAATCACCGGAACAAGCATTACTATCCAACACTCAAGCAGAAATCAAATCCAAAAGTACGAATTCCTTCAGAAAGGAGACAAAATTTACTACCTAACTAGCACAATAATATTGTAAAAAGAAAAAATTCCCAAGAGAAACCCACTTAAAAGGCTTACGAACACGCACAGAGGCGCACTCAAAACGAACAGTAAACTAAAAGCCCAACCTTAACTTCGGATTCCAAACGAGTTCCTGAACCTGAATTCACCTGCAATCCTGCCAAACACCACAACGTAATTCAACACTAAATTATTTAGCCGAAAAAAATCACTCAAAATAAACAAAGACAAACAAATATACCGTTGCACTGATCACCCTCCGATACAACCGCCAAAGAACTCGCCACCTTGGCAACTCCCAACGAAGTATCCTCCTCCCTCGACTCTTCCCCCGCCTGAGAACTCGTCAACTCTCCGAGTTGCCGCAGCTCCCTTTGTTCCGTCTCCTCCTCTTCTCCACATCCCACAGAGTCATCTTCTTCCGGCAAACCGTCGCTTGACTCATCTTCATGTAGTATTTGACGCTCTTCCGACACTCGGAGAGCTTCCAGACTCTGCCTATCAACCATAGCCGAATCTTTCTATCTCTCTCTCTCACTCTCCTCAACAGAGAGTAAAGTGCGTTGCAGTTACAAGAGTCTACTAGCAAGTGCCAGAAACCGAACCCGACAAGTATTGATCCGGATCCGACTCGATGTTGATATTGTGTATGTAAATCGGGTCTTAGATATTCGGGTCAATATTAGATTCTGAGGGACAGAGAAAGAGGAGTTAGTGGTGAGGGTATATGTGTCTTTGACCGGAATTGACTCTGGTGGTTCTTTTTTATTCTGTCTGAGGTAACAGATGCCGTTAATATCTCCGTTTGATAGCGACGTTTTCATTACCGGCCGTTTGTCGCTACTGCCCGGTTTTACTTGGACATAAAAACATACGTTAACCTTTTTTGTCTTTCAAATTTTTTCTTATTCTGTCGGATTCTCCATTTTTTTAAATATGTTTGAGAGTAAATGGGAATATCGTCTAAACAAGTGTCGTTTCCTTCTCTTTTTAATAATATTTCTTTTTAAAATATTAAATAACTATATTTTCAATTTATTAAATTATAGTACAAATATAATATATGAGTCACGTTATTTACATTAAATTTATTAAAGTTAAAAAATTAAAGTATTTATTATTATTATTATTAAAGTTTATATTATTATTATGAAATTTAAAGTTTTATAATTATTTGTTAATGATAAAATCATCTCTTAATGTAAAATTAGCATATTACATTAATGATACACATTGATGAATTAAATTTTATGACTTTATATTAGCAACAATTGTGTAAAAAATTCATGGATAAAATTTAAAATTTATCTCCTTATTTAAATTTTCTCTTATCATTTTAATTTATAATACTATATGTTAAAATAGTATTAATCGTATTAATCATATTAATATTTTAAAATGATGGTAAAATCTTTAGTTCTTACTTTTAAAGATGGTAGTAAATTCTCTTACACTCGAATTAGGATTAAGCAAACTTGAGTATATTTTAAATTAAATAAAAATATTATTTTTGATCAACTTAATTGAATCATAAAATTTGATCATGAGTCCAATTTTAAGTTTAAATTTTTATTTTTAAATCTGAATTTTAATATAAAATTTAAATCATATTTATTAATTTTAATTAGAGTCGCAAGAAACAAAACATCAAGTCTAATATTTTTGGTTTAGTTTTACTTTGTGCGGTAATTGGGTTATGCCTCTTAAAAGTGGTCGAGTTACTAGAGTGAGAGGTATGAGTCAAAAAGTTTTGTGTTTGAATCTCTTTATTTATACACTCTCACTTGAGCCTGTCATATAAAACTATCTAGTATAAAATACCCGATTAATGTGATTTATAGGTTATGGCGTCAATCTAAAGATTTACCCAATACGTATTCAAAGAACGATGACTACAAATTTCTCTGTAAAAAAAAGATAATTATGTTGCCGTATCAAATAGTTCATAGTCAGATTGATTAGAGTAGGTCATTTTTTATTGACAAAATTTCAATGATTAGAGCATAAAATTTTTTGATCGGTTATTTTTTAATTTAATTTATTTTAATAATAAAAATGTTTGTAATTAAAACATAATTTATTTATTAATTAATTGTTTGATTTTTATAAATTAATTAATTTTATAAATTAAAATAAATTTACTAATTTTTATTTAATAATATTCTTTGGTAAATTCGGTTAATCTCTCTTAGGTATAATTTTTAATTTTATTTAATTTTTAATAAATTTTATGACTATTTAATAATTAAAAATTTTAAAATTTAAATTTCTTATTAAACTGATTTTTAACCCTATTTTTAAAACATTAATTATTATTTCACGTAATAAGCATATCCAAAAAGATGAAGTCAACAAGTGGCCTGACCATTCGTCGATCTGACTTCTGTAACGCGAGAGCTTCACTATCTGAAGAGTTTCTTGGTTTATCTCATGCTAGAAGATCCGCTTATGGATTCAGGTTTGTGCTCTTTTGCCTTTTTTATTTCTTCTGCTGCTGCATAAGCTGGAGGGCTACGATTGCATTAAGGTACTTGTTTACCTAGGTCTCAAAACAAGTATTTTCCTAGGTGTTTGTTTCCAGAATTGTGTTTGGGTTGGTGAGAAAGGAAGGGAAAATGCTTTATAGGAAATGGGTTTTCAAAGATTATAGAAAAGGGTGCCCAAGATGAGTAAAGAAACGATCTTTCCTCTGCAGCTTTGTTTGTGAAGAAGCCAGAAGCTCCGATCTTTTGTTTTTAAAAAATATGGTTACTCTCCTGTTTTATTTGTTTGTTCCTCCTTTTTTCCTCCCAATTTTCAGCAACCAAACAAATTTTGTGATTTATATAATATACAAGTTTTACTATTAAAGTCCACAAAAACGAAACAGCAATTGTATTGGATGAGTATATAGAAGAAAATCAAAGGATTTGTATAAAAATCCTTGCTTTGCTTAGCTTCTCCTCCTAGAATGATTTCTGCAGTCAATTCCTGCTGAAACTTTTATAGAAGAAATTATTCAGTTCACAATTCCATGGAAAGCTGCAACCTGCAACTACACAAACACATGCACTGACCCTCTTCTGTGCTCACACTTGACTCGCAAATGACCTTAATTCGTATCTATTGACAATCTTTTTCTGATAATTTGAATTGGTTGATTATGATACAACTAGTTATGATATCCCAGTATGAGCACTCTCAAACTGAATTACAAATTGAATTTTGCTCCTGTTCCCATTATGTTCATAGTTTATTGCTCTGCCAGCTAAAGAGGTGGAGGAGGAATCACCAAAGCCGCCGACACCATGGGGAGAGAGAATTTCCAACTTGAGGATTAGAGCACTTGAAGCATACAAAAAAAAGCCAATCTCACACTGGATTCTTCTTCTTTTGAGTTCTGCAGCAATGCTCGTGGCGTTTCCTGCTTCGAGCCTTCTATCTCGTGTCTATTATGCGAACGGAGGTACAAGCAAGTGGACCATTTCATGGGTAGCAGTGGCTGGTTGGCCTTTAACTGCCTTGATCTTACTTCCCACATACTTCATCTGTAGAACTAACCCAACTCCTTTGACCATGAAGCTCATCCTTTCTTATATTGTGCTGGGTCTATTGAGTACTGCTGATAACCTCATGTACGCATATGCATATGCGTACCTCCCAGCATCTACTGCTTCTCTTCTGGCTGCTTCATCGTTGGTGTTTTCTGCACTTTGTGGATACTTCATTGTTAAGAACAAACTGAATGCTTCTATGATAAATGCTATTGTGATAATCACTGCTGCAATGGCCATTATCGCTTTGGATTCGGATTCTGATCGATATAGTTATGTTAGCGACCGTCAATATATCATGGGATTCATATGGGACATTCTGGGATCAGCCTTGCATGGACTCATTTTTGCTCTTTCAGAGTTGATCTTTGTTAAGTTATTGGGAAGAAGATCCTTCCATGTAGTGTTGGAACAACAGGTCATGGTTTCGTTCTTTGGTTTTGTATTCACTACAATTGGTATGATCGTGTATAAAGATTTTCAGGGAATGACATCAGAAGCAAGAAATTTCAAGGGTGGTGAAGTTTCATATATCCTGGTTCTTGTCTGGAGTGTCATTACATTTCAGTTGGGAGTTCTGGGAGGCACAGCTGTGCTTTATTTGTCTTCCACTGTGTTTGCTGGTGTTCTAAATGCAGTACGAGTGCCTCTCACAAGCATTGCTGCTGTGATTCTGCTTCATGATCCCATGAGTGGTTTCAAAATCCTCTCTCTGATCATCACATTTTGGGGATTTGCTTCCTACATCTATGGAAATACAACTACAAACAAAGCTTCGTCTTCATAGTTTGTAGGTAAAGCTTAAGCTACTCGTTTTTCTTCATATTCCTTGAATCTGGTTCTGGAATTGTATAGGAATGAATAGTATGTTGCATAAGGCAGTGCAATACATGTTTATTAGAACAAAGCTCCTAC
>JAOTAY010000008.1:43342-68647 GCA_025629805.1 Erythroxylum baracoense | reverse complement strand
TGGTTGGGGCCTCGAGTTTCTTTCAATTGAAGAGTTTATGAAAGCCAACAATCTATTAATCAACATACACCAAAAAAATTCCTATGAACCTCATTACGAGTCATAAAACTAATAATACTTACAAATCCATCTTCAGAGATATCAATCAGCTGATAATCAGTACGATTAACATGGGGAACCTGAAAAGAATTGGATCAATAAAGGAATAGCAATCCAAGGGAGCTTTGCAAGAAGAAAAATATATGTAAAAGAGAGATAAGCAAAAAATAGAATTACATCACAATTGTGGGACGAAGGAACAATATCTTCAAGCTTTTTCCCATTAAAAATATCAATCCCTACAAAGTGGCACTTAGCATGTCCATGCTTGCCTGTCTTTGAGGTGGACACCTCAACAACCTGTTTCAGGCAGAAGAAAAGTGGAAGAAAAGGTTATGAATTGCAAGCATTATTCAGAACAGGATTAAGTAAAAGAAACCAGATGACTTCTTAAAGTGATCCGCCCAAATGATCACCCTACATATGCAAATCGGATGTGCATAGACAAACAGATTACACTGCGAACGTAAATTTCTATCAACATGAATTGCACCCTCCATATAGAACTTTCTAAGAGAGTTGCCCGAGTTCTGTTACCTCTGAATTCTTTTATAATCTTTTCCCCACGTGCGTCAGGTTCTCAGAAGCTTTTAGGATCTTAACTTGGTAAAACTCATTAAGTAAGATTGTCACAAAAGGGAGCTAAAATTGACTCTGCAGTCAACATCCAAAGCCACCATAAAGTTGTTCAGGAAACAAACTGGAACGAGACACATACTTAACAGTGGCAGAATAAACGACTAAGAAGTCCTCTTAAAACAATTCTCAACAAACACAACGGACATCAGGATGAAATTTTCCAAATACCAAAGGATCAAAGATTACAAATTAAGTCAAATCAACACCAATTTCAACTTTTACTTCAACAATTGACAAAAGCAAATTTGACCCAATCGAGATCTCGTAAAAACAACAAAAACCCAGACACGAATTCATTAACCAACACCGAAATGATCCGAAAGCTATAGAGATTGCTAGGGAGTACCTTGCAAGGACGATTTTTGATGACGATGTAGCCATTCTTGCGAATGGTACCGGCCTGCTGAGGATAGGTCTTGGAGGCTCCAGCATCGGCCTTTGATTCAAAGTGGTGATCGTCGTCTGACATTTTCTCTAATGAAAATGAACTTTGCTTCTTTGTAGAGACAATGGAAGAAGAAGACTTTTGTTATTTCTTCTGCTAGGCCGTCAGTGCCAATCTTATGAAAAGACTGGATAGGTATAATCATCTTTTAACTCTCATTCAATCCTGGCCGTTGGTAATATTAATTATTTTAAATAATAAAAATATTTTAAATTACAGTTACCTCGCTTAATTTCTATAAAAAAACATGCACACAAATTACATTCATACAATTTAATGAACCCAAGGTATAATTTTCATCAACATCGTGATTCATTTAATATGAGTACTCAATCCTTAAAAAAAAAAAAACAGTTTTCTATTTTAAAAAAAATTTACTATTCATTATTACAATGAATAAAGTTGTCAAATAAGGTAGGGACAGATCTTCTGTTCCTAAATTCCTTGCACTTAAAAGGTGGAATTGCCCATTCCAAGCGCCCTTATATCCTGACCTGACAGAGTGGTGGAGAGGTAAATCACAGTTTATTCTTACTCAATTTTTTGGAGAGGGGGCTCTATGTTTGGTATGCATAAGGAACAATCACATTAGATGAAACTCCTACACTGTCACTGTCGAAACTCAAACCTGAGACCTTGCACTCAACAACTTTCCTAAAGACCAGTTGAGTAACCCATGTTCCCAAATTCCTGTTTCCCCTGTGTCCAAAGCTTCCTCAATCATTCGTTACAATAAATTTAATGGCTGAGGGGCTTTAGGCGCAGCAGGAACAGAAGAACTGATCCCAGCTAAGTTAGGGATAAGTTTAAATAGGTATAGGGTGTAGTAGGTTGACCTTCTGCTTTTTTTATAACTTGAAAGTGGAAGAATATAGGATAAAAAGTAGATGCTCGTATCACTAGTAAAAGGAATAATTGGAATATATATACTTGTGTTTCCATGTCTAAATTAACGAAATAATAAATAGTTTTAATACTTTTATTACTTATTTGCTTCTTTTTAAGTTAGAATAAATAGTTATCATTCAAATTATACTAAATAAAATTTTAAATACTTAATATTCACTTCTTAACATTGAAGAAGTATTTGTCAAATTATAGAGATTCAAACATGAGATGAGACCCACCATACCATGCAAATTTCAGTAATTTAGTAATTAAAATTTAAGTATAAATTCAAATAAATTTAATTTAATGTATTGATTTTAAATCAAATCAGTTAAATTAATTGAATTTAAAAATTAATTAAATTCAAATTTAAATTTTAGTTCAATTAAAATTAAATATTTTCATTCACTTCCAATCTATTTCAATTAGATTAATTTTATTCAAATTCCATTAACAATCCATGCTTCTTACAAAGCATAAAATAGACTTGGGCCAACATATTCATTTTACCTAACTAGAGGGGCCGGCACTACTAGGCCTTTGTAAACTTGGTCCATATGGAGCATCAACTTGGTCATACTCGTCTACCGGTGTCTTGTTTTTGCAAGAGACGGCAGGTCCCAGTAATGGCCTGAAAATTGAAAAGTTGTTAATGTTCCAAGTTTAGAAACTGTTGAAAATCCCCATGGTAGCTAGCAATTGATTATGATGATGATCCAAGAAAAGTGTGTAGCTAAGTTTTCAATGTCAAAGGTCAAAAAGGCACAAGCTTTGGAAGCATGACTTTTAAGCTCTCGACCATGATGATGATAGTGGTTGACACTTCAATGACTTTACACTCATTATTTCAGCCATAACTTCCATTAAGAACATCAATTTCATCAGCATTCACGCAGGGAAAGTGATGATGGGAGCCCGAAGTTGGAACATTTTTATGCATGCGAGTAAAGGGTCAGCTTTTGTTTCTATATATATATATATGTATATCATTCTTAAATGAAGGTTTGACTCTTTTAGTTTCTACAGTTCTTTTCTGCTATATTTCAGAACTAGAAGAGATTCTGTGTTCACATGCAAGAGCACAGAAGATCTTTTCTTTCTTTTCCATCTCTCACTAGCCTTCATTCATGACTTTTAATGAATGTGCATGTTCAGGAGTTCTGTAAATCTTTTTACAGAACTGAACATGGGGGAAGTGACCCTTCTTGATTGTTCTTCAACTAAGCATGTATTATCACCCATTAATGGATAGCTCTTGCTCAGTTCCATATGTAAGGATTTGCACAACTTGATCACCATTTCTGCCGCAATTCTTTGCTGGATATTATTACTGGTTCATCATGCGTTGCTTAAGACCAAATACATATTACATTATCTTCATTGCTGAGGTAGGAATCTAATAATCCATTAATGATCAGGTAATAGTCCATAGTTTACGACTGCTCCATTTTTAAGGGCATCTCTCTCCCATGAACAGAATCACTTCAACTACCTTAAGGACCACAAGTAACCCCACAAAGGATGTGTGCTGCCTCCACCAATGAATTTTCACTGCTTATAACCTCATGCTTGTGCAAGGAAAAAGAGTATGAATCACATAAACACAAAGAAAGCTATTGAAAGCTGCTATTTTTACTGAGATGAGTACTAAGAAAACTTGGATGAAAAAATGCTGACTTTCCAGGACAAAGCTCTCCCCCTGTATAAATTAGAACTTGTATGCTTCCAACGGAAAGTTGAAAGGCAAAACAGAAAGGCCAGAGTAGACATTCAAGGAAACGCTATACAATCTCATCCACTAGTTGCACTGGGAAAAAAAAAACTCAATAATGCGAGGATAAATAAGAAATTACTTAACAAACAAAGGAATTATCTTCATTTTGGTAGTGTAGTCTTTCTTTCATTGATGTGATAGTGGCTCAATATCTTTTAGCAGTCCAACTATTTGCTGCATGCTTGGTCGCTTGGCAGGAAGGTCGGCTGTGCAGAGATATCCAATCTTGAGGGCCTCCTCCATTTCAAATTCTCTTCCTGTATCGCGTATTTTTGGATCAATAGCCTTTGAAACTTGGTTTTTTCTAACCAATCCTCTAACCCAACTAACCAAAGTTGATTCTTGTCCACCAGGATAATCGTCTCCAATTGGTTTTTTGCCTGTAATAAGTTCAAACACAACAACTCCAAAGCAATATACATCATACTTTGGAGTCAAGCAGTCATTGCCAGGATCAGAAAACTCAGGAGGAACATAACCGGGTGACCCACGAGCAATCTCTTCATCTAAGCCATTACCGAATACCTTGGCAAGTCCAGAATCAGATAACCTCGGTTCCAAGTTATAGTCCAGGTAAACACTGCTAGCTTTCACATCCCTGTGTATAATTGGGGGTGAGCAGCCATGATGAAGGAATGCCAAAGCACGAGCAGTGCCAAGAGCAATCTTGTGTCGGAATCTCCACGTGGTTAATAGACCTTCAGAACCAACATTCTCAATTCCATGATTATCGGTTTCTTCCCATGTATCAGTGCTCCAGTCTTCAGTTGTTTGAACCCCAAGAGGTAAATCATGGAGCAAGTTTTGCAAGTTCCCATTCTCCATGTAATCATAGATAGCAATTCTTTGATCCCCAGCTAAGCAGTATCCCGTCAATGGAACAAGATTGGGGTGCTTAATTCGACCAAGATACTCAAGCTCCCTTGCTATTTCTTGATCAGTCAATGTGGATCCGTGGACCAAAACCTTTACAGCTACATGAATTCCACCAGGAAGAAATCCCCTGTAAACTGGACCAAACTTCCCTTCAGCTAAAAGGGTTCCTCTGTCAAAATTAGATGTTGCAGACAAGAGGTCAGCAAATGTACTATTCAGCAGTGGCTTCTCAAAAATCACAACAGGAACTGAAGTTGCCTGCTTCACATCAGCCACCCATGTGGTGGAATCGGTTTGGAATGAGAAGGGGCCTGATATATTTTGTTCTTCTCTCAATGAAGGTTGCTTCACTTCCCACATTCTAGACTTCCTTCTGTAACCAAAGGCTAGAAACAGTAGCACAACGAGCAAGGAGACCATTGAGAGTGTTAACACAATAGCAAGTTTCAGTCCTTTCCGTTTGATGGCTTTCCTTTTGAAGAGGTCTGGGTTTGCAGCAATGGGACAGCTGTTTGTTGATCCAAAAAAGTGTGCTTGGAGGGTTTCAGGTGAGAATCGTGAAGCACAAAGGGTTAATTCATTATAGGAAAAGTTGAAACTTTCCATTCGTGGGAGTTTTTCTATAAGTGAACCTGGGATTTCTCCACTTAAATTGTTATGTGAAACATCAAGAACTTGCAGGCTTTCGATACCTAATACAGGGATTTGACCACTAAGATGGTTCTCAGAAAGATCAAGCGTGTGCAAATTAGTCAAGTGCTCTAATTCACCAGGAATAAGACCAGTGAGGCTAGTTTTAGACAAATTAAGATACTCTAAACTACTAAGCATATATGTAGGAGGAAATTCATGCCTAGCAAATCTGTTATATGCAAGGTTAAGGTATTTGAGATTCTGTAGATTAAAAAGAACAAACATTTTCCCACTGAGTTGGTTCTCTGAGATGTCTAGATGTACCAAACTGGACCAATTGTGGCTAGAATTGAACTGTACCTGAGATATGTGACCCCGAAACTGGTTCCTGCTTAGATCCACCACTTCTAACTGCTCTTGAAACATACCATCTATTGAACCCTGAAAAGCATTTCCAGATATATTCAGGCTGGTGATGGACTTCATTTGTGAGAAGTCGAAGTCCCTGCCAGAAATCTCATTCCCTGCAAGGTTTAAGCTTTTGAGGTTGGGAAATGCAGCGCCAAAACCATGCGGTAAAGACCCATTTAGCTTGTTCACCGAAAGATCGATGAAAGACAATAACTTGCAACTCAAAATTCCTGATGGGATATTTCCCTCAAATCCATTTCGGTTTAGTATAAGTACGCTCAAGTTAGAAAATGAACTGATAGCCGCAGGAATTTCACCGGTGAAAAGGTTGTCTGACAGATCAAGTGTTTCAAGCAGACCGAAATTGCCAATGTTGCTGGAGAGAGGCCCAGATATCTGATTTGAAGAGAGATTAAGGATCTTGAGGCAGCTTAAGCTCCATAAATCTGAAGGCAAGGCTTTAACTTTATTGTCCCCGAGGTTTAAAGACTGAAGCTTGCGCAGTTTACCAATGGTGTTTTCAGGAATATCACCAGAGAGGCCTAAACCAGAAACCATTAACTCTAGGACACCTTCTTCGCCATCACAGGTCACTCCTGACCATGAACAAACAGGAACAGAAGAGTCGTAGAGTGGAGTAGAGATTGAACTCATTTGCTTGAAAAATTCTGACACAAAGAAACTATCTGTATTGGGTTGTTGAGAATCCAAAACTTTGAAGAACAATGCAAGAACCATGATAGAGGAAAGCATACCAAGCCCCATTTTCTCTAAGAACCAGAAACAGGAATCCAACCAAAGGAAAGAGCCAAGATTCATTCAGAACCCCACAAGCACCTCAAAATCTTTCCAGGTCCATATCCTGCAACTCCATTGCACCCCACCCCAGAGAGCAGAATAGCTTTGGGGTTTTAGCAAAGCTGTAAGTATGTGGAAGAAGACTCCATAACCAACTTGTGGTACTGTAGTATTCCCCAGAAAAGACCAAAACTTTAGACTGAAATACCATAAAGTGGAAAGCTACTAATGAGATGAGAAAAAACGGATTTGCCGTCCGTGAAAGTTATGAAGTGAGAATGTAAGATCACCTATGAGCGGCTTTGCAGATTAGAAGAAGCCAACAAGACAGACAAACAACACAATTAAAGCAGCACTTTTGTCTCTGTGCGGCGTGCAGAACATGAAAATAAGGGGGAAAAAAAACTCAGGACTTTCTGCTAATCTTTTCCATACAACTCCTCTAACATTCTCCTCACCCTTAATCTTTTTCCTCTTTAACTTTTCCTCCATACCAAGCAACTTGCATGGAAGAAAGTGAAGGTGGTAGCGGGAGACTGAAAACACAGAGTCTCAGAGGCATGTAGGGAATTGAAGATGACAGTTTTAGAGTGGACAGAAGTTGAGCTTCATAAATGAGACAATAGCAATAGAGAAAACATCATAACTTTTATCTGGTGGGCATTCAATGATTCCGCTCGTTGACTGCCGTTGATCTGCGTAATCATCTTTTTCTTTTTTTTTTTACCCACTAAGTATTTTAGGAATATCTCAACTATAAAAGGTAATTTTAAGCTATTTATATTCAAACTAATCTCTATTCACATCAGACCAACTCGTAAGAGGTAAAATGCTATCTAAACAGGTTTCTCTATTTTTATGACTTAAGCTCGAGACTTGTAATTAAAGGATAAAAATATTGAACCACTCATGATAACCATATTTGATTTAATCATCTTTTTCTACTCGAGCTAATTCTTATTATTTAAGTGTAAGACAGTGATGCTATGACTAACGACGTCGTTTGCTGGCTTAAACATCCTTTTCTACTTAACCTAATACTTGGTTCAATTATCCGAGAGGGTTACAAAAAGGCGTCATATTAAACAATTTTATCAAAAAAAATGTTATTTTGACGAAGACATTTGGGTCGCAACTCGATCTTCTTAAGCTAATTCTTATTCAAAGTTTAGTTAATATTTAATGTTAGTATTAAAATTTATAATTTAAACAAATATGATTTTTAAAATTAGTATTAAATATTAACTTAAAAATAATAATTTGGAAAATAAGATGTAAGAGAAAAAAAAAAAACACCCACAACAAATGAGATTGTTATTGTATATTTCAATGCATTGAATTCTTTGTTGGCGCTATGTTTGGTTGAGTATGACCTCAGTGCAAAGATGATTTACCTGTCACTTTAATGAGAGAGACCGTGGTCCAACAAATTGTTGGGTGAAGTTAGTGGGAGCTACTGCCTACACCCTACAGAATGCAATAAATTGATAAATATTTATATTGTCCAAACAAATATTGGCTAAATTGTAAAAAAAAAAGAATAATTAATCCCATCAAATTAATATTGATTTATACATAAAAATGATTATTTTATTAGACCACTCTTTATATCCCAACATTTAAAAATAATTATTAAAATAATGTTTTTAATTTGAGCTACATTTGAAATTTGTTACTTCTTCTTCCTCATTTGACTTGCCCACTTTAAGCGCTTCTCTTATATTCCATTCCCTTTACTTGACAAATACTCTTCAAAGGTATGATCTTGCACTCATGGTCATAATTAGTATTAATTGGAAGTTTATCTTTATAATGATGGGACTTCACTTACATTCTATGCACTTTAGTTATCTCTCAGAGAATTGAAAATAACAACATAATCAAATTGATCAATTTGTACAAGGTCCTAAATCATGTCCTTGTATAGTTGGAGGGAAATTACAGACTGTGGATATGCAATAATGTTGTTAGTCTAATGATTGGCCTAGTGTTGTGTTCCACTAATCACAATAATAAGACTTGTTAGTATAGCAACCTAAAGTTGGTGGAAATAATGTTATTATTAAAAAATTAATGTATAATATAAAAATTCTATGTATAATATAAAGATTTTTGTTTTTTGGACTTATATAGGTGAGGAATAGATATATTATAGGATTATTATATTACTTGTTCATGTTGTGTTATGAGGAATTAAATAAGAACAGAACAACCGCAAATGATTAGCATTAATTGAGGATGATTAGTAGTTATATTCTTTGCCAGCACAACTTTTTCTCTACAACAATGTTCCGCAACTGTTACTGGACATTAACAAATAGAGAAGGAAAATTGAATGCTTATAAAAACAGAATTAAAAATTGATAAGATAAAATGTTTATTTGATATTAGATAATCATAAAATTAGTTAAAGATTAAATAAAATTAAATAATTTTAAAAAGTAAAGAAGACTATTTTTAAGTTTTGAAAATTTTAAAGTTTAATTGAAAAAGAAAACTATTAAATTAAAATTAATCAATTAATTTTACTTTATAAAAATTTATTAATTTTAAAAACTGACTGATTAATTAATAAACTGATTAGTTTTTAACAACAAAGATTATTAAAATAAATCAAACTAAAAAATTAAAAATTGAATCAAAAAGTTAAATACTTCAAATTTTTTGTTGTAAAATCAGCCAAACCGATTCAGTTTTTAAAATATTTGTGAAATCCACTAAAAGAAAATGAATTTTAGAAGTTCCTAAATTAGAAATTCTTCATCGTATGCTTCGAAAACTACACATAATTGAGTACCTCAAATTTGGACATTATTAAGAATGATATGATGTCTCTTAATGGTCAAAAAAGTTTCTTTAGCAGCCAAAAGGAAAATGGTAATGACGAAGATCATTGCGAATGTAGCGAGTGATTACTCTAGTCCAAGGGGACCTAATCACGTTGCGAATGTAGCGAGTGATTACTCTAGTCCAAGGGGACCTAATCACAAAATTGGATGGTTTGGATGCTCTGACACAAAGTTGGGCTAGAATAGGAGGGCCAAAGGATTTGAGGGCTAGTCCAGGTCAGTGAGCATGCATGTGGAATGTTAATGAAATATAAAAGGTTAGTGAAGAAAGAAAAGAGTTAATGATTTCATTAGATGGAGTGTAGGCTAGAAGACTATGATTATGTTTATTGCAATCACTACAATGAAAGTATATGGAGAGAATGAAGAAGATGAAAATAATGTTCAAGAGGAGAAGTGTCATCATGTCCCTAAAGTTAGATTCTAGGCTGTAATTTAGGTTGAATCAAAATGATCCAGTGTCTAAAACAGAAAGAAGAAAGAAAGCAGAAATTTTCTATGCTCTTTAATTTGGGAAAGTTCAGAAACCATTCCTAAAATCTATTAAATCCTAATTCTTCTAACGTTATTTATGTCAATAAGGTATACTTCTTGCTTTTCTCTCTTTTTTCCCACAATTATGCAAGAAGCAACAGAAGTACTATATAAAAAAACAACATAGTATCGAATTAAGCTCGGGAACATAACAAATAATAGCTACAAATAAAATAAAATATGTAGACAAAATCTTGATTGGTCTTCCAAGATGCCAAGTTCATATCCTGAATGGTTGATTTCCTGAGGTAGATCAGTGAATCATCTTTGCCAAATTAAATTGGGCTTTCTTCGCATTTCCTGGAATGGATTTGGGCCTCCAAACGTGTGCTTGGAATGTCTTAGCTTGTTTCTCTGTCCCCTATCATATTCTTCATCACTGTAGGATATTAAGAATGTGCAAATCCATTACAACACGATACACACACACACACACATACACATATATGTATGTATGTATGTATATGAATATACAAGTTCAAAACACACTGATAAATGTTCAAGGTCCATCTTTGTCACATGAAAAAAAGATGTAATCACTTTGATACTATGGACACAAAATTTCCTGCAGCTTAGGGCTATATGATAATATTTTCAATAGAACATCAGCTTAGAGCTCTTCACAATCTAAAAGCAATAGAAAGCTCCCAAGGACTGTATTAAGAAAAGAAAGAAAGAAAGAAAAAAGAGGAAGAAAAGACATCCTACTTACCACTCATCTGGTACATAACCGATGCTGACATTTGTAACATTAGATTCTACTATAACAGATGAAGGCAACTGAATTTCATCCCAGCATGCAACTGCCATGAAGGAAAAATGGTCAGCAAAGTCCAAATGATGACTAACAAGCGTAACAGAGGTCTCTGCTAATCAACAATCTCCATCTGAGTGAAGAAAACTAATTGACCAGACAAAAGTGATACAAACTACAGAAGTAGACAGATAAAATTACCAGTTCTTTGTTGTATATTTTCAGCAAGCAGACATTCTTCTTCTGAGAAGTCTCTGCTGCAATTTCCAGCAGAACCTACTTTTCTGGCATTCTGTTGGTTTGGTTCAGAGCTTGAGATAGAAAAGTTTTGTTGCTTATTTGTTGCGAGCGTAGCACCATTTTGGATATTTCTTGCCGCTAAAACTCCTGCATTGTTGATAGCGAGAGAACCATCACCAGAATTTTGTACACTGGGGCCCCTTTTAAGATCAGACGTATCACCATTCCTCCGCATATCCTTTAAAGGCAACCAAAACGCTGAGAATTCCTTGGATGTAGATGGCCCTGTTTCTGAAGTAAAAAAATTATTGTCCAACAATTGTTCTTTAATGAGATTCTGAGTGTCTAAAGAATACTTTTTGCTCTTCTTATGTTTCTTCTTCTTCTTTAGTCCCAAAAAGGCCCTAAAGAAATTTAAGCCAACGTTGATTCTAGAAAACTGATGCTTCATAAACTTCCTTTTAAATTTTCTTCTAACTGTTCCATTGGAAGCTTTTTTGTGTAAGCATTCATTTGAAGCTTTTTCGTGCAAGCATTCATTTGACACAGCTAAATCTGTTGATGATCTCATCAACTCATGTGCATTTGATTGCCTAAAATCATGAGTCTGATCAGTTGGAACATTCCCAGCAACTCTATGATTGGGGCCAGCTCCACCCTAGAAATGGAAAAGAGGCATGCTAAAACTAAACCAGCCATGCTTCCATTCAGAATATTCAAAAAGAAAACAGATGTGCAATCACCTGACTGCTTTCATTAACTGGTGTACATGGAACCATCACAGGATCTGCTTTATTCGACGCTGGCTCAGTAGTTTTCTGACATTCAGCTACTGCTAAGGCCTTGTCTACTGTTTTATCACAGGAATTTCCAGGTGAAACATTGCATGAAGCACCAGTTTCTAACGTATGATTAATCTGGATGGATAACCATATTCAGAAGTAAGAATAAAAAATAAAAAATAAAAATCCAAAAGTAATAAAACAAGTAGTGTCATGGCCCCTGACGAAATTAGCAACCAGTTACCTTATCTGGGTTCTCATTATGATCAGTGGCTTTTGATCCAGTTATTGAGGTAGCATTTTCAAGTTTAGGGCTTTTTCCATTGTAATTTAAAGATGGATTCGAAGATGATAAACATTCACGCTGATCTGGGATTTCTGGAGAATTCACTTTAGATAGGTTGTTCACCAATGGTACAGCTGGAGAAGGTCCTGCAACAGAATCCTGTTTTGGAACTTGGCAGGCAGCAAACATGAATCCACTATTTTGTAGGGATAGTGGCTCTTTCAGAAGGGTTTCGTTTGACCTCTCACTTAATGCCTCCTTTTTATTTGCAACTGAAAAGACTCCAGCATTTGCTCCACTGACATTTGAACCATTAGCTGCATGTTCAGGGAATTGCTTCAAAACTGAATCCGCACTGTTACTACTGACAGTTTCTTTAACATTTACTTTCTGGAAAATATCAACAGGCTTTCTTGTAGTGATGTTCTTTCTATCACGCACATAAAACAGCATATAAGCCTTTTGTTCAAGCACAATCTTCTCACTAACTTGGTGAACCTGTTACATAATAGCTGCATTAATCACTACTGTCCGTGCACGAATATCACTAATATTTCCCCCCAACTCTTTTGGGGTTCAATGCATAGAAAATTCCAAGAAGTCTAGTGTCTGCTCACCTCATTGTCATTGAGGAGGTACCACATACCACTTGATGTACGAACAAAACAAACATAGTGACCAGAATGCGTATTATGACCAAAATGTACCAACACACCATAAAGACTGTATTTCAAATCGCCGTCCTGCCAAGAACAAAGAGAAATTTAATATCTATATCATCCCAGTATCCTTAGGAAAAACAAGGATCAAATATAAAGTAGCATGACCATGACAACAGGCCTCGTAAGAATGGTGCAGACCCAGTATCAACAAGACTACTAAGTCTAAAGTAAGAAAATCCATCAGAATGGTAAAAATTACCTTTTCAAAAAATCATTATAAAAAATTACTCAACCATCACTACCACCAATACAACAATTGTCAAACGAAACAGTCCGATATAGCAGTTTGCAACTTGCCCCAGTCTAGACCGTTAAACAATAAGTTTCCAAAAATTGAATCAGTTTCCAAGCAATTGCTTATGTACCATTATCTGAAGAATAAATATGCAAGAAAGTTCAATGACTAGAGCTACAACAAAACATGCAAAAAAAAAAAAAAAAAGAGGGTGAAAAAGGCTTCACTTTAAATAAACTCATCTATGTTTAGAATAAGCTTAAATTATCAGCAAAATACAATTTGCCTAGAGAAGACAAATGATGAGATCTAGGATGCACATAACTAAACGGAAGCTTACTCACATAGGAACCACTGACAAATGGTTTCATTTCTAATGTGGGCTCGAAATAAACTTTCTTGTCAACTTTACGCCCAGGATCATGGGCATAAAACCTCTTTAGATGGATGGTAAGTACATAAGGTGCCTTGTGAACTGCAAGTCTTTTCTTAGCTCTCACTTTCTGCTTGCATTGCTCGCATTGATATTGCTTCTCACCTCCATCCAAGAGCTCGGCGGCTGTGAAATTTTGTAGGGCAACAGGCAAACTATCTGCCTTTACTATTTCAAGGCTTAAATCCAAAAATGGATCAAATTTGTTGGAGCAAAAGAAACATTGTTGGCATTCCACCTGAAAGATTATTATCAGAAACCGCAACTCTTGTATAAAGAAAATAAAATAAACTTTTGAGTAATAGATACTCTAAAAATCTCAAAAGAACAGATAAAAGAACTATTAGTTTATTTTTTTCAGAAAATGATGAGCCAAATAAGCGATGAGTATAAGATTCAGACTTTACAGCGTTGAGTATAAGATTCAGACTTTACATACCCATGATAATATTATTTATCTAACCAGTTTAACACTATTTTGGATGTAAAATTCATATCTTAAATCAACATATTTAAATTGGATTATTTTTAGCATGCACATTAATTTCATAAATTCTCTTGAGGAAATCACCACAAAGACTTACCTGACTACAAAGGCGACCACCAAAGATTTTATATACTAAACTCTTCTCATAAGCAGCAGGGGATTCACTGGGTACTCCAGAAGGCAAGCAGCACCTATGCATTGATTCTAGCAAATTCACCATGTATTCATGTGCATCCTCCTGTCTACAATATCTAAAGTTTCGAGATATGCCTAATATTTTGTCAAGGAGGACAAAAGCTGAGACATGTAAACTGTAAGGTTAATCTGCATATCAGCAAGCTGGAGAAGCTTTCAGAAGCAGCCCGACTAGAAGATTCAATATGTTCACAGGTAACTCGATCAGCTACCTTAACACATGTACGGAGTCACTAAAATTTTTAAGGGCTTTAATATAGAGTTCAAATAAATATAACGATTCTAAAATAAAAATCTTCCTAATAGATATCAGAAAACAATGTAGAAATTTTGGTTAGAAAAGTTCAAGATACAAATCAAATATTAGAAATAAATCACATAAAACAGCAGAAGGATACACCGCAGGTTATAGACAAGATCCTTCGGTACCAGAGATCTCCCAGTTGATTGTAATGCACGGCTAACATGTTTCTGAATAGCACACAATGCACAAAACCCGGAGATATGGCCTTCATAAATAAATCAAAATAGAATGAAAATGATCACTACCTGATTAGAAATAGAAAGAACCAGCACAAAGATATCCTGAAATCTTCAATAAAAGATGTAAAAGACGTGGATATAATCATAAAAAGTAAACATTATCTTTTCCCCATAAGCCATAAGCATTTGTTAGTAAGTACGGAAGGTAACCATTTTAAAAACCCTAAAGCGGCAACGAACATTTTCAGACATTCATGACTGTCAGTTCTAAATTTCATAAGACATTAAACCACTCAAAACCTTCATTCTAACACACAGTTACACATGAAATTTTGTATTCCTGATATAGAATGAATGGAGAGAGGAAAAGAGAGACACTCACAGGAATTTTGATGTTTGCCACTTTGCAAATATGCAGCCAATGGCTCAGTATATGTCAGGCATTGCAACACTGAATTCAGAAAACAAGTATTTCCAAGATTTTCCAAACCAGCACCCTGTAAAGTATTCGTAAGTTCCATTGGCATTAAACGAAGAGATCTCCTCTAGAAGATCTCCAGATATTTGAAGCCAAAAAGAACAATCTATTGCCAAATACTCATAATCCAATCCACAGGCAGCCACCAAAATAAATGCTTGCTGCAGAAGGAATTGACCAGAAAGAACTGAAGGCAACAGGATGTTTTTTACTTATAAAAAAGAAACAATTGAAACTGAACTCTTCGCTGGTACAAGTGTTGTTATAAGCATTGAAAAAGGGGAATAAAGCAATTAAACGAAACATATTTAAGAAGTCCCCCGACAAGAAAACGATTTTCCATTAACTTGGAAGGGCCACGGAAGTTTGACAAATGTAACAACAAAATAGTACTGCTTTTTGAATATCTAAAAACCAAAACATTAAACATTACAAAAACAATGAATAATTCATCAGTTAAAACAATGAATAAAAGGAAAAAGAGTTCAAAATTAAGCCACCGTGATTTTAAACTAGAGCTAAATTTCAGGGAAAAAAAAGACCAGCTCAACCATTGATATCTTCTCAGTTCTCACAATCCTGGGAATCAAGAAAGTAAACTTAAGAGAAACTGCTAAAAAGAGGATAATTCTTTATTATTAGCTGAAAGACGGTCTTTCAATTCTCTATACAGAAGAGTTAAAATAAATTAAAAAAAAAGCTTTGAAAGAACTCACGATTCTCCTGAAAGTGATACCAAAATTGAACTCAGGATCGAACCCGCTCTCAACAAAATCCGACACCTCAATCTTCTTCGCACTTTGACCGGGATTCATTTCCCCTGCGGGCCTTTTCCGACCCGAATCACTGTTTAACGTCTCAATCCGAAAATCAAGGCCACCGTCTCTGTTCCCAATCCCACCAAACGGCTGCCTCGCGGGATGAAACTCTACTCTTCGCAACGAAGTAGAAACAGTCGGAGAAGACAATGACCCGTCCCCAGGACACGAATACCCGCCAGAATCCGACTGGGTCTTAACCTCTGTATCACTGCTCATCACAGGATTCTCCATCTCTCCAGAAAACCCACCGAACCGATTCAATAAAACGGAAGCGGTTTCGATCACTTTGTTTGGGTATCGGAAATTGGATTAACCAAAAAGGAACCGATTTTGTTCTACCTATTGACAGATTCTTTACACGAAGAGCAAAATAGAGAAAAAAGAAGAAGAAAATTTAGCGGTGGAGAACCGTTATGGACTATTTGTTTGGGGAGAAACTAGAAGAGAAAAAGAGAGTAAGATGAGCGGCAGAGACACACCACTGTTAAACCCTACTTTCATTAGGACACTCAGTTTTTATCTCATCAGCTAAATTGAAAAAGTAGTTAACTCCGATTCTATAGTGCTTTGATTCGTTGCCTGTTGGGTGTTCATATTTGACTACCGCGTGGTGAGTTACAGGTGATTGAGGGTTAAGCCAACAGCAGATTGACACGTAATGGAAAGGGCATAAATAGGCTCGATAGCAGTTGGAATGCGGAATCTCCACGGATGTTGGTTCTGTTTTTTTGTATATGTGGAAAATAATAATTTGGGAAAATGAGAAAAAGTAGGTTGGTCGTTTTCTGTGGTGGTAGCTGTCGTTTTGCATGACGGTGTCGTACACGCTTTATCATTAATCATTATGGATAATGGACTCACTCGACTAAAAGACGTGTTCCAAAAAGGACTCTGTCCCACCCAATTATTGAATATTTCCATTTTTTCCTTTTGTTTATCATTGTCTAATTATATGATCTTCTATATATTTTTTAAAAAATTAAGGATAATTAAGTTCCATTATTAGATTATTTATAAACTATATATGCTTTTGACAATTTTTGAATTATTGATTTTAAATTATTAATATATTAAATATAATTACATAATTTTGTACTGATGTAATAAAAATTATGTGTATATCCAGCCATGCACGAGAATAAATCAGAAAAACCGATACTCCTTCAATGAATCACCAACTTTGCATGTGCCTTTAATGGCCAAAGCCGCCCGTAAATGATCTGCCTGAGCACAAGTCCACGTCTCACCAAGTTTATTCTCATCCCCAAGCCTGGATTTTTTTATTACCAAAATGCTTCCACACTGTCATGTTATTAAATTATTTATTTAAAATACTGTTACAAAAATACCCTTTGTTCTTGAGAATGGGTATGTTTAACTAACTTTCATAAACTTATGCATACTTCTTGTATTGTAATGTGAGAGAGCAACTATACTTTAATAATTAGGCTTAATAATTTTAGTTTTCCCGATCCAATTTTAACTTGATCTTAAATATAAAAAATCAATTTAAATTCTCTTTTAAAATAATTTTAATTTAAAACGACTCAAACATGCTTGAACAAAATTCAAACAACGTAATTTAAATTTAATCGGATTCGACTATTTAGTTGAAGTCGTTGACCTTACCCATTCGGCTATTACCATTCCTACTAACATTATCTTGACGAAAATTTCAACAAAGACGGAAGCCTATAATATGGCCGAAAAGGAAAACTTCTATTGTCTAAACTGCAACCAGGAAAAGGGTAAATCATCCAAAGTTGCCATTGTTTTCTTCCTTACATGTTATCACTTCTGCTGCTTATTCGAACCTTAAAGAAGCAATGACATTAAATGCAGTAGGCCTTGGATCTAGTAGTTGGTGATCACTGGGTTTATCTTCTTGGTCGTGGGTGCTCTACTAACTCGGAAAGGGTGAGAAAAGAAAGCGATCCGCATTGATTCTTAGCAGAGGTTGTAAGATCAAACAGGTGATGAACCAAGTTACTGGTTAGTTGGAGTTGGAGACAACTGATTGTGAAGTATGTGAAGGGGTTGAAGACATCAAACAGATAATCATCAGACTATCAACGAATGAAGTGAAATGGTAGTTAAGTGCTTAATCACTCTTGCGGTGCGAGATACTAATGACCTTGAGATGATATCAGAATTGATTTACGTCATTTTAACAATTTTAATAGAAAATTTAAATTTATTAAATTTTAAATTAAAATTAAGTTTTTATTTTAAAAAGAATAAAATTCTTTTTGAATTTTATTAAAAAAAATTAAGTGTTTTAATCATGTAATTTTGATATCAATACTGCACACTAAACATTATTTTCTCTTCAATGAATTTTTAAATTCTAAAAAAACATTATTTTATTTAAAAAGTTTTAAACTTCGTATGAGATAGTTCAACATGATTGGATTGGATCAAAAACTCTTTTTTATAAAAGATAAAGATAAAAAACTTTTATGGACTTCTCCTCACTTTCTTAGTTAGTGCCACGATCAGAATAGATAATTTAACCCTTGCTATGTAAAATAACACCACTATTATGAGCACTTTTATATGACAAAATTTTAATTTAAATTAAATATTAAGAGAAAAATAATATAATTAAATCTTTATAAATTATGCTAGAATCATATAAAACGTGTTAATTAATAATAATAATAATAATAATCGATCGAGATTAAGAATTATTATACAATAAAAATTATTCTTTTATTTTAAAATAAAATGAACACGTGTCTCCCCCCAGCTCTTCCTTTTTTCTCTTGGGCGGAGACAGTTGACTTGAAGAAGAATCTATTGAACATGGCCGCCATTATTAATCCAAACCAACACCACTCACCTCCGTTGTAGCCAACTCTAGTCCACGTTCACCAAGTCCATATCTTGCGGTTTTAACGGTAATAGAACCTCGTTATAAAACTCAAACTATTGTCTGGTCCAGCGTCAGGCGGAGGGCAACAAGACGCGCGAGAAGAGAGAGAAACAGGGAGAAATCACCGTGAGAGAGTTTGCGAGAAAAATATGAAAGTCGATGTTTTTGAAATCTGAAAGATCCAGTTTACCTATCTGGGATTCAACCAATTGCCAAAAAATTCAAAACCCGTCTCCAAATATCTCATTCCTTCAATACCCGGATCTCAAATTCTAATCTTTTATTCAAATTCATCGTGGTTTGATCGGTGTCCCCTGTTTTCTGCTCCGTTTATGTTTTAAACCAAAAAACTGGAAATTTCCTTCATGTTCTTGTGGGTTTTGGCTGTGCCATCTCTGCTCTGCTCCTTGTTTACATCTCCTGTGTTTGTTAGTTGTAGCTTGTGATTTTCAACCTTATTAACACATTCACGGAATTTCCTCCAACTTTACAGGACATTCGGTTGTTTTCTCTTTTTTCTGGGACTACTTTCTGTACTTTCAAACAAAATTTCACTTTCTGCCTTGTTTCTAGCGAAAAATTCTCAATATAATACATCCCTTGTTTCCTCTCCTCTTGAATTCCCAAATACCCTCGAATCCTCGATAGTCCACCATGAAAGTCCCCAGAGACAGAATTAGGTTCAATGTAGGAGGCAGACTCTTTGAAACAACTTCCACAACCTTAGCTCACGCTGGTCGGAATTCCTTTTTTGGTGCCTTGTTCGACGAAAACTGGAACTTAAAACAGCTCCATAACGACTCCAATCTAAACAATGAATTCTTCATCGATCGAAACTCAGATTGTTTCGGTGTCCTCGTCGATATTCTACGTACAGGTGATTTCCATATCCCTGCTCACGTCCCTGAAAGGCTTCTATATCGAGAGGCCTCATTTTACGGTCTATTGGACCACGTGAGGTCGGCGAAATGGGGTCCATTTGATGGCAACATACTTCGCCATTGCAAGTCTGTTACAGGTCGTGCACCAGGAGATGGGACCGCAATTCGTGCGGGACCTGATGGAGGATGCTGCGTAGCACATGGCAGTTTGGTACATGTTTATGATTGGATGATGGAAGAGCATCCACCAATCAATCTTGATTATCAAAGAGTGAATGATGCAGCTTGGGTTGATTCTGAGAATCTGATTATTAGTGCTTACGAGAGGTTGGGCCATGGAGATGGAGGACTGGGGTTGTTTAATCGGAGAACCGGCGAGTTGAGGAACAAGTTTCAAGTTTGGCATGAGAATCAAGTTAAGAGCTTCACAGCTGGGGCGTTGAGTACTACGTGTGATCATAAGATTTTCAGTAGTTGTAAAGGGAGGAGTAATGAGTATGGTATTGGTATGTGGGATCAAATCACCGGAAAGCAGATAGATTTCTTCTACGAGAGGCCTGGTTGGTCTCTCGGAGATGCTGACAGATTACAATGGCTGAATGATGCCAACTGTTTGCTGGTGGCTACTCTGTTTCCGAGGAAGGACAATTGTTACATCAGTTTGTTAGATTTCAGGACCAAAAAGATTGCTTGGTCTTGGTCTGACATTGGAGTTCCAGTTACAGTGGACGAGAAGCGAGTGCGTGATGCAATAGCCATGGAGAGTAGTCAAGCCATATGTGTGGTGAATGAGTACGAGGACTTGGGGTTCATGGATCTGAGGATGAATATGGGGAGTGTGAGATGGAGGAGTTCGAGGGGTAGGTTGATGAAAGGGAAGATGCCTGATGAACCTTGTTATCCCAAATTGGCATTGCATGAAGGACAGTTGTTTTCCTCCATGGATGACTGTATATCTGTGTTCTGTGGTCCTGATTGGGTCCTGACCTCCAGGCTTCGACGTAGTCATGGAGGCTCAATCTGTGATTTCTCGATTGGCGGTGATCGGTTGTTTGCTCTTCATAGCGAGGAAAATGTGTTTGATATATGGGAGAGTCCGCCTCCACCGGTTGCCTGATTCAAAGTCTTGGCCTTCATGGTTGTTCTGGTTTTTACTCGTACATGCCAAAGTCTGAGATTCAAGACAGAAGAAGAACTACAGGAGTTATTCTGTGCATAGAACTTTAGCAGATTTTGGAAGGGTTATATTTTCACAAGGTCTACCTAAAATAGGCAACTCCATTGGAGGATGTACATAATCATCCACAGATGTAACAGAAACATGTCAAAGATTGGCCCTGCTGAATTTTATTGCTTGCTTGACTATGGAAGACGAACCAAATCTTTCTTTGCAACTCGAACTCTTTGTTACTTGCATGTTGCAACACACACCAAATTCTCTTTTTTGAGATATCAATTAAAAGGTTAAAAGATTAAATTAAATTTATAAATACTAAATTACTCAACATATTTTATAGTATTAAAATTCAAAAAATAAATTGAATTTAATCAATTTGAATATTAAGATTCCATCTAAACTTGAAAATATTTTAACATTGATGGTCTACTTTCCTAGTAAGTATTAGTCAAATGGGGGCTAAAAGCCTAAATTGGGGGCTAACGGTTTCGAGTTTGATCAGTTCAGGACTTAAATTTGTAAGTTGCTCAACGAAAGTCTAAACTTTTACGAATCTATTCAATTTAAGGTTTTTTTGGACAAAAATTAGAACATGTCCACCCACGTCATTACATGCATGTCGGTTATTCTTTAGATTCCACGTTAAGAACACATGTAAAGAAAAAGCTAGGGGTTTTTCAGAAAACAAATTTTTTTAAATTTCATTTAAAATTTTACTTTTCAACCCTAAATCAAAAATTATTTTCAACAGGTGTTTTCACCATGTTTCTCTTCTCTCGCTTGTGCCTTCACTCCAATCCCTACACGCATAATCGTGGATCCGCCTTCCAATAGTGTGAGCTTCCACGTAGAGTGAGCTTTCTCTTTTAAAGTTGGAGGTAAATGCGTGGTTGGGTTTTTGGAGATTCAAAACATACATGTGCTCTGATTGAAGACCCAAGTAGGTAATGACTCATGCTCCCTTTTAATTTTTGTATATAATTTATGGTGTTTGAATCTTCACTTTATTCCTTTTCCCTTTTTCCTTTTTATGGAAAGTTTCGTTAACAATGTAATTTAGGTAAATTACTTTATCTTCTTTAAATGAGTTTGATTATAGAGCTGAATAACGTGTAGAATAAAATAGTTTTCGTGTACAATTCTATTATACATTTGTATGTAGGATATGATCAAGTCTTCTCTTCCCCTTCTACTTCATATTGTATGTAGGATATGATTTACGTCACTTGGTTTAGCTTACTTGGTGGTTATCTATGTTTTGTTTATCTCTATCCACTAGGTTTAAGATAAATTACGACATTCATGGAAGAGATACAGATTCTTAGCAGCATACAAATTTAGTTATGTAGACATCATTTAGCTATCAGTGGGTGCACAATCAACATTACAACATTGTAATTTAAGTATTAGATGAAAAGGTATATTAGAGGATTGGACTATATTTTCGAAGGCATCAGCCGGGAATACTTGAAAATGAGCTCAAGTAGTAGTTCTTCAAGGTAATGAGGTTGATTAGAGGATTCAGTTTGTTGTTTTCTTGGCTGTAATTTTGTGATTAGTGGAAATTTTTGAAAATTTCATCTTTGACAATAGAGGAATGCATTCTAAGCTTGAGTTGAGGTCATATAAGCTGTTTTTTCAACTTACCCAATTGAATGGGACTATAATGAAGAGGCTAAATATTGTTACTGTAACTTGAAAGTACCTAGATGGACTTCACGGACTGATGAAAATTCAGGAAGAAAGTTTTATGACTGTCAACTCTTTCTGGTAATTTTGGTACATTTTTATGTTATTTTATATTAATATGTTCATATATTTCATTAACAAATTGTTGTTTTTTCTTTGATGGTATGGTAAAAATGTTTATGGATTTCATAAATGGCATGATCAATGATTTTCTCCAAGATCAAGAAAGATTATTTTAGAGCTGAAAAAATAGAGATAAGATGTTATACCGTCAAAGTAATCTATTGAAGGCTGAAGTGGCAGAGTTAAGAGAGAATACAATAAATGTTTTGCAAGTTGAAACGATTGCAGAAAATTTGAAGTTGAAGAATGAGTTAGTTGCCACGAGGAGTAGTAATGAAACACATTCAGCAAAGTGTTGGAAATTTGTAGCTTGTTTAAGCTTGTGTTTAATAGTTTTGCTTATGTTTGTTAGCCCAAATAATGAAGGCAATATAGGCAATAGTTGTATGTTTAAAGCCTTACCTGGAAATGGTTTTATGTACTAGAACAGTGTCTAAATGTAATTCACCTTACCTGAAGTTGGAAAGTGCAATTGTTTGATATTTCAACATCTAAAACTGCTAAGTTTGATGTTATAGCCTAAACATGTTTGATGTTTTATGTTTTATGTACTAGCCTAAACATGTTTGATGTACTAACCTAAAGATGTTTGATTTTCAACATATGGTAAAGAAGATTAGTAACAAAATAGGATCTTTGATCAATAGAGATATAGTATTGGTTATTAGTCAAGACGAGTAGAAAGAAGCAACAATTGACTACCTATAAAAATGTCATAGGTACTCTAGCTTCAAGCAAATAATTAACACAACTACTAAGTTGTGTTATAAGTAGTCAAATTTTTAATGAGGAGACAAAGATGTTTAATAGACCTATAATTCCAATTCTTGGTATTAACAACATAAATGTTGTGTAAATGCAATTGAGCTTAGTGAAAGTTTTTTGTGGCATACATAAACAAATGCAGTTTCATCATTTACCATTCATGAACTTCAACAAAAAGGAAAAAACCTTAAAAAAAGCAATTCACACTGAAATTGGCAATCATTTCATTCATTGATATAATAACATGTGAATGCTAACAAGATCCTTACAATCAATAGATATCCAACCTCTTAACCATTGTTCAGTACCCAAATATCACAAAATTGATGGATATAATGTATGTACATTGAAGATGCAGTTTAAGTTTCTTGTTCAATGCACAAATATTACAAAATTGTTCAGTTCACTAACAAACACAATTAAGTTTACATTTTCTCCTTTCCCTTTGAAGATGTAGTTTGACTTTCTTGGATTGAATTCACATGCCCAGTAACAACTTCCTTCCTTTTTATTGATTTCTGCCCAAAGTGTAGTAGTCTCTGACTTCTCCTTCCAGGCTGTAAATAAAATGTAAACATTGTTAAGTTGTATCACTTAATTTTGTTTAATAAGAATGTAATTATTTAACACCTACATTTAGCATCTGCAATCCTGTGGTTTCATTTGTGTATGTCCCCATCTCTTCCATTCGTTTCTTGAACTTCCTATTTGCTTCTTATTGAAGAGAAGAATATGTAACGTGCTTTTTTTCCTAAAATTTTTGCCTGAGAATTTGGGCTACATCTGCTAACACCAAACATCCTCATTAAGCTTTCATCATCTGCAACACCATAATCAGGCCCTCTTCTCCCTTTGGTTTGCTTTTTGGTGGTGCCCTTTGAAGATGTACAAATATTTGTTATTTTTGAAGCATCTCCAGGTGCTGGGAGAACAACTGAGGCTGTTGCATTTGCACTTCCACATACATGAGCAGTACTTGAGGTGTTGACAGGACCTAAAGCAATTATCGAACCAGTAGATACAGACACAGTAACAGAGGTAGGGGTAGAGGCAGATGTAAAAGCAGAAGCATTTATTTTTCTTTTACTTTTCTTTCCCCTTTCAGAATTGTTAGATGCAGATGTAGAGGCACTTATTGGGATGTCAGTGTTGATTGAATGTGAGTTCGTTGTGTTTTGTTTCATATGGAAATGAGTTAAATGGTTTGGGTGAGGATTTTGAAACTGGGCTGGTGACAGGTGTGCATTAGGATATGTTTTATAGGTAATTAGCATGTGTTTTCTAGCATAATTGTTGTTTGTTATTCTAATTTAGGATTCATTTTGTATGTTTTCATTAAGTTTGATTTCCGTTGTTGTTCTTTTGTGTTTGATGCTAATTGAGGGTAAGAATTGACTATTTTTATGTAGGAAAGAAGAGGGAGCAACTTGGAGGTTGAACAAAAGATAAAAGAAGAAAAGACAGGAAGAGTGCATTTGTGACAAATTTTCACGTTCGTGGGAATCATGCAAATTTTCACAGACATGGGAATTACAGAAGAAATGAGGAGTGTGTCTGTGTGTAATTCCCACGCTCGTGGGAATCATGCAAATTCTCACGGACGTGGGAATTGTAATTTGAGGCAATCTGCGAGACTTCATTAAACCTAGGATTTTTAGACTATAAAAACATAATTAAGTTTTCATCTTCAAAAGGAGACCACGCCCACCTATAGAAACATCATTCTTAAGTGAAGAACACATGTTTGGAGCATTGAGGAAGGATTGAAGACAAGGATCATCATCATGAAGATTTGGCAAAATAGCACATCAATACCAAAATTCCAGATTTTGGCAAAGAAGAGACCTAAAGATAATTTTTTTTGCATTTTAGTGTGATTTACATTAATTCTGTGTTTATTTTTGATTTAAAAGTCAAATTTTATCCTTTTTCA
>JAOTAY010000008.1:2928-23981 GCA_025629805.1 Erythroxylum baracoense | reverse complement strand
CCGATCTTAAAATGAACGGGTCAATCACTCATAAAAAATAAGGGCTAAACCGGACCGTTTCATGCTCCAGTTCACCGATTTATCGGTCCAACCGGCCGGCTCGGTCCGGTTTTCAAAACATTGGTCTCGACCATCTAATTTAAAACTTTTTAAAAAAATTTAAATAGTTTTTTATTTTTAAATTAGTAAAAATAAAAAATCAAGCTATATAATAAGTTCATTTAAGCTCGAATTTAGACCGTTTGCCTTGGAGCTTGAGCTCGAACAAAAATTTAGAATAAAACCTTTTATATTTATTCTGTTTCATGCGATCTCATCCACATATTTATATGGATGAGATCGCGTGAAACAGAATAGGTATAAAATAGTGGGCATAGAAAATTTGATTCTCAAAAACCTTAGTTCACGGTCAAGCCTAAAATCCTACTTGGTCCAATCTATTACTAAGCATACGATTGATAAATCCATATCGACCCAACTTAAGTTAAGAAGTGAAATATTACATTAACAAATTTTTATTAAATTTAAATTCAAAAGGGTGGAAACAAATAATTAAAAATTATTTTAATCAAGCTTTAAAATAATATTATGTTAAATTAAAATTAAGTTAATTTTAGATATTTTCACTCTTTAAATTTAAGCTTAATCAAATAACTTTTAAGTCAAGCTCAATATCATTTGATATTTTTATCTTATAACATATTTTTATGTAATTATAAAATAAAATGCTAATTATTAGATCTAATAAAATTATTAATTATTAATTTATTTTTATCAAAAAGATAATATAATAAAAATATATGTAACATTTTAAAAATTTTAGCATTTTTAATATTACGAGAATTAAAAATATATATTAACTACTATTATACATAATCGTTTCTAGATTATTGTATAAATATTTTAAAAATAGGGGATTCACATCTTAAAATCATTTTTATTAAAAATAATCTTAATTGTTTAGCAACTTATGGTATTCTTTTAGCAAAAAAATCATGAAAATAGTATTATGAAATGATCACAAGATTAAAAATCTTTAAATTAGTATAAATTATTATTATAATATGGTTACCTTGTACTTTGCTTGAATAGGTGGAGGACAATTTGCAATGATTCTGATTAGACGTAGTAATCAAGGATTAATAAGATTTAATCATCGATAATGAGTTAAAGAGTTGGAAAATGTCACTTCGTTTTCTCAACTTTTTAACCGTCAACGAACATTACATACCGTTTCTTTCTTTCATTGAAAACGATAACACGATGAAGTTCCAAGGAACCCTCGCTCGGGTGCAAGAATGATTGTATACGTGGCGGCAAATAATAATGTCCACGTCACCAACGAAATGTTGCTGAGCCCAGCTGATCGGGTAACTCTTAAACGAAAAAACAAAAATTGAAGAAACCAACTGATCTCATAAAGCCAACACGATACACGAAACATTCGCAATCACAACCTCCGAGACTTGTGATCTTATATGATTTGATTGCTTTTGCCATTATCAGCTCTGGATTTGAATGTAATTACTGGGGTTTTTGGGTGCTGTGAAGCGGATTTGAGGAAGGTAGAGAGAGAGGGAGGGAAGGAAGCCTGGCGTGATACAACATGGCGTTGTTTCGGAAACTTTTCTACAGGAAGCCTCCCGATGGTCTCCTTGAGATCTGCGAGAGAGTTTACGGTTCGTGCGCTATTCGTTTTGGTTCCGTTCTGTTTTATTCGCACGTTATGGTCGTTTTTTTTTCTTAATAATTTTATGTTACCGTTTGGTTGTTGTTCTTGTTGGTGTTGTGAGAGTGACCATGTGAAAGTTTTGAATCGAATCGGATTATAATATGTGTGGAAATGGCGGGAGAGAATTGGAGTTTTATGGATTTTGGAGTTGTTGCAATTTTTTTGTTGCTTTTAGTATGTTGAGACTATTGAGTTTAAGATAAGTAATTGCTTGTTTGGTTATACTTTGAATCATAGGACGTTTGATTTTCATATTGCTTTGTTACTTGTACTACTGTCTGATTTCATAATCTGAGGTAATCTGGAACGTCAAAGTTGTAATAGCCATTTGGGTGAAATTTGAGGTGGATTAGGTTGTTCACTGACTTTAGGGCTTTGTTGTGAAAATTGCAGTCTTCGATTGCTGCTTCACTATTGATGGTTGGCAAGGGCAAAATTATAAAAGCTACATCAGTGGAATAGTTGGTCAACTTAAGGAGCATTTCCCAGATGCATCGTTCCTGGCATTCAATTTCCGTGAGGGAGATAGACAGAGCAATATTGCTGAAGTGTTGTCCGATCATGATATGACAGTAATGGAGTATCCTAGACACTATGAAGGCTGCCCGTTGCTCAAAATGGAGGTAATCCACCATTTTCTGAGATCAGGTGAAAGTTGGCTGTCGCTTGGGCAGCAAAATTTGTTGCTAATGCATTGTGAACGGGGTGGTTGGCCAGTTCTTGCTTTCATGTTGGCTGCACTGCTGATTTATAGGAAACAGTACAGTGGAGAGCAGAAGACCTTGGACATGATCTATAGGCAAGCTCCTCGTGAGCTTTTGCAGTTATTGTCGCCAATGAATCCTGTTCCTTCTCAGTTGAGGTACTTACAGTATGTATCAAGGAGGAAGGTGACCTCAGAATGGCCACCATTAGATAGAGCTCTTACCTTGGATTGTGTTATCTTAAGAAGCATCCCTAATTTTGATGGAGTGGGGGGTTGCCGTCCACTATTTCGGATTTATGGACAGGATCCCTTCTTTGTTTCTGACCGAAATACAAAAATTCTGTACACAACCCCAAAGAAGGGTAAAAATGTTCGGGCTTATAAGCAGGTATCCTGTAGTTTCTTTGTCACATAAGCAATTAACTTGTAATTTAGCACCATTCCTTTAGTTATTCTTTTTTTGTTCTTGCAAACTCTCTGTTTTTTTCATTTTAATATTAGGAAGAATCTTATTTTTCGTTATCAACTCTTGATTTGCATGTCCTTGTCTTTCATCACTCTTTGGTGAAAGCTGTTCGATGTCCTTGGAATAACTTCATATGGGGGTTGTTATTTACGAGATAGTTTACTGCAACCACAAGGTTATACATCTCATGAATCAGAAAAACAATGATTATGATTACTTTCTGCCGTTTTGTCTTATGTTAAAAGATCAGTGGGTCCATATAGGAAGAAAAAGAGTTATTTAGATTAAAGGTTTTTCCTTGTCTTCTTTTTCTTTATCCTTTTCTTCTTTATCTTGTTTTGCTGACTCTGAAGCCTCTCAAAGATTATTTATCCATTATCCATGGGATAAAACGTTCAATTTTCTTTCTAGTGTCAAGTTTCTGCTTATTATCATTCCGTTTTCGATACCTATAATTTTGCTGTCCTCAGCTACAAAATTTTCTATCTATTGCAGAATGAGTGTGAATTAGTGAAAATAGATATCAATTGCCATATCCAAGGTGATGTTGTACTTGAGTGCATCAGCTTACATGATGACATGGAGCGTGAACAAATGATGTTTCGAGTTGTGTTTAACACAGCTTTTATTAGGTCAAACATCCTAATGCTTAACCGTGATGATATTGACACATTCTGGGATGCTAAGGATCAATTTCCAAAGGACTTCAGAGCTGAGGTATATTCCTTGCCACAGTTGTACTTTGTCCTTGCTATTTTGTGATTCCTTCTAAGATGAAGCGTATTCTTGGGTTTAAGGTTCTTTTCTCAGAAGTGGATGCTACTGCTTCCATTGTGCCATTAGATTTTTCCGGCTTTGAGGAGAAAGAAGGCTTGCCGGTGGAGGCATTTGCTAAAGTTCATGAGATCTTTAGTTCAGTTGACTGGTTAGATCCTAATTCAGATGTTGCACTTAATGTGCTCCAACAACTTAGTGCATCAAATATCGTCCATGAGATGGATTTTCAACTGGGTGTGATACCTAGCCCTCGGAGTCAGCAAGCAAGCCCAAGAAATCATCAGGAGAGAAGGAGGCGCTTAAGCTTGGATAGCAACATGAAGAGTCTCATGTCCTCCCTAGACAAGATCGATTCTAAGCACTTGCGAAAATCATCTATAGATGCTATTTTGGATAAGGTTCCAGAGCATGGAGATGCTCATGTTCCCTCAAATATGTTTGTTAGACCTCCGCCATATAATGAGGCCTCAAATGGAAGTGCTGAGGATAGTCAAATGACAACATCTAAGCTTGCCTTTGGTCAAGCCATGGCAATTTTATCTGAAACTGGACATGTAAAACCTAAAGCACCTGCACTGGCTCCTGCTATGACTGATGCTACCAGAAATATTCCTCTTCCACCGCCACCACCTTGTCATATTCTGTCGCCATCATCACCTCTTCCTCCTGCAACTCCACCTTTACCTCCTCCTCCTCCTCCTCCTCCTCTTCTTGCAAATGCAGCTCCTTCCACATCTCCACGACCACGACCACCGCCACCGCCACCTCCTCCTCCTCCTCTTGCAAATGCACATCCTCCTACATCTCCTCCTCCACCACCACCACTACCTCCTCCTCCATCAACTTCATTGATGAACGAGAATATAAAAGTTAAAGCTGGTCATCCGACAACACCTGTAGCTCCTCCTCCTCCTCCACCTCCTCCACCTCCTCCTTCAACTTCAACCCTGAAGGAGAATTTAACTAGTAAAGCTGGACCTCCAGCACCTCCTCCACCTCCTTCAGCACCTCCTTTGGAAGTGAATCATGTTAGTGGAGTTGGACCTCCTCCTCCTCCACCCCCACCTCTTCATTCAAGCAAATGCACTGGTAACACTTCATCTCCAGTGCCTCCTCCACCTCCACCTCCCTTCACTTCATCATCTAATTCCTCTCGTTTTCCTTGTGCACCCCCTCCTTCCATTCCTTCTGCTCCCCCTCCTCCTGTTCCTTCTGGTAAAGGCACTTTAAACTCATCTTCTGGATCTGCTCCTGTGCCTCCATCACCTGCACCTCCATCTCCTGCCCCACCAGTCAATCCTCCCTCCACTCCCAAGGGACGCTTAAACCGTACAATAACTTCAAAGGCTAATCAGGCAAAAAAGCTGAAGCCTTTGCATTGGTTGAAGTTGACAAGAGCTGTGCAAGGAAGTTTATGGGCTGAGGCACAAAAATCTGGTGATGCCTCCAAGTATGTGCTGCTTTGTGAATGGTAATCTTGGGTTTCTTTCACACATTTCTTTCTGCATTGTTTTAACTCGTGTGCTTTCATGTGACGGCATATACATAGGGCTCCAGAAATTGACATGTCAGAGTTGGAGAGTCTTTTCTCAGCAGTAGTTCCAAATTCAGATCATGGAGGAAAGTCAAGTACTCGTAGTTCACGCGGGCCTAAGGCTGATAAAGTGCAACTGGTATTTATTTGTGTAATCATTGTGAATTTAATGTTGTGCTGGCATACTCTGATAAGATGGCTAGCATTTTCAACATCCCTAAGTTTACTATAAAACATTAAAAAAATATTTAAAACATCACAGCTTAATGAGTTTGAATTGATAATATATTTCAAGTCAATATCACTGTCACCATGTCTTCTGCTACAAATTATTGAAGTTAAAATGCAACTCAGCTCTTACATGTGCATTCTTTTAATTAGAATAAGTATTTCTCTTGCAGATTGACCACAGACGTGCTTATAATTGTGAAATCATGCTTTCAAAAGTGAAAGTTCCATTGCATGAGCTAATGGTAAGTGTGAAATATTGCTAGCAAGTTCCCTTTCAACATGTTCATCTTAGATATTCACAAGTTCATTCAGTAAAAAACTGAGCTTTGTTTATCCTCTTTACTATATTAGTCAGCTAGGAAAAAATAGAGGTCTGTCTAGGATCATCACTGTGAATGATGCAGCTTCATATTTTTGTTTGATCTTGAAGTTTCCTCAATGTCAACCAATCTGCTGCATACTCTTTGTCCTAAATGATCATAGTATTTCAACTTGTCTTGCATTTCTCACCTATGGCTTGTTCACTTACGTCTACAAGAATTCTATAAGCTATGCTGTTATAGAGCATATGAAAAAGGGGTAGTTAGAAAAGCTTGTGAAAGAGATATCAAACTCCCTGAAAGGCTTTTCTGGTATATAAAAATAGACGTCCCGGGGATTTCTACCCTTCAGATTTATTCTTTCAGGGCTAAAGGGTGGACTTATGATATAAAAGTCGTCGATTATTCTGATAGCAAGAATATTTAATTTTCTCTTAAAGAAATTGTTTTGACTCAGCAGTTGCAGCAATACAAGACTCAACATCTGTACAGATATTTAATTAAGTAAACACTACTTAAGAGAGAGAGAGAATTTACTATACAAACAAAAATCAAGAATCAAGTACTCTTGTCTAAATTTTGGGATCAAATCATTATTGCCATGAGAAGTATGAATTATGTCATTGAAGTATAGATCCCTCATCATTATTAGAGTTTCTTATCTTCTCCGATGCTTTCCTAAATGGGACGACAAATTTACAGATTTTTGGGCATTTAATTTAGTTGTATGTTACATTTTATGCTGGAACTGCATTATATAACTGTTCTAAGAAAATTGCACATTTTTTAAAATTTTGTATGTTCTAAATTATAGATCCTTACAATCGTGAAAGAAAAGTTCCTAAATATTTTCTTATACTACAGGGTTCGGTGCTTAGTCTTGAGGATTCAGCATTAGATATTGATCAGGTTGAAAACCTTATAAAGTTTTGTCCGACAAAAGAAGAGATGGAGCTTCTAAAGGTAAATTGTTTTTAAAGTCAACAAGTAATCTATCATCTGTAATTTTTGAGCTGAATAGTTTTCTTTGATTATGAAATGATATTAGGATTTTATTAACTAGTTTAGATAATCAAGGTCATACCTTGTCTTTGGAGACTTATGGTTATGCTTCCTTTATATATGCAGGGGTACACTGGTGAAAAGGAAAAACTAGGAAAATGTGAACAGGTTTTTATTATTAAACTTCAACTTTGCGATATTTCTGTTATAAAAGTATTTCATTTATGATCATTTTGTGTCTTAAGAGTGATATGTTCCATAATCTAAATCTAAATCTTTCTCCATGTGGAAAAATGCCAAGATTAAATCACGAACTACAAATAGGAGGAAGATGAATTGTATTCCTATGGACTTGACACTTTCAAAAGGGATTACTAAAACATGTAAACTTGTTATGCTCCAAAAATGAGCTACTGGACTAAATGTGCAGTTAATGGGATAGGTAATGTACAATTTTGACCATACAGACAACAGGTTGTTGGTATTCTGAACTAGTTGCTTTTTCTTTTTATATCTTTATTGGTTTAATATTACATGAGGATTTGTTGTTATTCTAAAATATAGCAAGTCTTTTCTGAAGTAACTTCTACTTAACTGGCTATAAGCCTGCAACTACCTAGTCGGTTGAGGGCTATAGTTAACATAGTCCAACTAGTGTTAAGGGGCTTATCCTATGGCTCATAGTGAAGGTATGAAAATTTAGGTGTGTGTTTGTTTTAATTGGAGCATATTTGTACGCATCACAGGAAATCCCAAACTGGTAAAGTGGATGAAATTGATATGTAAAATGAGCTTGATATGACAATTTATGTTCACGCCTTGTATATATTGTATGCATCAATCATCAACATGATTTCTCATGTAGTTAAATTCCATTGTATATTGTGATCCATATCGCCCTATAATTGGCTTAGGTTGTTATTTTTTTCAGTTCTTCTTGGAGTTGATGAAAGTACCGAGAGTAGAATCGAAGCTCAGAGTTTTTGCATTTAAGATGCAGTTTCATTCTCAGGTTCGAACATGCATCCTGATTTGCCTTTGCTAACTATTCTGAGTTCTGTGAAAATTAAATATTTAAACCCTTGAGTTTTCTTTTTAGGTTTCTGACCTTAGAAACAGCCTGAATGTTGTGAACTCCGCTGCAGAAGAGGCAAGTCATATGTCTGTGCTTGAGAGTCTCTGTGTGTGTATTTCTTTTCTTCCTTTTGTTTTGGCAGTGACATAAATTTTGATTTTTAAGTTTGCTCTTCTCATCAGATCAGGAATTCTGCCAAATTGAAGAGAATTATGCAG
Source organism: Erythroxylum baracoense (assembly GCA_025629805.1). Lineage (NCBI taxonomy): Eukaryota > Viridiplantae > Streptophyta > Magnoliopsida > Malpighiales > Erythroxylaceae > Erythroxylum > Erythroxylum baracoense. The sequence continues at coordinate 15,920 of JAOTAY010000008.1, read as the reverse complement.
ACTATTCTTTCACTTGGAAATGCTTTGAACCAAGGAACTGCCAGGGGTAAGTGAAAAACAGTACTGGGTCAGAATACTTTTCTTGTATATTCTCTTATACACAATGCAATCAAAGTTACAGAACCAATTTTTTTGGTACATGTTTATAAACAGTACTCCTAAGTGCTCTGTTGAAAAACGGTACTGCATCAGAATACTTTTCTTATATATTCTCTTGTACACAACGCAATTAAAGTTCAAAACCAATTTTTTTTGTACATATTTATAAACAATGCTTCTAAGTGCTCTGTCCTCTAATGGATATTAGGACTAGCTTAAGTGTTGACAGGTATTTTCACTGTTAGGGTTTTAGTCTCTTGGTATTTTCTTTAATAGCTTGTCTTCGTGTGTTGTTTTCTTCCATAGTCTCTTGTAGTCTATTTTCTTTAATAATTTTCCTTTTTCCTTATGAGAAGTTGAACTAAAATAGGTTTTGTTTAAGGTGTCGTCTATCAATGTAGGATTCAGTATGGATTAGGGTATAATAAGGTTGACCCTTCTAGCATTTATTTCACTCGATCCACATTTCTTCTTAGAAACTCAACTTCATTTTTTTAACCAATTCGATCTCTTTGTGTTTCTCTATTGTTTTTAGGATCTGCTATTGGATTTAGACTGGACAGTCTTCTTAAATTGACTGATACACGGGCAAGGAACAACAAGATGACTCTAATGCATTATCTTTGTAAGGTAAAGAGTGCATGAAATCTGCATATCTTGCTTAGGTATATGGATTCACATATGCCAAGTCCAAAATACGCCCAATAAAGTATGTTACAAACAGGATGGACATATAGGAAACAATTGAGGTTGAGGGAGTAGCCTAGTGATTGGTACCTCTCCTAAGGGAGGTTCTAGGTTCAGAATCTCACTTGAGATGGAGTGGTTAGCCCCATTATATAACCAAAAAGTGGACCATTGCATCCTTCAAGACCATAAGTGTACATACATATATATGCGGTTGAGTCAAGGCCTCATATAACTAGAGAATGTTACTTTCACATTAAGATGTTTTCAATTATCCCGTTCTGTTTGATATGCTGTAGGTGCTTTTTGAAAAATTACCGGAGCTTCTAGATTTTTCAAATGACCTTTCCAGTTTGGCACCATCATCAAAGGTATTAACATTGTGATTGTGGTAATCAAAAAGTAGACGCAAATGTTGTCCTGAATTACGTTTCCTTATAGATACAACTGAAGTTTCTGGCAGAGGAGATGCAAGCGATAAGCAAAGGATTAGAAAAAGTTGTACAGGAACTTACAAGTTCTGAAAATGATGGTCCTATATCAGAAAACTTCTGCAAGGTATATGTTGTTTTTCTCATTTATAATCGTGAAAGAAATCTGCTTATTATTGTTTCTGTTGGCTATGTTGTCTCTATCATGCATGCTTGTTGGGCAATTTAATTCTTGTTGCTCGATAATGTGGTCCTTTTCTGTATATGGATCTGTTGTATACACATGAGCAATGACTTAGTCCCTTATGTGCTTATGGATTTGTTGGATGACTGGTGCGCCTCTCTTACTCTTAGTGCATATGCATCATAGTCGTGTTCATCTATGTACGTCTCCCTTACAAGTTAACTGAAATTTTGCTTCCTGTTGTGTAGATTTTGAAGGACTTTCTGTGTTATGCTGAAGCTGAAGTACGATCTTTAGCTTCTTTATACTCTCGAGTGGTAGGCTTGGAGTTCACTCTTTGTTTCTTCATCATATTAGGCTATAATTCACATTGACCTTAATGTTGTCGCAGGGTAGAAATGTTGATGCATTGATTGTTTATTTTGGAGAAGATCCAGCTCGCTGTCCCTTCGAACAAGGTAATGTCGTTTTAATGCATCTTTTTTCCTTTTCTCTTACAAAAAATAATTGAAAATAGTTCTACAGTTGTTTCAACTCTTCTCAATTTTATGAGATTGTTCAACAAAGCACACGAGGAAAACTGCAAGCAATATGAGATGGAAACAAGGAAAGCAACCGAAAATGATAAATCGAAAGGCAGTGCTACTCTCAAGGAGTCTGCTCCTTTGTTGCAAAAATCAGCAGAGAGGAGCAGGGTGAAGTAAATGCGAGTTCCCTCGAGCAGAGTTGAGGCAACAAAAGGGTGTTGGACCTGTTGGTTAGTAGGGCTCTTAACAATGGTCGAGGAATGTATATTCATCCAGTAGATTAACCAGTAACCTAGTTAGCAGTACAAAGTGCACCACTTACTGCAAATCTCGAGGTTAATGTTTCCTGCAAGGTAAACTCTTAATCTCAGTACTTCTTCCTATCCAAGTAACCACAATGCCACCTACAGATTCCGACGGAGGAAGTTTTTTATTTTATGGGATTGGCCCACTACTATAACAGTATGGAATAATATAAACTTAGATAAAAAGAATATGGTCTGAATTTGGTGAATTCTTAAGTTAAAATATATTAGGACTCCCTGTGATTGCACTTTTTTTTCATTTCAATATTCATATTTTGAAAATTATCACTTATCTCTCATAGCATTGTATATTGTTTAAATATCATACAACTCATTATATTTCATTAGTTTTTCATTTACTTCTTCAAAATTGTGTAGTGAAACTTTTAAATTTAACACAACGTTATTTTGGAACTATAAATGAATGAAAAATTAAGGTAATATGAATAAAATTGTGTAATAATTAAACAATGTCACAAAAAGATAAATAATAATTTTTAAAACACGAGAATAGAAATAAAAAAAAAAGATCAAATCACAAGACGATTAATGTAATTAGCCTTAAAAACTTCACAGAACTTACCTAGTGGAGTAGTTCCACCCAATAGTTAACTCTTAACAGGTACTTTGTACGATGCTTATGACCTTTGGTGCAGGTTTATGGATTCTCAGCACAATAATGCTCCGTGATAAGCAACGTGTAACATAACCCCTCACTGGATATGTATTCTAGGAGGACTTTGGTGACTTTCTACCCTTTCAATTTTGTTTTCTTTGTCCCTTTTTTTCCTTTGTTTTTACTATAGTTAAACTATTTTCGTCTCTCTCGAACATTTCTGAGTCAATTTTTCTTTTTCTCTAGTCTCAGCCAATACATGTAAATTTGCACTTCAATGTTCTGTACATATTTCTTTCAATGCAAACAATTTCTCTTCGGGGAAGAAAGCGTACTTCCCTGTACTTACAGCTTTGAGAGTTGGATGTAGATAACTAGTCCCATTAGTTTTCCAATTTTTGCACTAAGAAATGGTTAGAATGGCTAATTGAATAGAATCATGTTAAGTGTATTTTATGGGTTTCAACATGCATATTTAATCCCTAAGACTTGAGTAGTAGTCTTCAATTGTGACTCGAACATAAAACATATTTAACTATGTTATATAATTTTTTCTTTATTAATTGTTTATTATCACAGCTAATTGTTTACTAATTGTGTTTAACATTGCCCTTTAAGAGAAGTTGGAGCTAATAGCCCAAGTGTTCAAATGATATGATCCTTCGGATGTTAAGTTTTGTTCACATAAACATGGCCGAAAGGAGAACAAAGTCAGATACGAAAAGAACTAGTCTTTACATTTCATAAAGATAAGACTTACCTTATCTTCTAGAGATTAAACAGACTTTGGAGTCATTTTAAGATGGGAAGGGGTATGCTTAGATCTTATTCTCCACTCTTATCTGCTGATTCGAATGGGTTTTTTATCCAACTTTTAAATTCTAACCCTCGAGAAAATTTGTACTTACTTTTGTTGATTAGAGTCTTGTACTTTTAAATTTTTGTTCATCAGAGTCTTGATCTACTTATCTAAGTTTTGAAACGGAGGGTCTGTCAACATTTTTTAAACTTTAGTTGATTAGAGTCTTTGAATGTACTTATCTAAGTTCTGAAATGGAGGCCTATTATTTCTTTATGGAATATTAAAGCAATATTATTTGTATTTTTAAACTTGGGTTGATTAGACTTTAGCGTCTTGATGAGTTGATGTACTTTGAAATGGAGGGTCTTATCATATCTTTTTGAAATATATCGTAAAGTATCTCACTTTTTCACGTATTTACATGAATCATCAAGCACACATGTTCCTTACGACTTCAAAATTTGCGAAGATTTAAAGAATCATTTGGGCAAATCATAATGCAGCAGAGGCTCTTAAGTACAAGTGTGTGAATTCTACAACATAAAGGTGAATTGACATTAACAATTATTGATGTTTAGACTTTTGAGGGTTATGTGATCACTCTAATTCAGTTACGTCAAATTACAAAAATGATAAAGTACACTTGTAACGATAAACGAAGAGAAGGGATGGGCCAGTTTGAATGAATTATTGAGACGTGTTGGATGAGACAGGAATTTAGTGGTTAATATCGATAACTAACAAGATAAGGTATATTTGCTCCTTGATTGAGTGATAGGTCCTCCTGTCTAGCTCTTTAATGGCCACTTGTCTCTTAGAAATTTTTCTTGGAGCAACTTTTTTGAAACATCAATTTCGTCATAAATATGTGTAATTTTCACTTATTATGATTTAATACTCATTAAAAATATATTTTTAGATAAATTACTGACCAAATTAAATATATGAATTGAGTTTTTTTTTTAAATTAGAAAGTCCTTACTCCAGTTGAAGATATTTCTCTAGTCGATAATCAATTATACTTGCACGTAGAAATTGAGTGCAATTGAAGATCTTTCTTTAGTCGACAATCAATTATACATACAAAAGAGAATTATGGAACGAATTGAGAATATAAGGTTATTTTTGATTGGATGTAAATTTTTTAATAGAATATAATACAATATAATGGAATAGTATAATTTATAATGAAATAGAACGTAAATAGAATTATGTTTTGAAAGGGATAAAATGGTTCATAATATAATTTAATGAAATGTTGTTTAAATGAAGAGTTTATAATGTAATATACTGTAAAATTATTAATCATTTTACATCATATCTTAAACTCTCTACATCAAAAATGTTTTATTTTTATTATTTAAAATAAAATAAGATATAATATAAAATATTTCTCTTTCATCTCATTTTTTTCATTTAATTATAATTTATTTTAAAACGATCAAATAATATTACATGCATTTTTATTTTATTCAATCTCATTTAAACATAGCTTATTACTGTAACATGTTTTGATTGATACAATCCTGTCCTGTCCACTTGTCAACAAGAGTTTCTTTTCTTCGGGAGTCATATCAATAAAATCATAGACGTGTATAGGGATGATGTAACACGCCTGGAGATTTTCTGTTCCTCCATGCTCTGTACTTTTTGCCTAACCAACTTTACTCGTATTATAATCTTTTTAAAATTTTATTTTACTGTATTCTAATTTTATTTTATTAAATTTTATTTATAAATTTATCTCAATTATTTATTATTATAGAATCATTTTTTTTTTCGGTTATTAAATTTTATTTATAACCGAACAAAAAAAAATAAGAATATTATAACAGAACAAAAAAATCTGACCCTATAATAATAAATAATTGAGATAATTTGAATACAGAATAATTACATTTTTATGTAATTTATTTTATTTTTATATCTTTTTATTACGGAAAACTGACTTGTCAAATTTTTTCTCACCGATTTTGATGTCAAAATCATTTTTCCGAAGGTAGGAGCAGCTTGTAAAGGTGGACGGAAGAGAGTAGTGACAAGTGTTCGATATATGAATTTATACATACTAATATTCTTTGTCGCAATCATTGCATGAAATAATGAGAAATCTTATTTTGTAACATGTCTGTATTTAATGCAAATATATAATTCTATTGGGTTTACACTTTACATACTCTCTCGTACTCATTATTGCTCTAAAATAATTTTTTAAAAATTAAAATTTATAAATGTAATTTTTGTTTTCGATTTTTATTTTTTTATAATCTAATTTAATATCAATAACCAGTTTGATGGCTAACAATGGAGACAACTACAGAAACCAACCGAGAACGACTCTACAATATAGAATTAAGAAGGCTAACAATGATCCATCATAACCATTCTGTACTCGAACATAATAGAAAAGCTTTTTATATGTGCTAAACCAACCAATCCTTTTTGTCTCCTGTTACATGACAGTAAGTCCGATTTGCAGACTGATCAATGCTCATCGATGAACAAGAAAGTGTAAGAAGCATCTTTATGGACAGATACGTAGAAAACTAATTTTATTTTATTTTATTTCATTTAATTCACAATTAATAATTAAATTTAAATTAATTAAATTGTAAAATAACATTATTTTAATTATGCTCGTTAAAACTTTAACTAATTAGTTTTAATTATTAAATAAATAGTATTGCTTTGCTAAATTTTAACAAGATGATATCGTTTTATCTATTAATATATATAATATCGTTTTATCCGTTAATTTCAAGTTGAGTTTGACTAATGTTGGCCTTTAGAAAGTAGATACACCTGGATACTAAACTATGGTTTCCTGGCTCATCACTGTCAGTTGAACTACTCTTCCAGACGATGGCATGTGAAATCTCACAGGTGACAACCCTTCAAGGGTTCTTTAGTTTTCTGTCACTAGAGACATTGGAGATCTGTCAGGTTTACATCCTTCCCTTGCGGTTCATTGATAAGTATGCTTCTTGGAATCGCCCTTTTCACAGTAAATTGTGGACATTCTAATGGTGAAAATCAGGGAAGACGACGAAAAAGATCAAATGAGTGGCCCTTATTTTATTTCTTTGATTCACCAATCTGTAACGAGTGGCTAGAGTTTCAATTTGCTTCATTCAACTTGCTGTATTTGGACCCTTCTACATTAACTAAACAATTAACATTAACTTCTATTAATTTTTTTAGTAATCAAGACTCTAATAAACACTCTTTTTGTATAATCAATAAGTTAAATAGGATGAAACCTGATGATCAAGACGCTTTGCAACATTTTTCGCAGGTGATGAATATAAAAATAATAATTATTTAAAGATTAATATCCAGCTAAGAAGATTCCATTTTAATTACCTATTTTTTTAATTTTATGTAAAATTCTCACATGATAATTTATTTATATATATTATTTATATTTTGATATCTTAACGTTTTTAGTTGAAATATAAATTCTTGAACAACTCTACTTAATACAATTTCAAGTTAAAAACTAACATGTTCAGTTGTGTAAATTTCATGTACTAAATTTGTATTAAAATTCAGGAAAAGTTTAATAACTACGTCATTCTTGGAATCTAATTCAGGGAATCATCTCAGCACATTTAGCACATGATCCTACCATATTTATCATTTCGCTCCAATCTATGAGTCACTTGAAAACACCTTGTCTGCTCGTTTGCCTGTTGTAAATTTAACTAACTCTGTCCTTTAGCTAGTTAATAAAGCAGGTTTGAACAATTTAGAAGTTGGAACTTTACTGTGTTAGAGATGCAATATAGGCATATTGCACTAGTTTCAGCAGTTTGGCCAAGAACTGTTGGGACCCCATAACCTAAATTGCTATTAACAATGAGTTGCCATGTTCACGATCGAGTTGTTGATGGAGCGTACACCAGAAAATGCATGTGATAATGACTATAACTGTAGCTGAAAATTATCAGTTTTCAAGTTTAGTAACAGTTCGTTGTTACAATTTATCGTAATTATATTCGTATTACTTATAATTATGATGGTATTGTCTGCCCTTGATTATCCATTCTACGTTTTAGAACCTTCATTGCATGTTTTTTTTCTCAACTTGATCGATCTAATACACTAAAGATGGTTATTCTATCTCCCGAAACCACAACTAGCTAGAACTTCACACATTAAGACAGGGATCGAACATGGCATGCAAATATGAACAAACTACGGTGACAATGTTCTACGAATAAGACAATTCAATAGGGCAGTCTGGTAACCTTAACCTTAAGATGGAGGTGGGAGAGGTACAGTGTTCGACTTCTTTAAGATGATTTGGGTTACTTGTACTAGAGGGCAACACCTCCTCGAACAAGACAGGTAATTAATGGCGTGATAGCTTCCCTTTCTTGTAATTGAGGGACTAAGACGGGGATCTCGCAGGCATTACCTGTTTATATTTGTTTATACTTGACAGTCCTCCCACTGCTAGTTGGGACCATTCTCTAATGGATGATTCTACTGCACTTTGCGGCTATGAATGAACAACTTGCCTTAATTACTTTAATTTTGTTCTCAAATAAATAAAGGATAAAAGATATAAACCTTTTTATAATTTTAGGAAACATTTTTATCTTTACAATTTTTAATTTTTAAAAAAATCTCTTTCAGATTTCAAATAAAAAATAACAACGGAACATGTATGATACGAGTATTACACTTTGTACTAATTAAATGTTATTTATATAGCGATTCAACTAACTTTTAATTCTTAATTTAAATTATTAATTTAAACCAAATTTAATATATTTGAGTCAATTTAAATTATTATATCAGTGATTGTCCGTTGATTGTTAGATCTCAACTCGACCATTTCCAACTTTCTCCTTCTTTTGATAAGTTTGCAAGCCACCGTTCCTGACCGTTTGTGTTATTTTAACCTGTCTTCATTTGTTTACCGAACTTGCCAAATATGTAAACCTAAATTATATATGTACTTGATGGAGTGCGAAAGAATGACTCAGATAGAGATAAGGGTAGGCAAGAACGTGGAAAAAACGATAGTCCACGGTCCTTTTCTACTTATACTCCAGCTCATCTCCGGCTCATCATGCACATGCGTGATTACATCAAAAAGAAAATAAGCTCTCTTCGCCACCGGTCAACTCTTTAGAGCATGCGAATACTTTTTAGAGTTGCCTTCCAATCATAATTCTGATGGTCTGTAAGCTGTATCGCTTGTTTAGTGAACCGTGAGAGGTAGGGACACTAGGCATTGAAATTAGGGATTCCACACGATAAGGGAAACAAAGCATCGTTACTATGGCGGATATCCCTAAGCCACATGTTAATCAGGAATACTCAGGATTTTCTGTTTAATTTTATGATATTTTATTTTGTCATATAAATTTTAGTCATTTATTTATGTTATGTTTGTAAGGGACTTTGTCCCATATTAAAAGAGAGCGAAAAAAATGAAGGATAAATAAGTATAAATAAACCCCCTCTCCCTTCCATTTAAGACCATCCAAAAAGAAAACAAATATTAACTCTTAGTTACTCATCCTTTGGTGAGTAGTAAAAGACTAAGAGTAGTAAATTTTTTGTGAGTAATTTTGGGGTGTATTAGGGTAAGAATTTGAGAGTATGTGTAAACACTAGTGAGTTGAGTGTTGAGAGTAAACACTTGTAAGTGTTGTTTTTTTTCTCTCTAATAAAAAGGGTGTGCAGTAGCCCTGGAGAGGTAGGCAAAATTTGGCCGAACTCCGTTATCAAATTTTGTGTTGTTCTATTGGCATTCTAGTTGCGTGGAAATAATTGCATTTCCTAACAATTTATGTAAATTTTATATGAGTCTCATATAAATAAATACAGGATCCGTATAAATAAATAGTTAAAATTTATAGAACAGAATAAGACATCATAAAATTAAACAAAAAATCCTATCTCGTTCACGGCGGATATTGAACCTATATTGAACCTTTTTTTTTACACATGATAGTATTAAGTCAACAAAAATAACGGTGAGTAACGTTGAGTTAAAATTTAAAAAAATAAAAATTTAAGTATTTTATTGATATTTTTTTTGATAATTAAGCTATTATTTTAATATATTATATAATGAGAATAATTCAAAAATATGTGAAAATTTGTGGCCAAAATTGTAGAACTTGTCAACTCCTGTTTCTTTCTGGTCTAGATTACTACTAAATTAAATATATGAAATTTTGGAAAGAAAGCCGTGATGACGCTACGGGACAAAGATGATAAAACAAATATCAAGAAAAAGACATACTTCTTAAAATAAAATAAAGTCTGAAATAATAAAAAATTCCAAATTATGAATTGTAATATACAACAAGATATCAACAACCATCAAAAATGATTCTTATCTTTAATTATTTAATAAGCCAAAACCTAAAAAAAATTAAGAAGAAGAAACCAATTTGGTCAAGAAGTGGCTATCAACAGACCATAAGAAATGAGAGAAAATTACAATTTATACGTATAATAATATGGTCTTGTAATTGATGCACGAGATTAATCTAAAGGATTAGGATTAAGATTAGGCGATGACTAAGCTCAATTCTTTTAATTCGATTCACTAAGCTAAAATCACTTTTCGAATCGACCTATACTTTAATTCTTATAAATTAGATTTGTGTGCGTATCTTACAAATAAACCGTAAACCTAAATCCTTGTCTTGGTGGGATTAATCCACGTTAAGTGGAATCATAATTGCGTTTAGGAACAAAACATGTCTGCTTGTACATACAACCTGAACCAGAAAAAACCGGTCCTGATAACCCTCTGTCTCTTCATTTTTGTTATACGTCATCATTTTGATCTAATCATTTTCTTGTCCGTTCTTCATTTTCCCTTTTGGTTTTGTTTCTTTCTTATATAAGCATGTTTGTTCTGATTAATTAACTTGTAATTATTGTACGTTTTTAATAAAAATACATACGACATGGTCGTATAAACTAAGAAGGATGAGTTTGGTTTTTTGTTGCAGTACAGTTGTCGTCAACAAGGTGGGCCTGGCTGGTTGTTGTAGTTTCGGCTGCGTCAAGCTTGTGTTTCCAAGTAACCGCTTTTCTTTCATTACAATTTTTCTTTGTGCCGCCGCCGCCGCCTCCGCATGTTTTGCAATTCCAACTTCCAAGTTCCAAGCAGCTTCGTTGCCACCCACTTGCTGTTGCAAGTAGGTACTTTGTGCTCGTGACAAATGTTTTTTCTTGTTTATTACCAAAAACGTTAATTATACTCGAGATTGTTTCTGGTGTAGAAAGACTTTCAAAAGTATCTACGAACACTACACTTCTTGAAATTATCTGAAACCCTTCAAGACTGGGTATTAAAAGTTAAAGGTAATAGACATCGTAATCTCATGCAAGTCAAAAAAAGATTTTGAATTTTAAAATTACTAAAAAATTATTTGAATGGATTTAAGAAGTGACTTTAATTTTTTATTAATCCATGCGTATATAATGTCTCATTAACTATCATACATTAATTTTTAAATAAAATTTTCATATAAGATTATTTTCTTATTAAAAATTAAATTAAATCACAAGATAATTTCGTATAGTCTAAATTGGTCAAAATTATTAAAATTATTGCATTACCAAAGTTTAATTTAATACAAATTAGAAAAGGAATGATTATTAGGTCTTCCATTTTATAAAATGTAATGTTATATGATATCAAGCATTATACTTATAATTAAGCAGGTGCCAAGAAGAGTGTGACTAGTCTGTTTCCCTCGGGCAAAAGGTACAACGAAGGATCGTGCACAAGACGGTCCTGTTAAAGACCATGTAAAGACTAAAGAGGCTCCACTCTGAGCACGGTGCTGTCTCTCTTGCCTTGGTTTGGTTCTAGCCATCCATTTTTGGTGGCTCCTGTGAAGCTTTGAACTTCTGGTTATGCAGCTACTGACCATCTCTCTTCTCTAGTCCACTTTGTGGCTTTGGCTTAACAAACTCTTTCTTCATCTTTGGGCTACAGTTGTGGATTGCTATGCTTGCTTTTAGTGGCCACCGTTCTCTATGACTCGAACATGTTCAATACATGCATTGTCGGTAGATAATCTATAAATATCCATCTGAAAATATATAAAAGGTGAAAGAATGAACCTAACAAGAAAAATTTTGTTTTATTCTCTAAATTATGCCTTATTGATCTAGTCCTATTAATCTATCCCTGTCTTATTATATGAAAATCGATTTATCAGAACCTGATTATGCATCTTCAATTCACTGAATGATTGACGAGTAGGGACTTGGCTCTTTTAACTTTTATTATTAAAAGGATAAACCCAACAACCATCTTTAGAAAAGAATAAATTCTTAATTCTCTTACGGCCACAAAAGTTACACCTTCGTCGATTTGATAAGTTATTGGAAAGTGGTGATTCACTGATTTGGCATTAGAGTCATGTGCGTCGACATTGCAGTCGTTGCGTGTAACAATCGAAAGTCCTTAGATAAAGGTAACAGATAAGAAGATGTTTTGTCATTTGACTTATCAGTAAAATTTATATCTATTAAAATGTATGTAACAAAATTAATTTATCATATGATTTAAGATACGTAGCGGGTTCCTAGCGACAGACCCGCACGATGCTCATTAAATTCTTTGTTTCAGTTATTCTGTTTTAATCTTGTTTTATTAAATTTTATTTATATATTTATGTAGGGTCTACGTAAATATATAGATGAGATTTGATAGAATATAATAGAAATATCAGAAGTGGCACTAGAAATCTAATCCCCGCACGACAAGCTATAGAGTGCGCTTTTGGTAATTGCATCGTTGTGCATGGATTGTGAGGACTCTCAACTATATAGATAGTCCAATGTGCTCATTAGCACCTGACTCTAAAATATAGATCTGCAATCAAATTTTAAAAAAATTTTAAAAATTAGTTAAAAATTAAATAAATTTGAATAATTTGAAATATGCTTAAAGGAGATTATTAATTTGAAATTTAATTTAAAAGAGAATATTGAATAAAAATTAATTAATTATTTTTAATTTATATGATTTTATTAATTTAAGAAAACCGATAATTTAATTAATAAACTAATCAAATTTTAATAACTAAACTTATTAAAAATTAAATTGAAAAATTAAAAATTGAACTAAAAAATTTACAACCGATTGAATTTTTTAATCTTTGAAAATAATTTATAAAAATTTAAAAATAAAGTTATCTTATTTTAAAAAATTAAAAATAAAAAATAAATCAAGTTATTAGTTAAAATTTGTACTGCATGTCATCAGTTAATTTAAAATTGAATCAAGATGAACTAATATTATCAAATCTAATCATTTTTTGAAAATATTAACTCTCATCGTTTAAAAC